>JARFJB010001284.1:1357500-1492500 GCA_036346205.1 Vesta saturnalis
GGGTAACTCCTCAACCATAATACTATCGTACTATCGCGCTCAAAAAATACTGGTACAGCTTGTTACTAGAGACACATCCAAAATTCAAATTTTGATGTAGACACATTTTTTGTGTTTAGATCACAATTTTCAAGTAGCGGTAATGCATTTGTCTAACTGGCAAACTTTATAGTTTAAAGACTCTTATAAACTGTCACTTTGATATTTCATGGTCATAGCCGGCTAACGCAATTGATTGCGTGCCGTCAAATCAAATGCACACAGCCATAATTTTGCTGTACCAGTATTTTTTGAGTGCGATAGCACTTGATATTTTGTATTTAACCTTCACTTCATAATTTTTTTTTAGATTTTAGGAGAAATCCTGCAGCGGGGAGGATGGGTTTATTAGGGGTAGTTTACGGTTTTTCTACAATATTTCTGAAACAGCTGCATATATCGGTTCATTATGTGCTATGCAATTTTTTGATAGGAGGCGTGATTTGGCGGCAAAAACATTTCTAAGCTGGATTTTAAGTGTTTGTTCAAACTTTTTCTTTATATGAATAACGATTAATTTTATAAGAAAACTTGTAAATGTGTAAATATGTTTTTTAAAGAAAATATAATTTTAAGTAACTTTCCTTTATAAAGTTTCTAAATAGGTAGCCCAATAAATCTAAAAATTAATTAAATTTAGATGTCTATTAACCTCTATCTGACATAAAATTTTAAACCTCTATCCCACATAGATTATTGTTTTTGTTTTCACAATGTCGCCCATTTTCGTTATTATTAAAAATGAGGTTGGATAATTATCCTAAAATTATTATTATTAAAATTATGTTTTTCTTTCAATTTTCACTTTGTACGTTGGATGGTCGTGAGTTGTTCAACACCTGATATTGTTTGAAACTAATATTCATATTTCTCGAGTTACTTACTTATTTGACATGATTATTTTTTAGTACACGTTTAACGGTTTTCGTGATGTTCCACGACCAGTGATGACCAAATTGTAGTGTAAGTTCACCCACTTCCACAAATTGGTTAAAAAATAAAAAATACTCGTTTTTGACATTAATTATTGATTAAAACGATATTTTTGTAATGAAATATATCTGTTTATCCAGTTTCTTTGAAGAATATTAATTTTGAGTTGTATACGTACGTACTTTTTGGTAATGATTTAATAAAAAATGTCATAAATGTAGTCTCACCTTTTCTTTGCATATAAATATTTTCTTCATCTTAATAGTTGTTTGATCGTGAAAAAGTACAAATTGAAATACCTACACAAAACCTGGAACACTGCGAAAAAATAAAAAAAAAGCCATTCGCTTTATTTTAGGATAATGTGCGTTTATAAAAAGATTGTGTACATTATAAGTACAATATACAGGAATTTCTTAATTTCTTGCATAACTTATCAGAATAATACAAAGATTTTGAAGGTTATTTTTAAATTTCACAAGGTTCGTGGTATTTTTCACTTTCAAATACAGTTAATATAAGGGAATTAAGCCCCACTTTTCTTTAATTCATAACAAAATTAAACAAAAAATGATTTTCCTTTCACTTACTTTTTACAATTAATTTTGAATTATCACACTTAATTTGATATTGATTTCGCAAACTTTATATTTTAAATTTTTGAATATCTACACCGACTTGTGGTTTAGTTATGTGATTTTTTGGTACGTGAAACGAAACCAAAAAAAAAAAGGAATTTCTTGTCATGCAACATTAGTTGCATTCCTTTAAATTCATTTTCTTATTATCAAGCCACAAATCAAATTGACATTCACAAATGCACTATCACTTTCACCTGATCAACCGGCAGTCGTCCCACATTCAGTATAAATCAAACACGCTAAAAGGAAACGTTAGTCGCATTACAGCTGTTAAAAGTTTGTTGTACACCTTCTAGTGGAACGTGTTAAAACCTACATAAATTTTAAAACACTCTTCTTCACCTCTTATTTTTGAAAGATCAGTGGAACTTAACTCGATTACAGTATTTTATGTTAAGAACAACAAAGTTGTGGAAGTGAACGTATTACACGTTTTATTAGGTTTTACGTAAAATCAATTCAGTGAATTGGAAATGGGTTAAAGTGTGTGGTTTTTGTGTATTTTTAATAAGTGCGTGTAAACAATAAACGTGATTGACAGTTACAGGTGAAATTGTTTTCGATAATAAAATTTGAACAAGACCAATGAGTTGTGAAAATCTTAAATAATTAACCTCCTTTTAAAATTATGTACTCGGCTTGTATTTAACTTAATTAACTTTCTAACATGATTTGGTTAACCGCGATTTTAATTTTTACTACAATAACTTCCGCTATCAAGGTACCGACGGCATGGTCAGATCAGGAGTTTGTAAAAAATGGGTTATCTAACAAAAAACCCCAAGTACCGCTTCAGCTCGATAAACCAAATATTGTAAATTACACTAAGTCACCATACTCACAGGCATACATTCACAATAAACCATACTATTACGCCCGAACACCAGATGTGCATAATCCGCGAGAAATTAATCCAGAAATTAAAAGATATCCGGTAGTACCACAGTTCAATACAAAAAACCGTAATACAAGCAATAACAAAGTTTACGCAAACTATCGGCATAATAACCTACAAAATTCATTACCTAAAACACATATACATTCTATTGATTGGATCCCAATTATAAATAAAAAGAATCCAGCTGAATCGTCTACATTTAAGAACAAATATGTTAACGGCATTGTGCGAAATCCTGATAATGACCATGAAATACCTAAGAAAATACCTACTAGAGTAAATTATCCTGGTGTTGGTAAATGGGCAATTAGGGGAGTTAAGCATAAACCATACTTATTGACACCTAAATATACGACAGTAGCAGATGAGGGCATCAGACCTAAAGGTTTTGAAATTTTTAAACGAGTGAATCCTATACTTGATCTCCAAAAACAAAAATTTACCAAAACATTCGCAACTGGTAAGAAAGATAGGCAAATAGATCTAGAACAACAAAGTGAGGATGGTGAAGATGATGGTTTTGTACCCACACAACAATTGACACAAGTGAGAAGAAGTGATAGTGAAGAATATCTTCCTACAGAGCAAGAAGACCCACGATTACGCGAGGTGATTAAAGACTCAAAAGTTCACATCGTGTATACAGAAGAAGGTTATGAAGATATAGGATATGATCATGCAGGAGAAGAAAGGAGTGCCGAAGAAAATGAAGGTCAAAGCGTTCATAGCGAGGGGTCGTTAAAAAAAAACAAAGTTCCTTCTACTCCAATAGATGTTATTAAACAATTCGAAAATTACGAAGACGTCATCAAACGTGATAATGAACATTCGGGATCTAATCTACAATTAATTTACCAAAAACCTACCAAAGAAGAATTTGATTCATCTGTAACAAATAATGTAAGTACTTAATATATTTTTTTAATATCTTATTAATTCTCATAATTAACAAAAACAGTCAAAACGAACGAAACGTTTCGTAAATGACATACCTGATATACAAATAGAAGAATATTTAACCGAAAAAGAGGAATCCTTGACCGTACATCCACAGTCTAAATCTAACAAATACCCTTACTACTCAATAAAATACGAAGAATTAGTTCCAAAGCAATCTGCATTACGATACTCAGAGGACATCAATAACATTCCTCAAAAAATTGGTGGTGAGCTTAGTTTTTATAAACATAGTGGTGCTGCAAATTGTCCTGAGATATTGCACAACGTAAATCCAATTCCAACAGATTTAGACACAAAAAAATCAAATAATAACTCCGAACCTCGACTAAATAAATTAGGCGATAAAATTGCTTGTTTAAAGTTAAAATACTTTGGAGCTAACCCTTTGGATAGTCCAATATTTACCGAACCAGAAATTGAAGAACCGGAATTAAATTTTAAAGCATTTTTTCAAAATTTAGCATCTAATAAACGTAGTGTTAGATCATTGGATGAAGATTCACAAGTGGAAAATCAACATAATGATTTAGAAGAACCATTACCTGAGCAGGCAGCTTTACGCGTACATATAATAAGGCGAAAATTTCGTTTACCACCTCCTAGAGCTCGATTCGGTGCAAGCAGCTACTTACCAACATCTTCACCACCATTTCCACCTCATTCTACAGTTTTACCAAAATACAAAACAATCAGCGAAGTTTATTATAAAGATGATATTCAACCTAATGAGCAATTAAATGTATTTGCCGATGTAATGAATAATATTAAAAAGATCCGTACAGATTTAGTAAGTGCCGATTCGGAAATTATTGAAGATACATTATCACAAGAACCAGAAGTGCAGAAAACTGGGGTAAAAATTAAAGTTCCTTCTAAAAAGATAAAGATTAGACAAACAAGCACACCTTCATATCGAACATCAAGAACTACAACTACAACTGAAAAATCCTATACAGTACCATCTCGAAAGAACAAGTACAAAAATCACAAACCTGACACACAACTGTACGAAGAATACATAAACACGATAAAACAAAATGAACCTGGACAAGTCACTAGCAAGAAAAATAATAAAGAAACAAAAGATGTAAATAATTATATTTTTACCGAGTCTGATCAGGATGAAGAAGTTATTGGTTTGTCTCCACCTATTGCTTCAGTAATCCAATTTACAACACCTGGAATATTTGAGAAAACACCCAGAGATCAAGGTCTGAATACTTATCACGTAGCCGGTATGAATCCACCTACCCTTCATCAACCTATACCATACTCCTCTTTTATTAGCAAAACAACTCAACTAAATCGAGTTCGGCGAAAAAATCAGCATCACAGAATTCTCAAAAGAAGTGCAAACAGATCAGTTTATTCAGAAATCAAGCGGGAGAAACCAGATTTGAAAGCTCAAGAAGAAGACGATGATGATGATTACATTCCTCAACGTAACCGCAATTTTAGGTATGATCCTGGTAAACGGCGGGTTATTTACAATCAACCTCCCGAAGAAGTAGAAGAAGAAGAGGAACAAGAAGAGGAGTTAGAGATTCCAAGTACTACATTTCCAACAACCACCACGGAAAGCGGTCCTTCGTTTCTGGACTACGTTTCGCAATTAAAATCTCATGGTGATTACAAATTTATCATGGAACCCACTAAAAAAACAATGGACGAAGAAAATGTTCAAACTATGACTACACCACCTACGCCGCTTATAAGTACGGTTGTTCCTGACTTTTTGAATATTGTTGGAAACCTTAGAAGAAGTGAGGGTTATGTTGCGATTCCAGAAAAGACTATCAAACTTACCACGAGTGCTACAACTGATTTGCCTTCAAACGATAATGACTCGATTGATGACGAGGACGAAAAATCATTGCAGTTCAAAGATATTGACATTTTCGATATATCCGAATACATTCCGAAACAAGAAACTTATACGCCTAAAATAGTTATTGATTACTCTAAATATAAAACCATTGAAAGGAGGCCAATACATAACATCAGCAGTCGTTACAATGTGGAAGAAGATAACATATCTTTAAGCAATATTGATAAAGATGTGTTCTTCGAGGAGAGTACAACGCAAGAAGTATTTTCATCTTCCACAACAGAAGCAACTACTACTAAAAAAGTAAGGTTACAAACACGCAGAAGACCTATAAGAACCACCACAAAACCTACGTCTGCACCAACTACAACATCATCACCAACAACAACACCTCGTGCCAGGCGAAGATTTAGATCAACTACAGTTTCAACAACAACACAGGTATTGCATGAAACTGAAACTCAAAGTCGTCGAGTAGTTAGTAAAAAACTACCAAGTTCGAATATGAGGCAGCAAGTGCCGCCAAACCACAAAGAGGTATACACACCAATTGGTGCTTTGGAGGATGTTCAGCCAGTCGAATTAGAATTGCTATCAAATATTAAAGTAGCGAAACTAATCGCACCTAAAAAGATTAATGATGCGGAAGTTCTAAATGGATACAACCTAAATAGGAAACACGGAGGTAATTACGCTAGATCGGCGAAGAATACGGCGATATCAACCACGGAAGATGAAGAAGTTGAGCGTTTAACTGATGTTGTACCTAAACCTTTTGCTTTTTATTCTGATCCTACCTTACCTCAAAGTGTAAATCATTTAAAAGAAAATACCCAACAAAAAATTGATGGAAATAAAGAAAATGAATATAAAGATGAAATCAAAATAATCGAAGAAAGAGATGGTATGAAGATTGAAAAAGACTCTGTGTTTATTATTAAAGATCCCAGTAAGCGACTATATTTTTATGCACCCGTAAAACGGTAATTTGTTAATAATTTTCTAAGTTAATTAAGGATTTAATAAAAGATTTATTTTCTGCTGGTTTATTATTCATACAAAATTGCATTAAAGTAGTTACAGTTCATGATTATTTGTTACACGTTATAGATACAAAAATTGAAACCAACTTTTGAATTTAAAAAGTTATACATAAACTACAAGAAAAACTACCATCATAAAGCAAGGTAAACTTATTAATTTTCTAATTAGATTTTATTGTTATTATTATTACAGCTATAATTTATGATAATATTCATTAAAAAAAATGTTGCTTCTTTGGAACACATTTTTTTTTATTTGCCAGTTCAACAATAATTTACAATGCTATTTATGGAATTGTTAGAAATAGTAAGATAAGAAGTAGCAGTAATATAAGTTATAATGTACGGGAATTGGTAGTTCCTTTACAAATTAGATTAACAGTTACAGCTAATCACTTTCCGGTTCAGTTAGGTATGGTCTTGCGGTAGTTTGACGTTTTAGTCTTTGATGAATATTTTGTCTGACTGTGTTATAGTGAACAGCACCGTCGCATTTATGAATGGTCGTAAAGAGCTTTTTGGCATTCGCACTGATGTAATTTAGAACTGTAGGTGTGTCTAATTCGTAGTGTAGCTGTTCGCTGCGAATGAACCAGAGGCGTTCACTGCGATGCGTAAGATTTAATTTTAGAGTCTTTAGGCTGGTGTCAAAGCTTTATTGAAACAGGAATATTTTTAACAGACAAAGACCAGCTGGAAAATGAAGTTATGGTTATAACAAATAGAAAAAACACAAATTAAAATCGAAACAAAGGGAAATCGTGAAATGGGGGTGGTGTTTAGGGGATGAAAATGTTTTTTTGCGATTTTCGTCGAAACGTGACCTTCTAGCTGAAAATATTCTACACAAAAGTTGTAGATAATAAAAAAATTAAAAACTTTTATATAAGGCATTTTTCATCATAACCTCAAATGTTCCGAGAAAATGGCGGAAAATCGATTTTTCGCATTTTTATTTTTTTTTTTGCTGTTGTAAATATAATTCAATTTACCTGAAATTTCGTGAAAACGTACCTTTTTGTGCATGGAATAAGCATGATTTCTTTGAAATCTAAGAAACAAGTAGTTCCTGAGATATTTACATTTTTCGAAAAAAAAAATGGAAAACTTTGTTGATGTTTTTTTCGATTTTTGTGTTCTGCCCCGATTCATTTTAACCCTTGAAATGTCTACTTTAAAATGGTCTATATATGTTGATTGTTTATTTTTCATTAAACTGCTTAAAATTAAGAAAAACCAAAAAAATGACATTTTCAATATGTCAATGTTATATTATTTTCAATTTTTTTATTAATTACATAAATAATAGATTAAATTTAAATTATAGAATTAACTTCAATGTATTCAAAAATTCAATGAATTTAATTGAAGACAGTGGTGGAAATCAAAATCATTCTGAAACTCAAGTTTTTTATTTTTTAATAAACACTAGAATACCAGTTTGAGATTCAAAAACTGAAAAACCGTGTCCAATTAATTTTTGTGTAGTTATTATTTCTAGTTTCTTGTCGATAAACCAATTATTTCAAAGCGTATTCTTGTGATAGACTTTTATTCTATTTAAATCATAAACCAGTTCGTAGTAGCAGAAATAATACAAAACTAATTGGTAAACATTTATTTAGACCTTACTTTAGTATACAAACCTTTTTTAGTTTTTATTTGAAGATAATCAAATTTACGCCAAAGGATAATTTATTTCACTGTAATTAAATGTTAAAAATAATGTTCGTAAAAAATTTTATTCCTGTAACAAACTTAATTTGGCGCTGAAATTGTAAAATCTCAAAAACAAAGTAGACTGGTGCCAAAGCAGATTTTGAAAGCTTAAAAAAGAAATTTTTAACAGATAAGGACCAGTTGGAAAATGAAATTAAGGTTATAACGAATAGAAAAAACGAAAATTAGAATCAAAACAAAGGGAAATCGTGAAATGGGAGTGGTGTTTAGGGGATGAAAATGTTTTTTTTGCGATTCTCCTCGAAAAGTGACCTACTAGCGGAAAATGTTCTACACAAAAGTTATAGATAATAAAAAAATAAAAAAACTTTTATATAAGGCATCTTTCAACATAACATCAAATGCTTTTTTGCATTGAATAAGCATGATTTTTTTGAAAACTAAGAAGTTCCTGAGATATTTACATTTTTCGAAAAAAAAACCAAATTTCCACGGAAAACTTTGTTGATGTTTTTTTCGATTTTTGTATTCTGCCCCGGCTCATTTTAATCCTTGAAATGTCTACTTTAAAATGGTCTATATATGTTGCTGGCCTATTTTTCATTAAACTGCTTAAAATTAAGAAAAACCAAAAAAATGACATGTTCAATATGTCAATGACTTTTTCAATATGTTATATTATTTTCAATTTTTTTTATTAATTACATAAATAATATATTAAATTTAAATTATAGAATTTACTTCAATGTACTGCTATTAAAGTTGAATGAATTTAATTGAAGACCGTGGGGGAAATCAAAATCATTCTGAAACTCGTTTTTTATGGCAATGTTCCGTACCGTACTGAAAAGACTTAAGACTCGCCCAGTGTTCATTTTTATTAACGTATATTTCACTAATTTTTAACTAAATAAATAGTGTAACGATACGTGGTTTTAGTAGACATATTTGGATCAATAATTTGAATACATAATTATAAAACAGAATTATTAATTTATTGATATTTTTTAGAATTTTTTACTCGCTTCGTCTTAAAAAATATTTTTTAGTTTTTTTTTTGCATAAAAATAAATAATCTTTTGTTATGCATATATAGTACAACTCTAAATTTGTTTATACAAATCAAACATATACAAACTAGGTGAATGCTAGTGCATTACAGGGCATTCTTGCAAAATACTACAAAATAAATGGGGTATTTTTATACCTTTGAAATATTGAGCTGTTTTAGAAATATTTAATAAAAACCAAAAACTGAACCTAACAAACTCCCCTCTCCGAGACATCCAGACACCATGGCCGATCTTGAGCAAACTTGGCCAAAAGTTGTAAAAATGAGCTAGTAAGTCGATTTAGCGATAGTGAAAAAAAGTCCATTGCATAACCTTCCATGCCTACGTATGTATACGTAGGTCGAAAGTTAAAAACAGATATCTCGCTTATCTTTCAAGATAACTATGGACTGTTTCATATCATTTTAAAAGAAATTTCGCCCCCTTTCAAACAAAATAAGAATATGTATATTATATCAGCAATACGAAGGACGTTTTCAATTTCTGGTAAAACCGGAAGTAGTGTTTTCATCAGGATAATTCCATTTCATTAACGCAAATGAACAAAGATTATTTGCCAAAACCAAAATAGTTAGAAAGTTGTAACAATATCAATATTAAATATTTGAAAATTCATATCTCCTATACTAGTTGCATTCATAAGAGTGGCTGGTTGCGTGGAAAATATAAAAAACATAAGAAAAAATGCTAGGAAAGAATTGTGAATAAATCAATTTTGAATAATTGCTTAAGTTTGACCCCTTAAATGTAGGCAAATTTACACCATAATTTATTACGTAAAGAAATCTCTGTAAAAAACCTTTATTTAACTAATCATATCTATTTCTAATTCTTTTATACCTTGAACGGTATCGGAAATATATATTTCTAAAAAAAAATGTGTATGTGACTGTAACTGCGGCCATATTCAATTTTGAAAGTTTCAAAAAATTGTAAAAAATGCATTTCATGCGAGTTATTAATGACAGAATTTCAACCTTCTAAAATTTGAAAATTTGCCTCCAAAATAACACTCTTATTTTCACCCCCTGTATATCTATTGCGTTTATAAGCTTGTTTGTCGACATAATTGTTTCGTAGACCTTCATTCCAAGTTTCATCAAAATCGTCCGTATAGTTTCGGCTGGATAGTGACCACATACACACAGATGCGCGCCCACACACACACACACACACACACACACACACAACACACAGCACACACAGACACACAGACACACCACAATACGACACAGCACAGACACGACACCACCACCACTCCACCACTCACTCACTCACTCACTCACTCACTCACTCACTCACTCACTCACATACACACACACACACACACACACACACACACACACACACACACAGATACACACAATTTTGAAAAATTAAAAAATTTTTTTTCGGGTTCAGTGAGTCTTAAAACATCAAAATAACGCAACTTATTTTTTTCGATTTTTTTCCGACCACAATACTTTCTTGTTTAGCAAGAAAGTGAAAATTATTAAATCCTGATCAATTTTATATCTTTTGCATTGTGGTTCCGTCTTCATCAACAAAACTTTCGAATTCCGAATGATCTTTGGAATGATCTTCGATATTATAAACGTTCTTGAGTTCTTCAATTTCGAGCTCGGCTGCTCTCTTGGCCCAGCCCCCTTTAGTCCCCCTCCTTCGGACCCCTTTAGGCGGCCTTCTACATTCTATAATTCTATACTATTCATTCTAAATACATTCCTAAAATGAGTTTTGGAATTTAAGAGTTTGTAAATTTTACGTGAATAATAAAAAAATTGAAAATAATATAAGATATTGAGAAAGTCGTGGTGCGAAATGTCATTTTTTGTTTTTCTAAATTTAAGCAGTTTAATGAAAAATAAACCATCAACCTAAATAGACCATTTTAAAGCAGACATTTCAACGGTTAAAATGAGCCTAGGCAGAATAAAAATCTCGAAAAAAACATCAACAAGGTTTTCCGTGGAAAAGTTTGTTTTTTTTCGAAAAATGTAAATATCTTAGGAACCACTTGTTTCTAAGATTTCAAAAAAATTATGCTTATTCAATGCAAAAAAGGTACGTTTTCACAAAATTTCAGGTAAATTGAAAGTCGTGATGCGAAATGTCATTTTTTGTTTTTCTAAATTTAAGCAGTTTAATGAAAAATACGTTTTCACAAAATTTCAGGTAAATTGAATTATTTTTACGAAAGCAAAAAAATAAAAATGCGAAAACTCGATTTCCGTCATTGTCTCGGAGCATTTGAGGTTATGTTGAATAATGCCTTATATAAAAGTTTTTCATATTTTTATTATACATCACTTTTGTGTAGAACATTTTCCGGTAGGTCACTTTTCGACGACAATCGCAGAAAACCATTTTTATCCCCTAAACACCACCCCTATTTCACGATTTCCCTTTGTTTTGATTTTAATTTGTGTTTTTTCTATTTTTTATATGAAATGAAATGAAATTTTTTACGAAAATTATTTTTAACATTTAATTACAGTGAAATAATAAATTATCCATTGGCGTAAATTTGATTATTCTTCAAATAAAGAATAAAAAAGATTTGTATGCTAAAGTAAGGTCTAAATAAATGTTTACCAATTAGTATTGTATTTTTTCTGCTACTTTATGATTTTAATAGAATAAAAGTCTATTACAAAAATACGCTTTAAAATAATTGGTTTATCGACAAGAAACAGAAATAACAACTACACAAAAATTAATTGGAAACGGTTTTTCAGTTTTTGAAATTCAAACTGGAATTTTCAGTATTTATTAAAAAAATAAATAAATATGTATTGTACCTTTTTTTCAAAATTCATCGTCAGGAAGTCAAAACTGAACATTTATAATGCATCTATCAACCTATAAAGCGTGGTAGTATTTAACTTTTAGAAGATACACTTAGGAGATTTTAATATCGATTTTTTAAATATTGGTATCCCAAGTACACGTTTGTTAATTAATCCGACATCTGGTTTAAATTTAGTACACATAGTGCAATATCCTACCCGGATATCATGTACTTCATGGACACTAATCGATTTAATTTTTGTATCAAATCAGAATTAATAGAATCTTGTGAAGTATATAGTTCTAGTGGTAAGTGGCAAGTTAATTTAAAGTTGGGCAATAGACAGTTACAAAGACGTATAGAACCTTACAGTTTTTTAATAGCGATGTGTTCTCTAGCGATTTATATAGTCTAGATTTAGATTCATTATATTATATACATACCATTGATGAAAAAGTAAGTTTTTTACAAACTTGTCTCCTTAATTTGTTTAATAAAATTTCAAAAAACCAGACTTGATGCTATAAAAAAAGAGAAACGTTCTTATTTTGAATATAAATTATCTCATGCTACAACAGGAGGTATGTGGAGAATTCTTAAAAGCGACAATATAATTTCTAGCAAACATACTGAAATAGCCCTCATCTACATGATCCTGAAAAATCAAGGATTATTTTGTAAATTGCTCAGCAATAAATTGTGATTTAACTTCGGATACTATAAAATAATATAAAACTAATAGAATTTGCTACGAAACTTTTTCATTAACTACTGTAACTCAAAACACTATTCTAGGTATTATAAACTCGGTTAAAAGTAATGCCACCGGTGTAGATAATTTATCAATCCATATGATCAAATTTTTCATTACGCATATTTTACCACATATCACAAACATTATTAATCATTACCTCATTGTAGGAGTTTTTCCAACTGCATGGAAACGTGCATAAGATTTTGGAATTGGCGTTCCAAAATCTTCTAATATTACATCATTTCAACAATTGCGACCTGTAAATGTTTTACCTGTGCTCTCTAAAATCTTAGAAAAAGTTGCTGACATGAAACTAAGAAAATATTTAACAGCTTTAATTCTTATTGGACTATTCTAAAGCGTTCGACACTGTACACCACGCACTTCTGTTGAATATATTACAATGTATTGGATTAGACAGAATAGCTCAAAATTTATTTAGATGCTACCTAAGTGCCAGAACGCGGTGTGTTAATATATCTCAAGTTTCAAGTCCTTTACACATAAAACCAGGTGTCCCTCAGGGATCTACCTTAGGACCTGTGTTATTCGCTATTTACACATGTAAGCTAAGTTCTGTATTAGAATACTGCTCTAACCATCAATATGCAGATGGCACACAAATTTATCTAAAATTTACAGATTCTGTAGAAGCAGCATTGAAAATTAATCCAAATTGCAGCAATTTTCCAAACAGCATTCTTTAATTTTAAACTTTAAGCTGAAGTTATTTTGTTTGGTGTCAAACGTATTAGAAGCACTACTCTAGGTTCAGGTTTCCTTAATATCGACATTGAAATTACAAAATTAATTCCTAAGCTATTTGTAAAGAATCTAGGGTTAATTATTGTTTCTGATCACGCTAATTTTTGTTGTAAAAGGTTGCATGTTTAGTCTAAATGTGAAAACAATTGTATGCGATTCACTTGTATTGTCTCACATGAACTACTGCGATAAATGGCATTCAAAAATTGGAGTGTTTAAAGTTAGTACATGGCTTAAGGAACTATGACAACATAACGCATACACTGACAGAATCAAAATGACTTAATATGAGTAGAATAAGGCATCTGTACGCTACAGTTCTTTATCATAAAGTTATAACCTTTAGATCGCCTATATATTTGTTTAGTAGGATTAGATTTAGAACTAGTGTTCATATTTTGAACATAAGTTATAAGGGAACCATAACTCTTCCAAAACACAAATCAGAAATATATAGAAGGTTCTTCTTTTATCAAACAACCAAGATTTACAACAGGTTAAACAATGAATTTAAAGAAATGGCAGTTAATATATTCAAATATAATTTCAACCATGCATTGTTTGACAATCAAAAGTACTGAATAGTCAATTGTTCTCAAATTTAGTTAAAATGCCTCCTCATTCAGTGGTGTGTACAATAAATACCTTTCACCCAGTATTTCTTTTTTCTCTTTTCTTTCTATATATAGTTAAAGAAAAAAATTCAAGTTGCGTTGTTCCTTTTTTTTTCATGCTTGTCATCTTTACTTACTCAATTTACAAAATAAAAACTAAGGTTAAATGCAAGAGCAACTATGCTGAACTTCGCCTTGTGATTCCCAATTCAATTTAAGTCCTCTAATATTATTATTGTTTTAAAAATAATGTTTTTTTCTGCTTGTATTTTAAAGTTTAAGTATTGGAATAAAGACAATTATTTTTTTTTTTTGTATTTGTGAGTCGAGATCTAGACACAAACGGAAATGTCAGCCATCTCAGTGCGCATCAACTACTAATGGTTTTTAGCACTACCCGTCACTTGAATTCTGACATTATCATTATTTACTGACAATTGAAAGATTGCTAAATTTTTAGATGTATCTTAGAATAGTTATTTGTATTACAAGGCCAGAAAATGGGTGTTTGCGGGTACGAGTAAGCTTTGCAGTCTTGAGACGAAGTCGAGGCCTGCAAATTTATGAGTACTCGCAGACCATTTTATGGCAGAGTGATACACAAGATTTTTTTGCCGACGTCAACGATTGTTATTAAAATCAATAAACAAAATTGTTGTACTTTTTAAATTGTCATACCTACCTGTTGAAAATAAGTTGGCTATACTGACAACTGACAGTAACCAATATAACCTAAACAATACAAATGCGAAATTATTCATTACACGAATTTTGTAGGTACCTTACCGATTTGTTGACTTTATAATAATTTATAGATGTCATTTGTAGATTATAAGGAACTAATACGGACATAATAACGAATGCGTACACGGTAACGCGATTAGGCTTTGTGTTATGTCAAATGCCGATTATAGCGAATATTCTATCAGGTCTGTCACTAGAACGAGTGCCAATTGTAATTTAGTATTACTTTTCCCGGCCTATGCCGGAAGACGCATAGTTTTCGGACGCATTTGCCCTATTACAGAACGAAGGCACAAAAATTATAATTAGTATATTTATTTTTAATTAAATTAAAAGCAATATTCACCTTGGCCGTATCAAAAGGTTGTTCACATGGCAAAAGATCAATTTTTTTAAATAAAAAGTAAAATTTTGAGATAATGTAATTGTTTTGTCATATGTCTGGGATTCCTGATACGCTTATGTAAAATACATTTTTTCTATGAGTTATTGTTAAAATCCATGTTTACACCACATGAATATCACGACGATCATATAATTCAGTATGTCAATGAGTACCAAAAAGAAGTGACTTTTAAATGCTGTAAATGTAAGAAATTATTTTAACAGTTAGAATTGGTGAACAACTTCTTACTTTTGTGGAAGTACAATTGTTAGCAGGTCCCAGCTTATGTAAATTTATTTCCTTCATCTTATGTGGCTATCCCTGCCATACCAAAACATTTTACTGAGACAAAATCCACACTCGTGTAATAATAATAAGGTAAATAAATGTTTTAAAGCATTCTCAATACAAATTGTTAAAATAACTAGAGACACCAAACATTCAATAAAAGATAATGCCGTTGACTCAGTAGGTAGATTAAATCGGGCCTGGTTCATGCGTTTTGATTTACTTAATTACAAACATATTTCTGCTTAGTTATTTCCACCTAACATCAATATAGTAACTTCAATGGAACAATAATAAAAGTTATCTCGGACGCCAAGTTATTTTTTATTACGCTCGGAATAACTAAACCGAGTATACAATAAAGCATTCACCAAAATGTCAAAATAAAAGATATACAAACTATGTTTATTAAGCATTTAAAATTGGGATTATATAAAATAAATCTTAATTCTAGTGTTAATAGCCTTATACTAATAAGTCATTGGGGTATAAATACCTGTTATAAAATCTTTGTAGAACTTTTTGGAGAACCTCTGTTATCAGAAGGAATGCGGAAATGTAAACCATAAATGATGTAATCTTCGTACAAATGTTGCGCAATATGTCGTATTTTCAATGTTGTATGGGGTAAACCATACCAAAGTTGAATTTACTTCTTACAAATTTATATTCATTGAAATTTGAATAATCCAGTATTTATTGCATTCTCTTGAAGGTTCAAATAAAAATCTAAATTTAGATCCAAAAATGGTAAAAGTATAAATGTAAGTATAAGTGTAAATATATGTGTAAAAATAAGTATAACTATAAGTATAACTGTAAGTGTAAATAAAAGTGTATATATAAGGGTAAATAAAAGTGCCTGCAAAAAGCAAATGTTTCAGATTTTAATATAATACGAGTTAAGGTGTCTTACCATTAAATCAATGGCACTTTACACAAAATTTAGGTGGAAACCAAAAATGGCTTCTTGCTTAAAACAACGTACATCAAGCAATGCTAAAAAGGACGCTCACGGTATCAGGTGATGTGGCGATGCGCGAAAAATGTGTGCAAAAAATAATTCCACGATATGGGAGTATAAACACTTGAGAAAATATGCAACTTAAGTTACACCAAAATGCAAATTAAGTTGCCTACCACATACCTACTTATAGATCATTAATAATCAAAAACTTTTTTTACAACTAAATGAATGAAGGACGTAAAAGATTCGTTACAGTTGCATTAACGCCTTCCTTAATAGGATATAAGTGTGGTGATCACGTTGTATATGATGCAAACGCTTACTAAATTGTAACCATTTAACATTTTTAGAAAATCAGTTTTCTTTTCGGTTTTCTCATAAACGTGAACCGTAGAAAGCAGTCGTATGATTGGCAAAACTTGCTATTTTAGCTGTGAAATTTACATAAAACAAACTATTTGTATAAATTGTAAATAAAATCGGACGCAATACAATAGACTGTACTGTATTGAAGTTGCTCCGTAACAGACAGGTTAGACGACTTTATATAGATTCAGCAAAACACCAAAAATAGGGTATGCGGTGGCAAAGACCGACACTTTCACATTTTTGTTTTTAACGCTCACACTATCAAGGTTAAGTCTCCCAAAAATTGTGTCAGGGAACAATTTAACTGTTAGTTGAAATATTACTAATTTCGTTAAATTACAATTTCAAAAATTTGCCATTGCAGGTCTTTGCCTCGTCACGTGCTGCGGGTTTTTCCCCCATGGTAATTAAAGCAAATAATTACTGTTAGAAAACATTTAATTTTAATGAATTGTAAGCATTGACAAGTCATTTGTGAACGAAATCATATTTTTAAAACGCGCAGAACTACATGCTACTGGTTGAGATAGTTTCTTTGTCAACAAATGCGTCCTCTTCTGTTTCTGTAAATTTGGAAGTTTTCTGTCCTCTTCAACCAGAGCACTTAGTATTCATTGTGGTCCAAAGAAGTAATCTTCGAAACGTACAACCGAAATTTTTTTTTATCCTTCTTACAGAAAACTTATGGATATAAAAATCAGATTCATCTTCAGAAGATGATATCAATCTAGACTTTTGGCTTTTGGGTTCACCATCAGAAAACAATGTTTTATTTGCCGCTTTTCTATTTGCTCTTCGTTGTTTTTCAATTTCGTTACTTTTCTTTTAATTTTCTGAGGTTTTCAAATGTTTCTAATTAGGGACTAACGTTAACAACGTAGATTTTAGTCGTTTCCTGGTGCGTTTTCTCTTATTTGCTAGTTTGGGCAGTGGAATGATATCCTCTTGGTGGAGTAGGCATAGAAGGGCACGGACTAGAATTCCGATTAGTTGTGATGTGGTTAAATGTGCAATCACTATTGTGGCCAATGTCTTCTACTATTTCTTGATGAGGAACTGAATGAGTTCCTTGACAATGACAGGCAGGTTCTGTATCAACAGGATCAAGATTTGAGTCCTGAAGGGAATTGTCCTGGATAAAAGCGCTGTCCTCATTACCGTCAACATCGAAGTCAATAAATGCCACATCATCTGCGTCTTTCACCATTTCTTCTTCTGGTTGGTCAGTAACCTCTGCTGGTAAAAATAATCGTCACTGAACACGTTTCGATCTAAAGGATAAATTCCAGTTACATGGAATCCTTTTACCGCCTTCTCAACAGTGGCAGCCTTTTCGAAAGCTTTAGCAACTAATTCCGCTACGTGAAATATGCTCAGTACTTGGCCGGAGTGAGTAGCGGTCCAGTCATCAGTGGTATCATCATAGCAAGCTTTGAATTATCTGAAAAAGTTGGGGTCTAGTGGTTGGGTTTTGTGGCTACTGTGCGGCAGTAGTGTTAATAAATTAAAGCTATTTTTTTGGCATTGCATGTATGTGTCTCTGCGGCCATGTACGTGTGTGTCCGTGTGTTCGTGTGTGTGTGTGTGTGTGTGTGTGTGTGTGTGTGTGTGTGTGTGTGTGTGTGTGTGTGTGTCTGTGTGTGTCCGTGTGTCCGTATGTATCCGTGTGTGTCCGTGCGTGTCCGTGTGTGTCCATGTGTGTCCGTGTGCCCGTGTGTCCGTATGTACGTCCGTCCGTCCGTCCGTGTGTGTGTGTGTGTGTGTGTAACCGTGCGTGCATGTGTGTGTGTGTGTATGCGTGCGTGTGTATATGTGTCAATATACACAGTGTGTCAATAAAAAAGTGTCCGCAAGTGCGTATAGAACTATTAAAAATAAGAAAAAAAAGTCATATGAATATTGTCCAGAAATCCTTAGTTTGTGAGGGCGTTGAATTTTTAATTGGTAAACAGATTATTAATCGTACCTTGTACATTTTTTACGATAATGGGTTGAAATTTTGTACATGTTGTGTCCCATTCTACCCCATTAAACCTTTTTTTCGTACGCCAATGAAGCGATTACACTGGAAAATGGGATTACTCTTTGCATTACCTAAATTTTAGGTCCTTTTTATTTTTTTCCTATCTTTCGTCGTTTACCGGTTATTTGCAAAAATGTTCCCCGACCCTAACTGCTCTTTCATCATATCAGAATAAATAACAATTATCACACAAACATACTATTTTTAAGACAATTATAACTCCAAAACGCATGTAGATTATGGTCACAGTAGGTGTTACATGTATCCGCCAGCTTTTTTGGAACGGACGTGTGCTCGTCTTCTCCAGTTGAAACCGACGCCGTGGAGTATTTCGGGCCTGTGATTTCATCACTGATTTTCATCGTTAATGGGCATGGAATATATCATATGTTTTAAATAGTCCCACAAATAAAAATCTAATGGATTTAAGTCTGGTGAACGGGATGGCCAGGCAACAGGACCATTTCATCCTGTCGATTTTCTTCCAAATTGCCACGTTCACCAGTTAATCTAAAGTAATTTTGAAATATTTCAAAAATTAGAGAACGCTATAATAAATTCTAAAATTACCTGCGTGGCAGAAAAACAGGTCCCAAGAGATTAGCACCCAAAATACCTATCCATAGATTTAAACTAAGTCTAACTTGATGTCCACCTACAAAAGCAGCATGAGGATTGTTGTCAGCTCAAAAATGGTTCATATTCCATCTCTGTTAAACCCAGCTTCATCACTGGCCAAAACGTATTTTAAAAACGTTTCATATAAATTAATTTTTCTAATTGACCACCGACAAAAATTATTTCTCGAGATAAAATTAGATCATAGAAATAGAAGGACCATTTTCAACTCGTAGTTCGAGAGCGACCACAACAATTCTTTCTTGGTTTCAACGCACCCGTGTCCCTAGACGCTGACGAATACTCTGAAAAAGTTTTCTAGAAGGTGCCCTTCGATTTGGCAACGGTCCTGGTAGAAACGAAGAGCATCTTGGCTATTTCCATTTGCACATCCATACATAAAATGAATGTCAGCTAGTTCAGCTGTCGTACACGATTATAATACCCGATCTGATAAAAGAAAGAGTCAATAAATGTCAGACAGTTTCCATGACAGTATCAAACATTTACATTATTAAACAAATGAAAGGTACAGCCTGGCAGGCATACTAATCAACAACTTGAATTTTGCAAATACAATACCATATGTCGCCAACTGCAAAAATATTATCAGCCAAAAACGTATTTTTTATGAAAAATTTGAAACTAATAAAAAATAAGGGTTCAAATTTAAAATGTCAAAGTCACCCCCTGCCCCACTCTTAGATGTTGGGGTGGAGATTAGTTTTACCTGACAAATGTTTCACCTCGAAACAAAAAAATATTATTTCAACCATTTTTCACCACAATTTGATTTTTTTGAGATATTTCGTTGTTAAACGACCCTAAGGTTACAAGAATCGTGAAGGACAGTAATTTTTTTTTCAAATAACTGGTATATGCTGAGAAAAAAAAAGGTCTAAAATTTAGGTAATGATAAAAGCAATCCCATTTTTCAGTGTAACAGCGGCATTCGCGTCCCTTGAAATAGTCTAAAGGGGTAAAATTGGACACCTTACCCCCTCATGTATAATAGCAAATGAATTTGGTATTTCGAAATCCTCTGTTCTTAAAACTTTTAAAAAGTATAAATACAAACCTTATAAATTTTCCAATCACCAACAGCTTTTTCCTCTTGACCAAATTAAAATAACAAATTTTTGTGAAACAGTATTTAATTTACTAAATGAGAATGAAGAGATTTTACACAAGATAGTTTTCACAGATGAGGTATCGTTTTGTTTAGATGGCACAGTTAATTCTCAGAATTATCGGTTTGTACCTAGCACTTCTCTCCCCTTTCTTGTTATCCTTGTTTCCTTATTCCCACAGGTATTGGTCACGTACAAACCCACATGTTCAAAATTTAACACACACTCAATACAATAGGAGAGTTAATGTTTGGGTTGGAATAGTTGGCAGTACCCTTATTGGTCCATTTTTTATTAATGGCAACCTAAATGCTGCCAAATTTTTGCAACTTCTGCAAAGAGACATTACCCTACAACTAGAAGCCTTAAATATTGAGAACCCATGGTTTCAAATGGACGGCGCTCCACCACATTCCACAGGTCCTATTACACGTTTCCTTACTGAAACCTTCCAGGTTCGCTGGATTGGAAGATTTGGAACCATAGCTTGGCCACCGAGGTCCCCTGATTTATCACCAAATGACTTTTTTCCTTGGGGTTATCTCAAATCCAAAGTCTACAATAATATCGTAATAGAGAACACAGAAGAGTTGTTTTTTAAAAAATACTGTTCAAGGATTTTACGATCGTTTAGTATATTGCTTGGAGCAAGAAGGAGGTCACTTTGAGTATTTGTTAAAATGATTTCATTAAAAGTTTCTCACTAAAGTTGTTACTTTACTGTAAGAATTAATGCAACGATACTTAACCTAAAAGTAAAATAACAGTTCTGTCAAAATAAAAAATAACACACCTGTAAGTTGGGTTGCTTGCCTACCCGATATTTGTAACAAGTAACCCGTGGCAATGCATTGACTTGGTTTTTTTAAAACTGAACATAGGGTTAATAGTATTAATATGTTTTGCTATGTTCAGTGAAAAAAACCTCACTATATATATATATATATATATATATATATATATATATATATATATATATAGAATCGGTTAAATTAACAAAGTTGAGCAGAATTAAAAGGGGAATCTAATGCCTACTGAGATATACGAAAGATATCAAAAATCGCTCATTATTATTTAAAATAAAAAAAAGTTTCAAAAACGCATTTCATAGATAATTTTAAGCTAAATATGATAAACTGGTAGAAATTTTTTTTGCGTTAATATGTTTCGAGCTATGGCCCAAACTTACATTTTTTAAATAGCAATCATAGGTGAGTATGGACAATTAACTATTTTTTTCTTATTTCAAAGTGTTTGGTTTGCCATATTTTTTATCTCTCTTTATCCCACAGTTTATAAAAAAAATCAGAATTTTTATGTATTAAGCAAAATAGCATGTGCCATCAATCTGAAACAAAAATTATACTAGCAATTATTCTAAGATTACGTGTCAAGGTAGTTACTATTTTGATTTCACGTTACTAGTGAATACCAATATTTATTTTTCTAGTTTGTAATAAAAAAATTGGTGCTTTTACTACTCCTCTTCATATGCACAAATTTCACCCCTATAGGATACACATACTGCACTAATTAAATGAGGATGATCCCGATCGTAGAATGGAATTTTGTGAAATGATAAGATTAACTCCAACAAAATTCCAATTTATATATGTTTTAGCGACGAGTCGACCTTCTATTTAAATGGTTTAGTCAATAGGCATAACTGTCGCTGTTGGGATTATACAAATCCACATATTTTTCGTGAAGGTCATTCCTAAACACCTCAAAAAATAAACGCTTAGGCTGGAGTTTTAGGGAACGCTGTTATTGGGCCAGTATTCCTTGAAGAAAATTTGACGGATGAAAGATATTTGGAACTTTTAGGTGACGTTATGGAACTTTTAATTGTTGATAGTTTGAAAAACCAACTAGATGACCAAGGAAATTTTTTGATTGATGAAAATAACTCATATTTTCAACAAGACGGGGCTCAACCACATTTGGACCTCCGTGTGAGAGAGTGGTTAAACCAAAATTATCCAAGCAATTCTTTCTGAAATATTTATAAAGAAAATGTTGTAAGTTAAAATCTTCACACACACACACACACACACACACACACACACACACACACACACACACACACACACACACACACACAACACATATATATATATATATATATATATATATATATATATATATATATATATATATATATATATATATATATATATATATATATATATATATATATTCATGAGTATAAAGCATCAGTATCGAATAGGCGCTTGCATTAAACACACTTCTTTCATTCAACTCCATAAAACCCAATATGGCGCGGTCGGTATTCGATAAATAAAAGTAAAAGTTACAAAAATAAGTAGTGATAATTAACACAAGTGATTAAATTCCTAATTATAAAAGTAAGATGGCTGAACAAAGGAGTGTTCCGGCTCTAAAGTTGGATGGTAATGTTGTAGAAAACTGGAAATTGTGAAAAACAGATTTTTTAATTACATAAAGACAACCGAAATTTAAAAAAAGTGAAGACATACAGTGCACGCACCTTCTCCATTATATTGGCAAAGAGGCGTATCAAATATTTAATACTTTTGGTAATATTTTGGCACGATGAACCAGAAAAGGTATTTAAACAATTGCAGCAGTTGATAACAAATAACCTGTTTTGCAATATTATAATACTGATAAAACTTCAACAATTTCTGTTGATGCTTCTAAACACGGTATAGCAGCTGTTCTGGTGCAAGATGGGTTGCCGTGCGCCTATGGGTCCAATCATTTTAATTATTATTTTCATTGAACTGATTAGAGTATATTGAGCTTCAAAAGTTATAGTATTGTACATTAACTATTTAGACGTTAATTAACCATATTAGGTTTATTTACCAATAGTTTGATGCACTTTATAAATTTAAAGAGGATATTAAAATTTTTGTCTTGAAATCAAGTTAGTTACTTTACCGAGAAATCTTGATCACAGTGGCTTCAGTGAGTTTTACTTCCGATGTTGAGTTTCACTTTATGGCAAGTGTAAGGTTTTATTACGAACCTGCCCAATCCTATGTGATTCCAGGCGGCACTCGCTTATTTAATAAGCATACACGACGCATAGTGCGAATTAAATCTGTTGGTTGGTTTATGGCATCACTTGGTGGTGAAGGTTTTATACGTTATAAGTATATTGTGCATATTTTTACCTTCTAACCTACCTAACCTACATACACATACGTAAGTATAGAAGGTTATGGAATCAATATTTTTTCCTTACCGCTAAATTGACTTATTATGGCTGTGAGTGTGTGTGTGTGCGTGTGTGCGTGTGTGCGTGTGTGCGTGTGTGCGTGTGTGCGTGTGTGCGTGTGTGTGTGTGTGTGTGTGTGTGTGTGTGTGTGTGTGTATGTGTGTGTATGTGTGTGTATGTGTGTGTGCGTGCGTGCGTGCGTACATGCGCACGTGCGTGCGTCATGTGTGTGTGTGTGTGTGTGTGTGTGTGTGTGTTTAGGAAGGAATATTTATCTAAGAAATGAGTGTTAATAGAGGCGATTAATAACCCAGATTTATTCATTAGTGAGCAAAGCGAACGCGATAATGATCGAGATTAACACGTGAGCTAGTTACAATATTTTCCGTCAATCACATACCTCTTACAAACTATCAAGTGTTTTTAAAATTGCAATTTGAAACAGAGTTATGTAACCAAACATGCGATAAATGGGAGTGGATTTTATTAGAAATCAAGGTATTCATGAAATAAATTACTCTATGAAATTTATTCAACTGTGTTATTTCTTATTCTGGTATAAAAACTAGCGTATAATGTTTGTTTAGTTTTGTTTGATACCTGTAATGTTGGTTTCCTGTACTATAATCATTGCGAAACGTAGTATATTAACGTCCAATTTTTCAAATAAAATCGTACATTAATTAGCTTATTAATAAACGACTGACGGAAAATGTTATTTTTCTCAAACTACCTTAGAATCAATTGTTTTGGTCTCTAAAAGGGCCTGGAAAATAGTATTTTCTTGTCTAGTAAAGAAAATAAAAAACAACATTAAACATTTGACATAACCTAACTTAAATTTTCTTATTGTGATAAAACAAACGTAACCTCTGAAGCTGAAATTTGACAGTTGTCAAACTGTTATTTTTCACAATCTGACAACATCGGCGTCCTCTGACAGTATTAATATTCGTAACGCAACTGATCTGAAAATTACTATACCCATGTCAATTTTTTTCTGCGTCGTATAGTTTTTTTTTGTAAAATTGATATTTACGTCATAATCCTGAAAGTAGCTTGTAATAAAATTCCAATTACACACGAATTTTATTAATTACTACGGTCATCTCTTCTCCTTGATATTTTTAAATAATGGACGATACCGTACCAATAGGAATTATCAACAATCATTCAAAAATCCAATTTATTTGTAGAATTGTCATTTTATATAAATTATTGTTAGCTTTATTACATTTTTCATTAGTAATGAAGAAAGAGGACGAATCTATTGGGTGTACCTGTTCATAAATACCTAACATCCACTCGTTGATTCTAGGCACGACAAATACTACAATTCGGAAATAAAAACCAGATCTGGAAGGAAATTTCGAGAATGTACGAAGGTAAAGATAACCAAATACCCACCTTCCTGTATGTTAAATGTGGCGGACCGCTGTACTATGTGGGAATCTAAGAAGCTCTTTATAATTTTAATTATAATTTAAAAAAATGTGTAGAACACGAGAAGAAAGTGTTTTTCCAACTCTCGTTCAATTGACACACACTGTAGGCTCGTGTGTCAAACTTTGATCTGGAGTTGAAAAACACCACTTTCTTCTCTAGTTGTACAAATAATTATTTTATAGCGTCATATAGTTTTTGTTTTATGTAAAACCAAATCATCTCCGGATTGAAAAGTAACATTAAATTCTGTATGTAGTATTTATATATTTAATCCAAATTTCCTGTACCTGTTATGTCGAGTCTTAGCCAAAAAACATGATAAAACCTTATTAAATCGGATTAAACTACAATTATGTTATTCTACAGGCTACTTATTATTAGAAGGTTAATATGTGTGAAATTATGTGAGATTAATTTAATAATGTATTACTCTTCACATATTTATAAATATACCTAGCGCAACAGATGTGTGTACCTACATAAAATATATAGTGCAAATACAGTGAGATCAAATGTTTTCGTAGGTATAAAGAATATGTTTTAATAACTAATAATAAATATTGAAATGTACAATATTTTAAATACATTGAGTATCCCAGATTCTTGTGGAATAAAATGTGCGTCATTGTAGCTATTGTTTTTATAGTGCAACGACGTATTTTATACCAACACCTCTCAAACACATGTAACATTAGTATGCTTATTTCATGCTCTTTAACGTAAAATTAAAGTTAAATTAGAAAAATAAAAACAATCGTTTTTAAAATCTATTTTAAAAGACAATTTAGTTTCAAAACAGAGCATGAATTGGGGCCATTGTGCTGAGGTCATATACTAAGTAGGTTCAGAGTTTATTGTCCATTAAAGCTGTAGAGGAAACGGAAATTATGCTGATATGCATGTCATAACGTTCACAATGTACTTGAGAGATTTAACCACCAATTAACGCGATGTCGAAGAAATGCAAAAATGCTTCTTGTAACTACTTCCCTGATATCATTTAAGGTTTAAGTCTCATACTTTCGATTTTTATCACACGGTAGTGAAAGTATTTTGAAATAAAGTAAAAGTCCTGTATGCTGCCTATTTAATTTTTTTTTTTTGCGTGTCACAACTAATTGTAACACATCGTATTCCCAGAAGTTGAAATGATTCTGATTCTAATACACTCTGTATGGCATTCTTTTTTTGAAAATTGTAGCTATTTTTTATTCGTTTTAGAAGTAGCATACAGCTATATTGGAATTTACAGAATCTACAAATATCTAAAATGATCCAAACAAATTCCAAAATAGCAATAGATGATAATTTTATGCTGTTTCTGCTTTAATACGAAAAACTTTCTTTGGACGCGTTGTATTGTTTTGATTTAAGTGTGTGAAATACATTACATTTTATGCTCAATGTAAAGTTATAATTTTTCTCATGTCTGTATTGCATTAGTAACATTATAATTAATGATTTACGGTTATTATACTACACTTTTTTTATCACATGAAAAGTGTTTTTTTGTGGCACAGATCCACATTTTATCGTGGGTATCATTAACATACATAAATTAAATGCAAATTATTAGCACTGATAAACTTGTTTTAATTTTGTGAGGAATGGTAAAATGTCCCAAAACTATTAAAATACCATGACAAATTGGCTAAAATGGCAAACTGATTAAGAAATAATTAATAAAATTATGAGTTTTTATCGGTGTTCGAGAGATATTAGATCAGAAATTTTTTATAAATTATGCTTTACTTTTTATAAAAAAAAAACAGTTTTTTTTCAAAACTATCTACAACTTGTACAGTGAATTATCGGTAATTTGGTAACATTTTTACATAATTTATGTAAAATTTACAAAATTTTAGCTTTGCTACGTAATAAGCACCTTAAATCTCAAGCGTAACTCGTAAAGTGTTAATTACTTTGAACGAGAACGTGACAACCAAGGGGCACTCGTTCCATTTGAATCTGTTATGCAGGTATGTAGTACATTATTGTGTAAAACATGATACTTGGAAGGATTACTTTTAGCGCACGTCTGAAGCATGTGAGATTAGTATAAATACAGTTAGTGCTAGAAAAGAGACCAAAAAGTAGGCAAATAAACCCTACAGTCACCAGCTAAGCGGAGAAAACGTAAGAAATCTAAGTCCACCGAAGTTGATGACTATGTGAAGGATGCTGTAATGAAATGCATTCAAAATGTAAATAACAAACATGCAAGATACGTCTAGTACTATACCTGTTTTTGTAGGTGTGCATGTTACGCTGGCATCATTACAAAAATAATTAAGCAATAGTCAAGTTTTCGATCTCAGTAGATCAAGTTTAAGACGTTTCTTACGTTCCATTGGCTTCTCATCCAAAGTAGATGATGGTAGGAAAGGTTTACTGGAACAATCACATATTGCTGCTAATCGTGTACGATTCTTAAGACAATATTACAATAATAAAGAAGAAAAATTTCTTAGATGAAACTTGGATTTTCAGTAGAGGATCCCGCAAAAGAAGCTGGCATAATAAATCTAAGGAAAGCGTGAAGAAGAATCCAGTGGGCGAAGGAAAAAGGGTTGTAGTACTTAATTTAGTTATTACATTATACTTCCTAATAAAATAACTATATTTTTTAGATTTATAGTTGTTCATGCAGGTAATGATACATATGGAGATATGTATGCGGAGTTATTTACAAAATGGTTTGAAAATAATTTAAATCTTAACAAACTTAAAAGAACCATCTTTAATTATAATGCATATTCTAGAAAAAATTTCAAATAATTAATCTAAGGAAGAAATATGTAATTTTCTATTAAAGCACAACATAGCTTATGAACGTAGCATGTTTAAAAAAGAATTACTGCAATTAGTTGTAGATAATGCGATACCAAAGGTGTATGAAATAGATGAAATAGCACATAAGTGCGGACACAGCGTATTACGGTTACCACCATACCACTGTCAATTTAATACAATTGAACTGGTGTGGGCAAACTGCGAAGAACACTACAACAAAAATATAGGAAGACATAATTCCAAATTTAACGATGACCATGTAAAAGAAATATGGATGGAATCCTTGCAATGAATTGATGGGACATATTGACAGAAATCCTTTAAACATGCCGAAGTGTCTATGTTAGAGTGGTGGGAAATTGAAAAACATTTTGAGGTTGTGCAACCATTAATTATATCTGTTAACGATTCCACTTCTGAGAGTGATACTGATAGTGGATATTTTTTGTTATTTAAATGTTTTAATTCCAATGTAATATAAATATTCTAATTTTTACATAAAATATTGATAACTTTACAATAGGTGGACTGAGTACATGCACTGATTTATGTAAACTGCTTTTCATCTAACTTTGAGCAATATGAAATCTATTTAAAGTATGTGCTAAATTAAAATATGAAACATCTATAATTTGGTTGAACTTCGAACTACATTACACTGTAGACTGTACACACTTTCTTCTACAGGAAGGAAATAATCACAAATGTATCGATATTTATGTTATCGTAAAGTATCGACAAGAATTATGTTGATTATAAAGCAATAGTTATGCTTGTAGAAGGGTTGTTATAAATCTTGAGAATATAAAACTAATTGTAACTGTTATCAATTTTCCACCTGAAATTATTTAATTTGTAATAAACAAAAAAAGTATTTATTTACTTACAAAATATAGGTTATGTGTTATGATGGTATGTAATTATAATCAAACCATGTCCTAAATTATAACAATTCACTGTCGCAGCAAAATATTTTTGATTCTACATTCAATAATTTTCAACTTTGACATTTTATGGAAATGTATGCGGAGACATCTGCCGATAAAAATATTAACTACAAGATACTTTGCTGATTTAATGAAGACTTACGTCGCCTAAATATTAATTCGCGTAATTTTAAGAATAAGTCATACCCAACTTTATTTGAATCAAACTATATATTTCTAGCCTAACAATCGCAATATTTAATTTAGGATTTAAATTATGTGTTACTCAAAACGTTAATTAATTCATTAAAACCATCAGAGAGTTGCAGATTTAAAGTAAATTCGACGTTACGGTCTCATGAATAGTTCTGCATAAACTGCACTTATGGTTCTACTCATCAAAATCCTAATTTTTTAATAGCGGTTTAAAACATTTTCTTACGAAATTTAGAATCCTGTGGAAGATTTCACTAATAATCATATTATGGTTGTATCGATTTCAACGATTGTGATCTTTAGAGGTTCATTCATTTTAATTATATTCCCATTATTCCTGCATTTTTAACGTAGAGGACTGATCGAATAGGCAAGTTGCATAATTAAGTTAGTTTTTAAGTCACATCATTTTCAAGTTAATTATCTGGTGTGATTCCTAACCAAAAGCAATTTCTGTCACCTTTATTGAAACCCATTGGTCTTGCCTTTATTGATACATGCAACTCCAGAAGGAACCAAGGTCCAACATTTATTCAACACCCAAACCATTCCCTGGATGAGAAACTGTCGCCGCGCGACAACGATAACAGTAAATTATTTCGGGAGGAACGAATCCACTAAAATAGTATCAAAATATTAAGAGTAACGGAAACACTTCTAACGATATACTTCACTAAGCCTTTCGAAATGGGCGTAAATAGTTCACTACCCCAAAACCAACAAATCTTCGTGCTGAAAACAAGAGGTTTGCCCCTACTGTATCCCTAACAAGACTGCCTTAAGCTGCATTCAGTCGCAGCCATCTTCAATAACATGTCCCTACTATGCTAATTAACCAATCACACCAATTTACAACTTACATTTTAAATTGCGCCAAAAACGAATTGAATTCGTAAGCCGAACTGAAAGGATTGCATCATGCATCGAAACTGCGTTCCCAAAAGATACCTCGTGTAAGGTGATACGCCTATGCTAATGAAACTCTACTATAATGAACCTTAAAATAACGTATATAAAACCCAAACTTTTTGTTTAAAGCCAAAACTGTATCAATAGAAAAGGTGACAGATTGACGGCTAAAATTTAAACTCGCAAAAGATGTCTCATAACCGTAATAATTTAATTTTATAAAACGTTATTTCCCTTTCAACAAACCAAAATCTATTAATACCTAAAATAAGGAAAATGACTATTATTTACAATGAAACCAATTAATTCCTAACCACACTAGTAAAAGGATTTCACTAATAATCGTTACCAATACGTAATTCACCTTTTCATATTAAACTTTCATCTTACTTTAATAAACAACAGAACTTATATTTCGTATTTAGAAAAAAAAAAGGATTCTAAATGCGATTGCTGTTTGTAAAAGTTTAGAAATCTTTAAAAAACGTAACAAAAGGATAAAACGTTACAATTAAAAGCTTTCCAAACATTTATGCGTTATTAATTTCAATGGCGTGAATTTATATTACATTTCAGATGTACGGAGCTGACAAATAATTGATAATTTCGAAATTATCGCGCAAATAAACGATAAAATCACGACCACGTGACAATTGTACTTTGCATAATAGAGAGTAGATTAACAGACATATTTTACCTACACTACCTTTAGCTATTTTGTTATACTTTATACAAATTATTAAACATTTCAATTAGATTATTAATATTGGAAATCATTAGGTGAAACTTTGTTTTGTTTATGTTGACTAGAAAATTATCACATTTATACCTAAACGGTAGTCGCAGACGGCAACAATATGTTAGTATTTTTAATATTGACATGTGTTTGCTTCCTTTTAAATAAAAGTTAATCATAAAGGCGTATTTTACGGTCAAACCTCTATTATATAGAATATAACTTTTACATCATAAATTAATTAATTTATAGGGACGGTGCTAGTTTTAATTAATTGACTAATTATCCTTTTTTTTTGTTTGTAACTTTTCCATTCCAGATGCGCATTATAACACAAAATACGTTATCATTTGACATATTTTTAATTGTGGAATGTGCAAGAAAAATCGGTATTTATATTTAACGGCATAACCTTTTAAATCTTTTAAGTTTGTTTATCACCAATTTTATAACCAATTTTATTTCAAACACAAAATATATTTGAAATTACTTTTCTTTCGCAATTCATTATTAACAATTTACGGGTTAATTCTTTGTAATACCTAATTCCAACACTTTATTAGTATTAATGTGTTAATTAATTTACGGGCTTGATTTCGGATTAATTATTTTTAAAAGGGTAATTTTATTTCTATATTTTGGTTTTAATACCAAATACGGAACGTTTGCAAATTTCTTATACGGTGCGTTTAATCAAACATAATTTATAATTATTATTCGGAGGTGTTTTACAATTCATGCTAGCAATTTTATGCTAATTATTGGATACTGTGATAACGAAAAAAAAAACTAGCTTTCACAAACTTGGAGATGATACTATAAAATGACGCAGAAGCTTGACATAAGATAATTTTCTCGAAAGCGTATTGTTTTCATAGCTGGGTAGATAACAAAAAATTCTCCTCGTATTATAAATTTACATTCAGTGAAGTTTATTAAAGTTTGCTTCAAATAAAGTTGGGTATGACTCATCGATATAACACTCTAAGAAAATTACATATTTTTATCTCTCTCTCTCTCTCTCTCTCTCTCTCTCTCTCTCTATAATATATATATATATATATATATATATATATATATATATATATATATATATATCTTTCTCTCTCTCTCTGTCTCTCTCTCTACAAGTATTAGAGAAGGATGGCCATAAAAACATATATCTGGTATGCAAGTCATATAACCGCACTAAAACGTGTGTTGTGATTAAGAAGCAGCATGTCACTCCTGTCATTTTTTTTTATTATTGTTTATGCGTTTTTGCTTTACTTTTTATAAAAAAAACAGTTTTTTTCAAAACTATCTGCAACTTGTACAGTGAATTATCGGTAATTTGGTAACGTTTTTACATAATTTATATAAAATTTACAAAATTTTAGATATGCTACTTAATAAGCACCTTAAATCTCAAGCGCAGCTCGTGGTTATGAAAATGCTTAATTATTTTGAACGGGAACGTGACAACCAAGGGCACTCGTTCCATTTGAACCTGTTATGCAGGTATCCTCTACATTATTGTGTAAAATATGATACTTAGTAGGAGTACTTTTAGCGCACGTCTGAAACATGTGGGAGTAGTAAGGGGGCACCATCCCCTCCACTTTTTTTACGTCACAAGCCCCGTCCACTTTCACTTTTTTATATTCCCACATGGGGACCGCATTTTCCACCCTTATTTTTACTCGCTTACTGTAGGAACGTGTTTTTCACCTATTTTTACACACCCACGTGTGAGACCGTATTTTCAACCTCTGTCTGAAGGCCCTTTTCAACCCTAATTTTCACTCGCTTACGTTAGAGACGTGTATTTTCAACGCTATTTCTTACACACCCACGTCGAAGGACGTGCTTTTCAACCCTAATTTTACTCAGCTTACGTATAGGACGCGTATTTACTATGGGTCAACCCTAATTAGCGCCTTTTTACACATGCTCACGTGTAGGACTGGGGCTGGTTCTTAGTGCTGGAGGCTGGACCTGAGCTGGACGTATGGACTGCGTTGGTTTCTAGTCTATTTTGATGGTCAACCCTAATTAAGCGTCCTTTTGGCTACATTAAAGCAGTACACCGTGGAGGGTCTAGGCAAACGCTGCCATACAATGCTTGGAAATTGCATGGACCTGAGCTAGGACTTGGACTTGATTGGTTAAAATTATCGGTCCTATTGTTTAAATGGTCATATGCCATTGGATGATCTTTTACCTATACGGAAAACGTATATTAATAAGGAGGTTCTTGTACGACCGTGGAGGGCTTAGGCAAACTTGTTCACAAGTCACTACAATGGCCGGAAATGTGGAACATAACCTTAATAAGATAAGTTATTAGCTTAAGCCCCTATCGTGTCCTATTGCAATTGTAATGTTGTTCTATATGCTTACATTGGATGCCTTTACCGTCATACGAGAAAACGTATTTCTAATAAGGAGGTTCTTGTGACGTGTAGGGCTTCGCAACTTGTTATCAAGTCCTGCGCCCCATGGCCGAGTAAAGATTGATGTTAGCGCCAACCTAGTGGCGTATAAGACTAAGTGAACAGCTTTCTATAATGACCCCATGATGCATATTGTATGTTGTTCTAACTTATCTTCGCTATAGGCCTTCGCCCCGTCATACAAAATTGTATTCTAATAAGGAGGTTCTTGTAAGGCAGGACTTGTATCAGGGTCTGCGCCCTGGCCCCTTTGAGTAAAAATTGATGTTAGCGCCATTCTAGTGGCGTATAGACTAATGAACATTTTCTATAATATAAGCTGATAATGCATACCTCTATCTTGTTTCTTCCTCCCCCTCTCTCTTTCTCTCTCTCACACACACACAAACAAATCAATTAATTAATCAATCTCAAACAAATCACGCTCGATCATCAGATAAAATTCAATCAATCAACCGAAATTATGTCTTACAGTTTTCGGAAACCAGATTACCGTTCAAACTGAATGAATTAAAGTCTAATTAAATATGACGTGAAATAATAAATAATTTCTACCCTAACGCAATGATGCACCACCTATACATTCGGAACATCATATCTGATTTATTTGCATGTTTAATTACATACACACAAAACTGTTTCATTGTAACGTGTTCATTAGCAGTTGTAAAAACCCATTAAAAGGTAATAATTACTTATATATAACATACAGTTAAATTAAAATAACATGTTTTTAAGAATATCAAACTGATATAACGGAAATAAAAGGCAAAAGATTTTAATGTTTTTATTATTATACGTGAATTAACAATAACTACAACTTTAAAATCCACGAATGCGTACCTACTATTTTGTAGAGCTGATCTTATGACGTTATCCTATAAGCATAATAATACATTTTTAAAAAATCTTTATCGGCATTTTTGTTAGCAATATCAGGTAAAAAACATATATTAAAAATAATACGCTTACCTTTAGAAGTTTTTCCTTCAACTGTACCATATGTTGAACTGAATTTTTTATACAACGTATCTTACTAAAATACGCTTTGTGAATGGCTGGATATAAACAGCCCATTACATACCTGTCATTAACTATTTAGAAAGTAATACAGAAAACCGGAATACCGCTACTATTATTTAACAAACATGTTGTACTTACAAAAATTTACATTCAAAACACTTACAAATATTTTAAAAATTTTGCTAACTCGGAAATTACTTTAAAAATAATTGAATCTTCAGATTACATAAAAACTATTGTATACTCGATTACGTTCACACACACACACACACACATACACACATACACACACACACACACACACACATGTGATTCACGTTATATGGATTTTTTTAGCAGTTGGGAATAATAGCAATGTCAACTGAACGTTTTAAAAAAAATTTCTAATCTGAAATAAGAGTGACGTAATCTAATTTTATTTGAAATTTCATAGAGAGCGTTACAGTCATCAAAATTTGAGATGCATTCCTCTCATCGTCTTCACACTGATAATAATAGTTCATTAACAATCATAAAAAACGTCTAATACCACTAATGTTACATCATAATAATAAAAACTCATTAAACAGTGATTACACATTAAATACATTTAAAATATGTAACTTTTATACTACGTCTATTATTACATAGAGATGAGATTATTCTTAAGTTTAATTGATTTCGGTAGAGCTCTGTAAATACTACAAACGTTCGAAATCTTGCTTTTTCTCTCGATATCAAAAAAGCTATACTTGTGATATGTATACATTAAGTAAGCATAATAGCGGATACAGCTACATTGCTAACGATTATTGATGGTATTTTTAAGAAAAGCTATACACATCTCATGAGATCAAACGAGATTTTTGAGATACAATCAGCTCATCGTCTTCACCTTTAACGATTATATTGTAACAACCTATAAAAGTAGCTAATAACCCTAATAGTTTTATTAGACATTATTATTAAATGGACACGAGGTTAGCCCTAAATGAACTGGTTTCAACACGGCTCTGGAAATGCTGCACAAGCTTCAAATCTTTCAGCTCGTTCGCAGAAGTTGTACCGTATTCACTTCCTTCAATTTTTATCTGCATTCTGTTTCGAGACTGTAGTACGTTTTCTAATACATAAACAGAATCTTCAATACTGTGATACGTGTAGCAGCAAAACACATTAGCTAGTTAGTTTCACCTCTATATTACTTTACATGCATGCCTGATCTTATCATAAATAAATACATCTATCAAAAAAGCTAATTAAATATAACTCCACGGACTGGGTATAGCAAGCAACGGTTCCAATTATAGCTTTTAGTCGACACAATAGTGCCTACAACTACATACAATCGACTAGCACTGCTTTAGCACGAGCATCAAACGAAAAACACGCATGCACGCACGCACGTACACCCGCACGCACGCACGTAAGCTCGCACGCTCGCACGTACGCACGCACGTAAGCACACGCGCTCGCACGCAAGCTCGCACGCACGCTCTCACGTACGCACGCACTTACGCACGCTCGCATGTACGCACGCTCGCACGCACATACACACGATTTTTTTAAAATGTATTATTATGCTTATAGGATAACGTCATAAGATAAGCTCTACAAAATAGCAGGTACGCATTCGTGGATTTTAAAGTTGTAGTTATTGTTAATTCACGTATAATAATAAAAACATTAAAACCTTTTGCCTTTTATTTCCGTTATATCAGTTTGATATTCTTAAAAATATGTTATTTTAATTTAACTCTGTTATATATAAGTAATTATTACTTTTTAATGGGTTTTTACAACTGCTAATGAACACGTTACAATGAAACGGTTTTGTGTGTATGTAATTAAACATGCAAATAAATCAGATATGATGTTCCAAATGTATAGGTGGTGACTGTTTAGAGGATCTGCCTATACATAAAGCATCATTGCGTTAGGGTAGAAATTATTTATTATTTCACGTCATATTTAATTAGACTTTAATGCATTCAGTTTGAACTGTAATCTGGTTTCCGCAAACTGTAAGACATAATTTCGGTTGATTGATTGAATTTTATCTGATGATCGAGCGTGATTTGTTTGAGATTGATTAATTAATTGATTTGTTTGTGTGTGTGTGTGTGTGTGTGTGTGTGTGTGTGTGTGTGGTGTGTGTGTGTGAGAAAGATAGAGGGGGAGGAAGAAACAAGATAGAGCAAGAGAGAGGTGTGCATTATCAGCTTCTATTATGGAAAATGTTCATTAGTCTATACGCCACTAGATGGCGCTAAAATCAATTTTTACTCAAAGGGGTCAAGGCGCAGACCCTGATACAAGTCCTGCCGTACAAGAACCTCCTTATTAGAATACAATTTTGTATGACGGGGTGAAGGCCTACAGCTGTAAGATTAAGTTGGAACAACATACAATTGCATCAAGGGGGCCACGATAAGGGCTAAGCTCTACACTTATCTTATAAGGTTAGGTTCCCACACCATCTCCGGCCATGGGGCGAGGGCCTGAGAACAAGTTACGAAGCCCTATACGTGTCGCACAAGAACCTCCTTATTAGAAATACGTTTTCTCGTATAGGTAAAAGATCATCCAATAGCATATGACCATTTAAACAATAGGACCGATAATTTTAATAATAATATCTTATTAATTATGCAACTTCCAACATTGTATGCGTGTGCGTTTGCCTAACCTCCAGGGGTACTGCTTTTTAATATAGCCAACAGGACCTTAATTAGATGACCATCAAAATAATCCTAAAACCAACCCCCAAGTCCAAGTCCAGCTCCAGGTCCAGCACTAAGACCAGCCCCAGCCCCTCACGTGAGCATGTGCAAAAAAGGCGCTAATTAGGGTGGAAAATACGCGTCCTATACGTGAGCTGTCATAAAATAGGGTGAAAAAACACGTCCTATACGTGGGTGTGTAAAAAATAGGTTGAAAATACACGTCCTATACGTAAGCGAGTAAAAATTAGGGTTGAAAAGGGCCTTCGACAAGAAAGCGTTGAAAATACGGTCTCACACGTGTGTGTGTGAAAATTAAGGATAAAAATTTCAGCAGGGGTTGAAAATATGGTCTCACACGTGAGTGTGTAAAAAATAGGGGTGAAAAAACGTCCTACACGTAAGCGAGTAAAAATAAGGGTGGAAAATGCGGTCCCCTACGTGGGCATATAAAAAAGTGAAAGTGGGCGGGGCTTGTGACGTAAAAAAGTGGAGGGGATGGTGCTCCCTTACTACTTGTGGGGTTAGTATAAATACAGCTAGTGCTATAAAAAAAAGGGTTGCAGAAGCCAAAAAAAACCTGCACAGTCACCAACTAAGTGGAGAAAACGTAGGAAATCTAAGTCCACCGAAGTTGATGACTATGTGAAGGATGCAGTAAACAGAAAAATTTATGAAATGTATTCAAAATGTAAATACAAGCATGCAAATCATGTCTAGTACACTGCGCGTCATATAAAGCTGGTACAACTCTTATAATCGAAAATCGTGTTTTTCTAGCTCTGTAAATGGATCTTTTAAAATGTCTCAATGATAAACTAGTTTTTATGTCATAATTTCTAGGGCAATGATGCCAGCTCAACTAAAATGTTAGTAGATGTAACGATAAAATTAAATTTTGTAAGGCAATAAAACGAGATGGAAAAATTAAAAATTTATTATAACATTCACACAAAAAGAGTCACTAGCTTAAACTTAGAATTAGTGTGATATTAATAATTAATAACTTGTCATAGCTCCATTACTATTAATAACTTCTTGTAATCTTGACATGTAGTCAATTAAATTGAATGTTAAATTTTCATCTTCTGCCAAGCTTTCCCAGGTTTCTTCTATTAGGGTCCATAAATGTTCTTTGTTTTGTGGAATTACATTTTAATTTTTTTACCATAAGTCCCCAAACATTCTCTATTGGATTAAGATCTGGATTTTTGGTAACCAATGGAAGCGTTTCAATGTTACTTTCAGCAATATAATTGCGTACACAGCGAGCAGTGTGCACTGAGAAATTGTCATGCTGGAAAATAAAATTATCGTTGGGGAACATTTCCTTAACCGATGGCAACATCACCCCATTTATAGTATATTACGTAATAAGTGTTGTAAAAGGCATATTACGCACGAATGGAAAAATTATGCACGCAGCCGCGTAGCGTAATGAAGATGGATTTATTTCCAATGCTTCACTTTTGTTCTCGACAAAGTCACAAAGTACAGAGTATCATGCAGATATGTGCGTGGAGTTGTTTACAAAATGGTTTGATTATAATTTAATTGCAAACTTAAAAGCACCATCTTTAATTGTGAAGGACAATGCTAGTTTTATTTCCAAATTTCTAAAAAAAATTACAAATAATTCATCTAAGAAGGAAGAAATATGTAATTTTCTATTAAAGCACAACATAGCTTATGGACCTAGCATGTTTAAAAAAGAATTACTGCAATTAGTTGCAGATAATGCGGTACCAAAAGTGTACAAAATAGATGAAATGGTACACAACTGTGGACACACAGTATTACGGTTATCACCAAGTCACTGTCAATTTATTCTAATTGAACTGTAAAGAACACTACAACAAAAATATAGGAAGACATAACTCCAAATTTAACGATGGCCATGCAAAAGAAATGTGAATGGAATCCTTGCAACGATTGATGGAACATATTGGCAGAAATACATTAAACATGCCGAAGTGTCTATGTCAGAGTAGCGGGAAATTGAAAAACATTTTGAGGTTGTGCAACCATTGATTATATCTGTTAACGATTCCACTTTTAATTTAAATGTTTTAATTCCAATAATATAAACATTTCAATTTTTACATAACGTATTTATAACTCTACAATAGGTAGACTGAATGCATGTACTGATTTATGTAAATTGCTTTTCATTTAACTAGAAATATGAAATCTATTTAAACTATGCGCTAAATTAAAATATTAAACATCTATAATTTCGTTGAACTTCGAAATACAATCAATAATTTTCAACTTTCTTTGACATTTTATGGAAATTTATGTGGAGACATCTGCCGATAAATATATTAACTAAAAGATACTTTGCTGATTTAATGAAGACTTACGTTTCTTAAGTCTTAGTTCGTGTAATTTTAAGAATGGGTCATACCCAACTTTATTTGAATCAAACTATATATATATATATATATATATATATATATATATATATATATATATATACACTTCGTCTTATTTCTTTTTAGAACAAAAAGCGCGGTTGATGCTTCTACTAGACGCCGTCGTGTTATGTTGCATTTTTTTTAAATTAATAATATAACGTACTGTCTGACCAAGTATCATTTTGATTACACGTAAATCGTAAATCGTAAATCGTAAATCGTAAATCGTAAATCGTAAATCGTAAATCGTAAATCGTAAATCGTAAATCGTAAATCGTAAATCGTAAATCGTAAATCGTAAATCGTAAATCGTAAATCGTAAATCGTAAATCGTAAATCGTAAATCGTAAATCGTAAATCGTAAATCGAAATCGCAAATCGCAAATCGCAAATCGCAAATCGCAAATCGCAAATCGCAAATCGCAAATCGCAAATCGCAAATCGCAAATCGCAGATCGCAGATCGCAGATCGCAGATCGCAGATCGCAGATCGCAGATCGCAGATCGCAAATCGCAAATCGCAAATCGCAAATCGCAAATCGCAAATCGCAAATCGTAAATCGTTAATCGGGTTGGGTCGTGGGTCGTGGGTCGTGGTAAGTGGTAAGTGGTAAGTAATGAATAAATAAAGATGAAATTGAAAATTTTATATATATGACAATAGTACACATAGCAACTGTTACAATGTAAGTTAATAAATATCCTGTTGTTAGCAAATTGTGTACGTATTATGTTATGTAGGTTTCTATCGAATTGAATTCATAACCCCTGTAGATCAGTTGGTAGAGCAATCGTCTGGTCATGAGAGGAGATGGTTTCGAATTTGAACACGGGGGAATCTTTTGGTGTGTTCGAGGATGGTACATCGAGTTTGACGGAACCGCCGATCTAGTTTCTTTCCTAGAACGAATGTAAAACTAAGCGAGCGGTATAACAATTCCCGGGACAATCCAATCGTTGTTCTACCAGACTTACTTACCGGTAACGCACTATTTTGGTACCGCAACAACAAATACCGCTAGGAGCACTGGAACGCGTTCTTGTACGATGTTCAAAATTGTTTTCTCCCGATCGACTACCATATCAATCTGAAAGCCGAAATCAGCCGCCGCATATATAAGCGAAATGAACCGGTAATGACGTTCATTACCGAATTGCAACCCTAATCCGACGACATGCCGCATGCCTGACAATCAAGAATTATACTGGTTACACCGAAATTTATTACGCAATATCTATACGTACGCCGGGACAATTTCCAGTCTGTTGTCGAGTTTATACAAATAGTACGCAATTACAAGCGACTCCAACTAGAGTTTTCAAGCTCACGACGTTTTCCGGTTTCCGTTCAGAATTTCCAACGACACGCAAATTACACGCGTCCGTTCGAAACTCCGACAAATAGACGCAGGCCCCAATTTTCTGTCCGGAACACTTTACAGCAGGTGCACCTCAGCCTGAGGCACGAAATTGCCAACCACTCCGTCACCTAGGGCACCAGAAAATAACCGGTAGACCCCGCAACGATCCGTCCCCGTTTCAACTCTGATACCATCGCTTCTTACGAGCCGACCGCCGCTTCAAAGGCATCTCCGACCACCCCCCTTCATCCCGTCGTACTGACGCACAGGTCCTGTCTACATAAGGAAAATGGCAAACGCCCCTTCTGCTGACACCGGCGCTGAATGCTGAAGGTGTTGCCTGAGAAGGCACTACCGCACGCAGTGTCGTAATCGTCTGTTGTGGCATGCGTAACACTTTGTCACGTGGCAGTTCATACGACTGACCCGGATACGACCAGTGAGGCTTCCTCTGGGAGGCCAAGAGCTCTCCCCCACAACCCCCTCCATTACTAACGACCCCTGCCCATTTGTCACCGTTTATATCGCCTAACAACCATTCATAGCATTAGTTGATACCAGATTCGATATTAGCTTTGTTAGTGACAAGCCTGCTTTTGTATTGGCCGGATCCGCCCAACTTCCAAAGTACAACAAAGTAACCGGTATCACTAACCAGTCCGTTATTATTCGCCAAGCCTTTTACTCGATTATTAAGGTTTTGGATACCGAAATCCGGCATTTAATCCATCATATTCCGCCGCTATGTTACATGCTCTTGGGGATCGACTTTTTAGTAAAGACTAGTTTTCGTTTTAATGTGAAATGTGAAACCTGTTCCTCGAAAACCGACTTGTCCCTAAGACCACAAAACCAACACCAACGACTAACGACTGTCAAGCGATCACCCCTTTAACAGCCATAGAAGAAAATCAGTTGCAAGATTCCTGCATACCGATATCCGTCTCACTACCTCTACTACCATCAAACAACGATGCCGGCCCCTAAAATCAAAAATGCAAAACATCGTAAACGAAGAGGTAGATCGTATGTTAAACGAAAACAAAAATTGAACCCGTGGACAGTCCGTGGATCTCATCGATCGTAGTTGCCAAAAACAAAGCTGGCAAAACACGCCTTTAGATCTACTTCCGAAAAATTCATGTAATATCCGTTAAAGACCCATTACATCACGCGCGATACATTTCCAGCATCAACTTGAAGGATAGTTATTGGCAGATCCCATTAACACCCGAACACCGACCGATCACGGCACTCAGGATTACCGGCTGTGGTCTATTCCAATACAAAGAGGTGCCGTTTGGGATTCACTCGGCACCCGCTACCTTTCAGCGGTTATTAGACCGCATTATAGACCCTGAAACACATTATTGTGTTGGGGGAAACTTTGACGAACACTTGGTAAATCTAAATGAAGTGTTTCGCCGACTTAGACGAGCTAATCTCCGCGTAAACCCTGGCAAATGTCAATAAAATATTTTGATCACGTCGTCAGTGAATACAAACCGACCCCCGCAAAGTTGCTACTATCACCGAAATGCCACCCCCACGGAACGTCCGAAGTCTACGTAGGTTCCTAAGGAATTCATCCTTGTACCGACATTTCATCCCGAAATTCTCTAAAATAGTATTGTGTCTAACCAAGCTCCTCCACAAAAACGTTCGCTGGAAATGGTCCGACAAGCAGAGAACTGTTTTTGACCAACTAAAGACCGCTCTAGTCAATGTCCCCGTACTCACCTGCCCGAATTTCAGAGTTCCCTGTGTCCAGTAAACCGATGTATCTGAAAGTGGGTTAGGTGCCACCCTAACTCAAGTCATAAATGGCGAATACCATGTAATTGCGTATTACAACCGTACGTTGAGCTCGTCGGAACGTAAACTATTTCGTAACTAAAAATGAATGTCTTGCTATAGTTTTTGGCATTGAGAAAATGAGGCCGTATCTTGACAGATATCGCTTCACAGATATTACCGACCATCAATCTCTAACCTGGCTCCATTCCATAAAAAGTCCAGCTGGCCGCCTTGCAAGGGGGTGATGAACCGCGTGGTTGATGCCTTATCCTGTGACCTGCTATCTACTAGCGAAAATGAAATCTTTACTGTAGAGCTCTTCTAATGCGATTGGTAAACTCAAAAATTTTATGATGTTACAAGCCATCCCGACAGACTGCCGGAATTCTGTACCCGACTTGACCGCCATTTACACACCAATGAGTTAAAGGTCAAACTACTTGCTGACCCCTGGAAAGTTTGTGTAGCTATGAAGCACCGTCCCCGTGTTTTCAAGGATTCTCCAACCGCTGGTCATTTAGGGGTCACTAAAACCACCAACCATATTCTAGAATGGTATCATTGGCCAGGAATGGTCAGAGATATTAGCGTACATGCCTGGAACGGTCCACTCTGCCAAAAGTACAAAGTTTCGTAACAGATGCAACAGTATTCGAACCGCTTACCTTGGGACATAGTTAGCTCCGATATCATAGGACTAGAACCCCGATCATCCAAAGGTCGTCCTTATCTAGCCGTCTTTTAAGTCCGTTTCACAAAGTCGGTAGTTGCTAGGAAATCTACTGCCACTACCATCTCAGAAGCTCGTATCACCAAACTCGATACACCACGGGTGGTGTTAACCGACAATGGCCCGCAGTATGATAACCGTGCTTTCAACCATTTGCTATCAGAACTTGGCGGCCACCACCAATGTACCTCGCTGTATACCGCGCGAGCCAACCCCGTAGAAAGAGCGAACAGCAATCGACCGGATTTACTATTGCTTTCTTGAACTTCGGTCGCGAAATGAAACTTCTGGGAACCCTGCGGCACGAAACCGAATCGCTACCGGACTTTGACAACACCAATACGAAAAGCACTATCCCCGTCTATAGCCGCCGACTGACATTCAGAAGATCTTCCAAATGGTACGACACAACTTAGGCCGCGTATATACTAAACACGAAGACAACTATAATCTACGACGCCGCTAATAGAAACTGCACCTGGGAGACCGTGTCCTGCGCAAAGAACATCTGCTGTCGTCTGCTGCCGCCAAGATTGCACCGAAGTATTCCGGACCATATATCATCACCAAGGTCGTGTCCTCCGTGGTTTTTAATTTAAAGCACGCCACCGACAACCACAAATTAATCCAGATACACGTCAAGGATCTAAAGCCCTACCACCCCGATAAATTGATTTTTTTGCTGAGACCAAGAGTATTTATTTATTTTATTTTGCCGTTTGACTTGTATTGTTCCCTAATTTGCTTTTATATACTGAATCCTTATTATTATCCCGCTAATAGAACAACTGGAATTATTTTTGTGCACAACTCATATTTTTCTATTGAATTCATATCCCCGAGACCGCACCTTTTCGACTCAACAAAGACAGAAGTCCTGAGTACCATCACCGCCGTAAATCTTCGGAGACTCTAGAAAACCGACGTCTTCACTTACGCTACTCGGACCGCTTTTTCTTTTCCATTGCCCGCGAAGAGGAATCTACACCTCTATGTCGCTGTTACCTAGATCGGCGCCCGAGAAACCTGGTTTTGCCAGAACCTCTTCTACGCAGTTTAGCGCGCCGCGCATATTAAATAGTCCTTGTGCCCATAAATAAATTGGAAGTCCACTACATTTTAACATTGTTCTTGCACGTTTTACTAGGGATTTAATACCCCTTCTGCCCTGCCACTCTGTTTAGGGGTATACGGTGCACACGTTTCATGAATAATTTCTCTGTTTAAAATAATCTTTAAAAGTTTGATTTACATACTCGGTTTCATTATCCGTTTTAAAAACATTGATTTGGTTACTTGTTTGAAGTTCCATCAAACCTTTCAATTCGAGGAATTTTGAAAAAACGTCGTTTTTGTGTTTCATAAAATAAACAAAGGGATACGATGAGAAATCCTTAAAAATAACAAGGTAGCTGCCTCGGTGGTGAAATGGTTAGAGTGCTTGCCTTCACCCGAGCGGCGCGGGTTCAAACCTGGCCGAGGTACCCGTTTTTCTAAAAAAACGGAGAAAAACCGAAGCACTCCTCGGATAGAAAGTAACACTGTAGGTCCCGTGGCACTACGATGATTGATACGTTAAGGATCCTTTACTAAAGGTAGAATTCCTTCAAAATTCTAGTGACGGGTAGTGCTAATAACAATTAGTAGTTGATGAGCATAGAGATACCCAACAATTCCGCTTGTGTCTAGATCTCGACCTACAAATGCAAAAAGAATAACAAGGTAATTAGCTCCACCAAAAGATATCGCAAGTTTCCCACAACATCTGAATGTATGCATTCTCCGGGTAGTAGGAGATCTCTTTAAAAGATTTCTTTTCTTGCTTTCCAACGTAGCAGTTTTAACAAAAACAACTTTCTGTACCCATGCAACCCTGTAGCGTGTGAAAATCGACATTAAAATCGAAAATAATTAGTTTATAATTTGCTGGATTTAGTTTATTAAAATTAACAGTATTTCTGCCAGTTTCAAATCTATCTACATCAACTTAACTGTTTCGTCTGTTTGATCACCGCTAGAGGGTGGTAATAAAATGACTTTATTAAAATTATTTGAAAAACAATCATCACAATTTTAATAACTGGTAACAATGTCTTTTATAACTAAATTTCCGGTAAAAACGTTCTAGAATATTCTGGATCGCCATTGAACGAAGATTAAAGTGTTGCTGTACATTACTAATTACTGCTCGCTGAATGTCGCGGATATACATAATAAACATTTCTTTGGTTCATGGTGCCCGAAATACTCTAATTAAACCAATCGCTGGTCCCAAGACTGATAATTAAAAGTATTCGTAATTCATCATTTAAACTCGCTTACGAACTTAGAGGTAAACATTGTTAGAATATCACTTCGCAAACACTTACGTTACATTCTTTTAGCTTCCTTTTTGGTTTTTTGTTTGTCTGGGATCATGCTTCCGCTGTGTTGGGTGTGTTTCTCCTCCTTAACCGTTTTGTTATTGGTGGTTACTACGATTATACTGTACAACTGCCCTGCCTCAAGTTGATAACCTACTAGCTGTCGTTTCAACCTGTGCTTGTCTACGCCTGCATCGATCAGGACGAAATTTGGTAACGTCTGGTTATAAGGCGCAGACCTTCGCCGAAACAGGTCAGAGTTTTCTATACAGCATGTATCAACTATCTAATCACGAAGTTTGTATTGCAAACTTGTAACAACCCATTTTGAGTTGTATTAAAATATACCGTAATTTAAGGTCTTTCGTTCGTTAAGTTGTAAATATAAGAAAAATTTTATTAATTAATGATATGTGGTAGGCAACTTAATTTGCATTTCGGTGTAACTTAAGTTGCATATCTTTTAGGGGTTTATAGTGCATATCTTCTTAATGGTTTATACTCCCTCTTCAAATTATTTTTCTACTCAAATACGTTTGCGCAATACGTCATCGTTGACTTAATTCCTTGCGCAAATCTCTTCGCGCACATCTAACTTGCAAGGCATCCATTTTGTCACTTCCTGATGAAAGTGGCGTGGTTAGGAATCTTTTTTTTGGTTTTCCACCTAAATTTAGTGAAAGTACCATTGATTTGATGGTAAGATATTTTAACGCATTATACTAAAAATTAAAACCTTTGCTATTTTCAGGCACTTTTATTTTAGTTCACTTTTATTGTAGTTCACTTTTATTTTACTTTTACACTTTTAATTTCACCGCTTTTGATTGCACAGTTAATTCAACTGTTACGTACGCTCCAATTTTATAATTGCGTTGTGCTTTTAATACAAAATTTAAAGTTTGATTACATTTATTATATGAACGTCCGAGAAAATGCAATAAATATTGGTTTATTCAATTTCAAGAAGATAAAATGTATAAGAAGGAAAATTCCATTGTTGTGTGTGGCTTACAACGTAAAGCATTATTTCAAGATATTACGTAATATTGTGGCAAGGATGACATCACCTCAGTTGAAATTTCCGTAATAGTTTGGATACCAGAGGTTATTAAAAAATTTGTGTACAAAAATTTTACAAACAGGTATTTATGTAATTTTTTAGTAATTTAAGGCTAGTTTTAAGATTTATTTTATTTAACCCCATCATTAACCGTTAATAAACATATTTGTATATTTTTATTTTTACATTTCGATAAAATTTTTATTGTTAACAACCTCGGTTTAGTTATTCCGAGCATTATAAAAAATAACTTGGCGTCCGAGATCATTTTTAATAGTGTTACATTGCAATTTTTTTATATTGATGTTCAGTGGAAGAAATCTAGCAGATTTTGTGGTAATTAAGCAAATCAAAAGAACGAACCACCCTATGTTAATCTACCGATTTGAGTCAAAGGCATTATTAGTGGTGAATGGTTAGTATCTCCAGTTAGTTTAACGATTTGTTTTTGGAGAACATTTTTACACTAATTTATTTAACTCTTATTTATTTATTATTAAATTTACACCACTTTATTATAAACTCATCTTTCGTAAACTGCCCTCTGCAGTTGTCGATATATTTGCTACGCCCTAAAAATGGGATTCTGTGGATGAGATTTCCAGATTTATAGTAATAATACTTACAGTTTGTGAACTGTCTTCTGCAATTTTCAATATAACTACCATTTTATGTATACCTCTCATATGTAACTCACTATTGTTGAACTTATTTAACTGTTGAATATCGTAAACTTCCCTTATCGTGCGTTTAAAATTATATAACTTGGATATACTGGTACAACGCACCCATTGTTTGGTCAACGTTGGGCGTCCATTGTTCATGTGACCATCCTCTCCCATCGTTCATTAGTTTGTAGCTGCCTAAATGTGATTCCTAAAATTTGATGTTAATCCACCATGACTCGTCAGAATATGGTATAAAATACGCCTTGTTCATAATCTATGAGAATTTTGAGACTTCGGTGTAAAAACGCTGCGTAAGTAATAACAAATTTTACGTGTTTGGAATTCCCTTAAAATCTAGGCCAAAATTTTTATTGGGGGTAATTCAAATCTTGACTACTTCCTGTACCTTGAAACACAGTTGCATCTTGTATGTGATTTGTGTTTCCGTAAAAAATTTGATTAATTCTATTTTGGTGTTCTATTCTAGGATAGCCATGCCAAGAAGTAAAACATACAAGAAGAGAGCACCCGTGGATGCGGACTTAGTAAAAAAAGCTATTAAAGCGATCACTACGCCTGGAGAAAATTAAATATCTATTCGTAAAGCAAGTAAAGTTTACAATGTGAAATTGTCAATTATATGGCGACATTTAAAAGCATTCAAGCAGAGCATTTGACATATTGTGTGAAATATGATGTGAAAAAATTTTTCACTGAGCAAGAAGAGCAATGCCTTGTGAAATATGTTACAACTATTGCGTTCGCGAACTAGATTTCAAGTTTGCAGTGGAAAACAATAAGAAGCGCCCGGCGAAATGGTATGAAGAACACAATGCAGGAGAAAAGGAGTGGAACAGATAGGGAGTATGACATCAGCGAAATGTGGACAGTTGGTACATTAATTGCGGCAGTTAATGCTATGGGCAATCACTTTCCTCATATGCTAATTTTTCCATGAGTAAACTACAATGAATTCATGATTAAGGGAGCACCACCCGGTACTATTGGTGGTGCAAATCCCTCACTTTTCCTCAAATGTTTAAAACATTTTAATTCTCATATTAAACCATGAAAAGATGAACGCCTTATGCTTGTATTGGATTATCATGAAACGCACTTGTCGGCGCAGGCAGTCGAATATGCTTCTGAAGTAGAAATCGTACTGTTGACTTTCCCGCCTAATACGTCAAACAAACTCCAACCGCTCGATCTGACTGTGTTTGGGCCACTCAAAACCTTCTATAACCAAACTGTCGATGCTTGGCTTATGAACAACCCCCGGAAAACATATGACATATACAGCACAGCAGAGGCTGTGGGAACCACTTATGCTAGGGCCGTTAGCACCAAGAATGTGATAATCGGTTTCCGTTCAGCTGGCATATATCCGCTTAACATATATTTTCCGAAGAAGATTTTCTTGTTTCGTATGTAACAGATCGTCCCGCACCTGAGTGCACTAACTCAGTTTCTACTAACGCAAAAGCTGCATCAACATCACGAACGTTATATGGCTCTTCTTGTGCACCAGGATCTACTTATGAACATATGTGAATATGTGACAGTGATTCTGATTCAGATGGGGAAGAGGTCTGGAGGGCCAAAAGAAAAGTAGATGACGATGCTGATGATGAGGAAATGACATTGTCAGACCTTGTCCCAGAGGATATCCGCGACACTGAAGAACAAGAGGTTTTTGAAATGGTAGAATGAGAAGTAGAAGAATATGTATTATTCTAATTTCCTCAAAAGAGAGGGCTAACAAAACGTTTTGTTGGGCAAATTGTATCTAAAGACCAAAATTTGCCCGAATTTTAAATAAAATTATATACTCGTATTGGTCAGAGAAATAAATTTTTAATAACGTCTTAGGAAATATTTGATTTCAGCGATAAAATGACAATTATGGATTCAGATTGACTTCGGCAATTATAATGTAAATTAATTTTGTTTCTGACGTTTTTTCAATAAAAGGTTTTACAACTTATTAGATTATTATATATTTTCAAGTGATAAGGAATACAAGTTTTTATTTCAAGATATACGGCGCACTGTTTCAAGGTATAATATGTACAAAAGGATGTGTTCCTAGGTACCAGAGGGTGCGTTCCAAGGTACCATGGAACAAAATTTAAATTAAAAAATTTTTTTTTTATTTTGAAGGGCTCTGAGCCAATCATATGTGTACTTTTGTAACATTGTACGTACTTTAAAATCCTAGTTTAATATTTTTGAAAAATTTAATTTTACACTTACAAAAAAAATAAAAACCAAAAAGTGTTCAAAGGTACAACAGTCTCCCCTATAATTGTATATTCAAAATGGTGTCCAATAAAATAACATAGATCTCTAATACTTGATAACAATCTGATCAGACTTTTCCTCCATAAAAATTTACCAAAATAGTACATTCAATATGATGTCCAGTAATCGATAACAATAAAATCATATATATATATATATATATATATATATATATATATATATATATATATATATATATACATGTATACTAAGTGACAGAACACCCAGTAATAATGAATCTTTTGTAAAAAATGTTTGTTTATGTTAAGATAAAAAACAATCAATTTTTTGGCCATATTACTCTAGCCGTTTTTGCGTTAACCTCTTTCAAAAACATTTACGATCACTTAGCCTTAAAATCATTTGTAACTACATCATTTAAGACGTGTAAAACACATTACAAAAAGCTTCTTTAATTGAACCACGATCCATCGAGTGCGAAGACGCTAAAATTTCGGCAGTTAAGCGAGTTTGATAGGGGTCGAATTGTGGGCTTACGAGAGGCTGGTTTGTCTATAAGAGATATAGCCGATAGAATTCAACGGAGTTTAAACACTGTGGCAGTATGTGTTCGGGCATGGAACCAAGAGGGCCGTACATGAAGAGCGAGGGGTACATGACGTCCTCGAAGAACCACAGAAGCCGAAGATCGCCGTCTACACGGGCGATTACGGGCCAATGGTTTGCAAAAGATGGAAGGGCGATTGGGATGCGAACTGTTTATAGCCGGATAAGAACCTTTGGACTCTGTTCATACCGTCCCCATTTTGTGCTACCACTGACTCCTGGACACCGACGCGATCATCTAGCGTGGTGTAGAGAATGGGGAAATTGGGACCAAGAATTCAATTGTCTTCAGTGATGAGTCCAGATTTTGTTTAGGCATGCATGGCGGTCGTGCAAGGGTGAGAAGACGGCGTGGTGAAAAACAAGATCCACAATTTTCTGTGGAAAGGCATGTGCACCACACGGTTGGAGTTATGGTATGGGGGGCTATTTCTATTGGAAGAAGGTCACCTTTGGTCTTCATTAGAGGTAACATGACCACTGCGCGCTACATCCAGGAGATCGTAGAACCCCATATTATACCTTATGTTCAGACCACCCCCAACAGCACATTCCAACAAGACCTCACGTTGCTAGGGCTTCTTTGGCTAATTTTGAGCCCAATCAAGTTGCTTTGTTGCCTTGGACACCGAGATCTCCCGATCTTTCACCCATCGAGCACGCCTGGGATATCGTGGGAAGAAGATTACTCAATTTACCTCACCCCCCACAAACTCTAGTGGCTCTGCAGCAGTTAAAGATAGCATGGGATGAGATACCTCAGGAGGAAATCGATCACCTCGTTAGAAGTATGGCCAGACGTATTAATGAGTGCATAAGACATCGTGGTGGCGCAATACGTTATTAAGTTTTTTTGAAAAAGTTTAATTTTTATCAAATTGTGATCGTTTACTAGTCTAGTGGGTGGAACATAGTGGGTTTACTAAGGATTATTTCTAAAGTCTGTTGATGGGATGTGGCGGGGTATCCTTAAGCCTACAAACCTAAAATATTTTCACTTAATCGCAAAGTTTATACAGGACGATTTATATCAAAGTTGCATTTTTTTAAATGCAATCCCCTGTATATTGTTGCATATTTGGATTCCTTGGTCAATTCTTGTGCGACTTTATGTATCACACATGGTACCTAAAACGAATCGTTTAGCCGCAATTCGTCATTTTTACAAACAGTAGATATTTAAAAAAATTAAATATCGCTATGATCACAAAGCTTAGAAGGTCATGAGCTCATGACTCTGCGATGTTACTAGACATGAAATGTACTAGCGTAGACCGGAGTTTAGAGAAATTACTTTGTCAATTTAGAAAATTTCAAACAATGGTAACTTGATTTTTTCAAATGGAAATTTTTCGGTATCTATCTTCTGTAGATTTATTTTAATTTCACAAGTTCTGATTAATTTGCTGTATTTTTCGATTATTAATTTGTATTATCTAGTAACCAGTGGAAAATAAACAAAAAACATTATTTAAGTAGAAAAACACATAAACACCAAAAACCAAATTACGAACTAAAATAAAAATAAAAATAACTTTAATCAATGGCAACTTAATTTTTTTAAATAGAACCGTCATTTTTTCATTTTTGCATCAAATGCGGAATTTATTTACCTTTCTAACGATATAAATTTGTCGGTATCTATATTCGGTAGATGTCGTTTAATTTCACAATTTCTAATTAATTTGCCGTATTTTACAATTTTCCTTTTTTTATGAAAGCAGGCTGTGGAAGATAAACCAATTCTGTCACTTTAACTTTACTTTGACATTAGTTATTTATTATCGTTGAGTAAAGGCTCGCGCTGTTATTTCTGATTGTCATTTTTGTTTAGTAATTAACACTTAATTGAATAATTGAGTGCAATAAGCAATTTTTCTAAAAATGAAATGGTTGATATGGTTTTTATTCTTGGAGAATGCTCTAAAAATCCGTTGCTTGCGAATCGTATGTATAAAGCAAGTTATTCTAATCGGGATCGTCATCGATGAGCCGAATCTTTTAAAAATATTTTGTAAATATTTATTGGGACAGGGAGTGTTTGTTATCCACAGAAGCAGATAAGACTGAAAACTGTGTTGAACGAAGAAAATGAATTCAATATTTTAACTGAAGTAATAGAAAATCCGTATGTAAGTACACGACAACTCGAAAAAGATTTTGAAATAAGTAGAACATCTATTAGAAGAATAATTAGAAATAACAACTTTCATCCATTCAACAACAAGAGAGCTCCAAGAACAGGAATTCCAAAATAGAATTAATTTTTGCAATTGGATAGGTCGAAAGCTGAATGAAAATGGAATTTTTTTTGGATAGTATCACGTTTACGGACGAGTGTACATTTCACCGCAATGGCTTTATTAACCGGCACGATTTTCATTACTACTCTGATGTAAACCTTCATCATTTCATAGTCAACAGAAATGCTCAGTTAATGTCTGGGCAGGCATATTCGGTACATCTATTGTTGGTCCATTTTTTTCGACGGTATTCTAAATTCGAATACGTACTTAAAATTTCCTCAACAATAATTTATTGGACTTTCTTGAAGCTGTCCCAACAGGTTTTTTCAGCAAGATGGAGCGCCTCCGCACCGTGCTCGTGTTGTGAGTGATTGGCTTAATAATATATTTAACGAAAAGTGGATAAGAAGGAACGGACCAACGCGCTGACCAGCGAGGTCTCCAGACATAACCCCAATTGATTTCTTTTTATGGGGTACGTAAAGGAAAAAGTATACACCGAACAACCAACGACGGTGGATGATATGAAAATTAGAACTAGAAAATATCTCCCCAGAAATGTTAAATGGGGTTAAGTATTCATTTCTTCAAAGTATTCAATTGTGCATAGAACAAGGCTGTCTCCATTTTGAACATTTACTATAAGTATATCATTATAATGTCGTTCTCTTTTTTTGCTTTGTCTCCTAATTTGTACATATTTGGTAAACGTCAGATCACTCCATAATAAATGTTTTTAATTTGGATTGCTTATTTTCCAATGCCTACTAGCCACTCCTCCACATTATTTCAGACATCAACATTTTCAAAAAATTTCGATTTGCGACTAAACGGTTCGTTCTAAATATCATGTATGATACATAAAGTCACACTCAATTTGACCGGGGCATCCAAATATGCAATAGTATACAGGCATGTCCATTTAAAAAAAAATGCAACTTTGATATAAATCACCCTGTATAAGTAGCGTGATTGAAGTGAAGGTATTTTGAGTTTGTAGCCTTGAGGGCTACTTACCATACCCCAGCGATAAACTTCAAAGATATGCGTTAATAAACCCAACATATTCCGTCCACGCACTATTAGTCCACCCTGTATATTGACACATCACTCGTTTTCCCAATGAAACTAGACGAAATTTCTGAAATTTAGTCTAAGTTTAAATAGAAGTTTTTAAAATACTAGCGCGATACAAATACAAAGATAATTCATTGTTATTACAGCTAAATTTAATAAATATCTACATACGTTCATCAGAAAATACATGGGCCGCCGCTGCTGTTCAAAACGTAATGTTCCGGTATTTGGTATATAGTGTAAGACTATGTCATAATGCAATTATATTGTAATAGAGTTGCGCAACTTTCTCTACGATCGTTCCGAAGCTATTTATATCACAGTGGTAAAAGTGTACCTATAAACGGAAGTAAATATCAACAAACGTTTATTGCGATTACTTTTAACCCAGTTTTGATTGATGTGTAATAATCACGTTGAATACTTAAGTTGCTATCATTTACAGCCATCGGTATCACTCTCACGTTGCTCACTTTATCAATTAAAACAAATTGATCGCATTTAAACACCACAAGAATACGTTCGAGGTTATCCACTTAGGTCGTTATGGTAGGAAGCGCTCGATGTTACCCTACCTCTTGGTGTGTTTAATCGCATGACATTATTTGCTGTTTTAGACGCGTCGCGAAATGTACAAGTTAGAAAGTGAATATGATTTACCTCGCGAAAATATTCAATTTACTAACGCCCACACAAATACTGCAATTACCGTTGACGATGAAGAAAATCTGCAACAAAACAAATGTGATAAAAAAATTCTAAATCCTTCGAATATCGTCGCAACCGCGAGAAGCGCATTTAAATCCGGAAAAACAAAATCAATTAATTTTCGACGTCAACAGCTAGAAAATTTAGTGAAACTGTTAGAAGAAAACGTGACTGCCTTTGAAAATGCCCTAAAATGTGATTTGGGAAGACACAAACAAGAATCCGGAATGTTTGATATAGATTATAGCATATTTGATATACAAAAAATTCTTTATAATTTATCGAAGTGGTGTGCTCCTGAAAAACCATCAAAACCTCTTGTTAACATGCTTGATGGCATTCAAATTAATAATGATCCTTATGGGGTTGTTTTAATCATGGGGGCTTGGAATTTTCCAGTAAATTTGGTATTTACACCGGTTGCTGGTGCCATTGCTGCTGGAAATTGTGTTGTAATAAAGCCATCGGAAATAGCATCTGCCACCGCCAATATTATAGAAGAACTAATTCCTAGATATTTAGATAAAGAATGCTTTCATGTTTACAATGGTGCAATACCGGAAACAACTGCATTATTAGAACAGAGGTTTGATTATATTTTCTTTACTGGCTCAACAAATGTGGGTAAAATAGTACATGCAGCCGCTAATAAATATTTAACTCCAGTGACTTTAGAGTTGGGTGGAAAAAGTCCTGTGTATGTAGATGATAGTGTTAATATGGAAATTGCAACAAGGCGTATTCTTTGGGGTAAGTGTTCCAACGCAGGTCAAATTTGTATTGCCCCTGATTATATGTTGTGCACTAAAGAAGTACAGACAAAGTTTATCACCGTCGCCCAAAAAATTTTAAAAGAATGGTACGGTAGTGATGTGAAAAAATCTCCATCTTATGGTAGAATAATTTCGAATAAACACTATGATCGGCTAACAAGTTTTCTTAAAGACAAATGTAACATTTCAATTGGAGGACAAACTGACGCAAGCCAGCGTTTTATTGAGCCTACAATTTTAGTGGATGTTAGCCCAAATGATCCAATTATGCAAGAGGAAATATTTGGTCCTATTCTACCAATAATAACAATTAATAGTCCTCAAGAAGCAATTAATTTTATAAATGCTCGTGAAAAACCGTTATCGTTGTATATATTCACGGATAACGGTGATATCAAAGACATGTTCTTAAATAACACTTTTTGTGGAGGTGTGACAATAAACGATACTATTATGCACTTCACCGTTGAAACTATACCATTTGGTGGGGTAGGGTTCAGTGGTATGGGAGGTTATCATGGTAAATACAGTTTTGATACTTTTTCACATAAAAAATCTATACTCAAAAGAACTTTTCATAAACCACTAGAAAAAGCGTTTTCGATTCGTTATCCTCCTTATTCAGAAACCAAAGGAAAAGTCGCACACTTCTTGTTTAGACCACTAGTTGGACGAATCAGCTACAAATGGTGCGGTTATCTAATCACATTTATTTTTGGTGTTTTATGTATAATATTAATGCAAGTTGTTTATTATAATGTTACTGAGAAGCATTTAATTTAGTAATTATTTGTCTTACTACTAGTGAATAAATATTTGTACGCATGTTTAAGTAAATGTAATACATCTTTAGCTTAATATCTATATACATAACCTAATCCACAACTCCCAAAAAAAAGCCGTTAATGACTTACTTCTAAATAATGTTTTTCGTGTTTAAATGTTACAAGTTTACCGAAGAAAACTAAGCTTTTAAATATTTACCTTAGAAGTGTCTTACTAGAAAAACTAACATCTTTAATTTCTAATAGTAACGTAGCACTGATTAAAAGATCTCTTGTTATCACTGATTTCTCAGACCATTGTACCGGGTGGCCAACTAAGAACGGCCGTCGGCCATATCTCAGGAATCGATTATAGCACAGGTTCGGGAAAAAAATTTTTATTACAAAAGTGGCCTCGAGACACGCCTGGAAATTATTTTCAGAATTGTAGGTCCACCGCTAGAGGGAGTATTTGACAGTTAAAATTTTAAAAAGCAAAATTTTTCAAAATTTACTCGATTAAGGGGCACATTAAATATTATAATCATATTCCTCGACAAATTCTGCATATTTTTTATTTGACAAGCTTTAGTCTATCTCTTCAAATAAGGGGTGGGGGAGAATGGCAACCTTGTTACGAAAAAACGCCTTTAATTCAGGTTCTGCTTGACCGATTTTAATAAACTTGATGTTGTTTGAAAGAGGTTTTGTTCAACAATAGAAAATTTGTAAATTTGAAGCAATCTGATTAATAGCATAAATGCTAGAGGGCACTGTTTAATATTTTTTAATATTGTGTGTTCTCTTTACAAGTTTAAACGGAAGCATAAAAATTTAAGTAGGTCTTTAAAAAGTAGACTAAATTAGTAATAAAACAATGAAAACCGCAAGTCGATATCTTTTTCCTATTCTGAGATATCGTAAGAAACAGGTAAATGGCGGGAATTGTTCTTTCAACGTCTAGTTGGCTAGTTTGCGTTAACGGAAATTATTAAATTTAGCCTGGATGAAAAGATTTTACATTGGTCTGCAGTAATTTAAACTGTTATCATACTAATGTTATGGTTGCCGCTAGATTACCTAAATGTAATGCTGTCGCTACTAACAATGAGAACAAATTATAAAATAATAATATGATAAATCTAACATTTTTTTAATTATATAAGAATGTTATATTTGTTTTCAAGCGATGTGTTAGTAAATCAAAAGCATAAAATATCAATAAAAACCGATATTTTCCCAGCAACAACAAATACAGTTTAAAGTATGAATTACGATTTACCGATGACAACAAAATTAGTAAAGAGGGCCATGTAAGATATAAAATAAATTCCCTGTTGAAAACAAGCAAGCTGTGATTTTAAAACTTGTCAAATAAAAAATGCAGAATTTGTCGAGGAATGTGATTATAAAATTTAATATGCCTCTTAATTGAGTAAATTTTGAAAAATTTTGCTTTTTAAAATTTTAACTGTCAAATACGCCCTCTAGCGGTGGACCTACAATTCTGAAAATAATTTCCAGGCGTTTCTCGAGGCCACTTTTGTTATAAAAAATGTTTTCCCGAACCTGTGCTATAATCCATTCCTGAGATATGGCCGACGGCCGTTCTTAGTTGGCCACCCGGTACAATCAACAAAGTGGAAATTAAAAGAAATGAAATAATGCATTTTTAGGATAATTATGTAAATTCCAATTTGTATCTAGAACTGGATAAAGATTATTAACGATATGTTTACTGCTGTAACGGGAGCTTTAGAAAAATCAAAGGTCGCGCTAAATTATACGAGATTAGATAGTTATATATTATTTGTCTGGTTATTGTTTATTTGTATTTAAATGTACTTAATATTAAGATGAAAAGCTTGAGTTTATTTTACTAAGTTACCTATATATTCAATTTGAAAATATTTAAAATACGCGGCATTTGCAAGTGCATTGATGTGTTGGAAGCTAATGACGCTGTTATAATAATGATGTGCCGTTTTTAAAACAGTCGCGTTAAGTAAGCGATCAGAAACAGTCGTACTAAATAAGCGATCAGAGTAATTCGTTGCCGAGGCACGGATTACAAGGTAATAATAAGATTACCCTAAATTTAGAAATATAGTCAGCTAACATTTGATGTATAATAGGGAAGAAGCGCAATTATCTCCCTTATAATAATAATAAAAGGACACAATAAATAATAAAAAGTGCAACTATTATCAAATTTGTGATAATAAAAAGATTACGCAATAATTTGCAATCGCGTTTTAGGTGCGTATTGAGAGTGCTCCAATCTAATTTTCGGTAGCAAGCCATAAGTATACAGGGTGTATTTCAAAATCACCGACAAACGAAAACTGGAGATTCTATGATTCAAAATAAGACAAAAATTATCATAAACGCTTTTCTGAAAATGCTTCCTAACCGAGATACAGGTTGATTAAAAAATAATTTTTTTAGGATTTCTCAAAAACTACAAAAGATATTACACTGAGATTTGGTACACCTAAATGTCTAATTAAGTACAATTAATCAGGTGAGTTTGAGTCAACTGGCTCCATCCAGTGGCGTAAAGTTAATCACTTTATGTAAAAAAAACGCACGTCTCTGCTTTTTTTGAAGAAATAGTTTTTTGTTAAATTCAACATTTAATTTTGCAAATAAAATCATACTTAGTATTTTTTCGATTCGGCACCCCGTGTTTGAAATATCGTGCATTAACATAAACGACTACATTATTCAGTAATAACCAAATTAAATAAATGCTGCTCGACTTTATGAACAAAGATTTCCAAATAGAAGACATCCACATCGTACTACGTTTAGAACCGTTCATCGTAACTTGTTAGAGTATGGAAGTTTAAACGGAAAGAAAAATTCCGGACGAAATGCTCGTGTACCAGTTGAAATTGAGGAACAAATTTTAGATAGAGTTTATGAAAATTCATCAATAAGTACGCGTGGGTTAGGTGTGTCGCATAGCAAGTCTTGGAAAGTTTTACGAGAACAAAATTTACATCCCTTTCACCTACAAAAAGTGCATGCATTATTGCCTGCTGACCATCCTCATCGAATGAATTTTTGCGAATGGTATTTAAATAAAAATGCTGAAGATGTACAATTTGTAGAAACTTATTGACCACTGATGAGTGTATTTTTTCCCGAAATGGAATAATAAACTTGCATAATTCCCAGAAATGGTTAGATGAAAATCAGCATCCAACAGTAGTTACAGCTCACCAACATAGATTTAGCGAAAATATTTGGATAGGTATACTAGACGATCACCTAATCGGACCTATCCGTTTTCCTCAAAGACTTACTGGCGAATTCTATTTAAATTTTTTGAGAGAAGATTTGCCAGAATTGTTTGACGACGTACCCTTAGATATTAGAATGAACATGTATTTCATGCATGATGGTGCACCACCACATTCCACACGAAACGTCAGAGAATTTTTAAATGCATGGTTCCCTGGACGCTGGATTAGACGAGGAAGTGAAGTACCGTGGCCGGCACGATCGCCAGATTTAAACCCATTGGATTTTTTTTTGTGTGGGGGTATCTGAAAACTCGTGTCTATTCTTTTCAAATTGATAATCGAGAGCAACTTTGGAATCGCATACAGATGGCATGCGATGAGATTAGGGCTATGCCACAAATTTTTCAGCGTATTAGGTTTCATTTGCTAAGAAGAATACAAGCTTGCATTGAATAGGAAGGAGGACATTTTGAACAACATGTATAAAAATAATTATTATTTTGTTTTTGATTCCTTCGATATCTCTTTAATAATGTACCTAATAGTTATCTGCGTTATTTTTTTGTAAAATAAAACAAATTTTGATTTTTATTGAATAATGTGGTCGTTTATGTTAATGCAAAATTTAAATTTTACTTAAACTGATTAACTTAAAATATTCTACCCCACTGAATGGAGTCAGTTGACTCAAACTCACCTGATTAATTGTATTTAATTAGACATTTAGGTGTACCAAATCTCAGTGTAATATCTTTTGTAGTTTTTGAGGAATCTTAAAAAAACCTTAAAAAAAGTATTTTTTAATCAACCTGTATCTCGGTTAGAAAGCATTTTCGGAAAAGCGTTTATAATCATTTTTGTCTTATTTTGAACCATACAATCTCCAGTTTAGGTTTGTCGGTGATTTTAAAATACACCCTGTATAATAAGACAATCAATTCAGTATAATTGATCGATAGATAAAGCAAAGAAACTGGAAAATATTGACAATGAAAAACATGGCCCTTGGTAGCTTGCTTGCAGTTCGTTGAGCAAGCTGTTTGTCGTTAAAGTTGAACAATTAAAGTAATAAGTGACAATTATACATATATCAAGCAATTATTTACAAATCCTAACAGTGTGAAAGGAAATTTCAATAGACTTAATCCACAAAGAAAAGGTGTGAACAAGATATCGTGGCAACAAAAGAAGAAGGGCTCCGATTGATTCACCGGCCAAATTGAGTCATCGGCTTGGCCACATAGCAGTTACGTCATCGGTTTTCAACGAGGTCCCAGATAGGTACGATTTTTAATAGTGTAAATAAATAAACGTGTATGTGTTTCATTTTCTAAAAACTTGAATTTAAAAATCAAAATTGAACAGAAAACATTCAATTCAATTTTGATAAAAGGTTTTTATTGTTATATGTTAGTTTTAAGAAGGTTATTTTAGATTATAGGTTTAATTTTTATATATGTTTATAAACAACGCATTGATGCATTATCGTATAGGTTTGGAATTTAATTAAATGAGTATAACGTTTGATTTACTTTTATTGCTAAAGATTATTAATTTGAAAAACTTATTGAATATATTTATATATTTATATCTTGAATATATAAATGCAGAAAGAGGTCAACTCAATAGGAATCCAGATAAATAAATAAATCAAAATGAGCATAACTTTGGTTAATGATAACAGTAATCATTTATTTATTTTAACTTTGAGCTACCCGCCGTACCCAATTAAGTAAATAGCGAGCGAAGTAAAATTTAACGTAATAAAAAAATAATCATTTTAAGTTTCATAACAATATTAAATTTTATTCAATAACGTTGAAATTATAAAGAGTTTCAAACAGCTCAAGTCTTATTCTTTGGAGCGGGTTAAACCAACGAAAGTAATATGTTGCACTGCGTTGGATGATAAAGCTACCTTCCTAATAAGTACTAATCAATTATTTTTTACTAATCACGATTTACTATTGTCAAAGCTCAAATATTATGGTCAGCACAGCTTATTTCTTCTTTCGTATCTAATAGGTATCAACATGTGAATTTTAATAAATAAGTAATATCAACAGTGGTGTACCGCAAGGTTCCATCTGCGTCCACTGTTAATGTACGTTGCGGGCTCTAGTAAGGTATTCCAGAATTGCACAGGGATATTCTATGCGGTAACAAAATGAAAAATAAAAAAAATGAATTAATTTTTAGGGTATTTATGCAACCTCCTTTGTAATACGTTGCTGAAAGTTAACGTGAGAACGATAATATGTTATACAATCAAGCCTACAGAATGTTTAACAATTTGACGACAAAAGGACATGTTTAGAAATATTTTGATTTTATAATGTTTTATGCTTCAGTTTCTTTTGAATTTTTAAGTTTCCCACGGATATTCAGTCATCAATGGGCAGAATAGGCGCTTACCCACGGGTTTTGGGCAGTTTGGGGAGCATGAGAGGGAAGGGGCGATACAATTAAATTTCACACCAACCCAAATAAAAGTACATCCATTTGGGTTCTTTTTCATTTCGATAAACTTCAACGTAAAATTATTGGCTCAAATAACCAAAAATGACTGGTCAATACGGTAATTAACTATTCAATTTAAAACGAAAATACGTCATAACACAATAAACCAAACGTGATTAAATATTATAAACTCCTATAATTTAATAAACGTCCAAATAGGGGTCATAATACCTAACGCGAAAAGTACACAGCTACGTACCCAAACAAATGAAACAAACTTGCTTACTTTTAATGGGCAACCAGGTAAAACGGTGAATACAGCCCGTAAGTTGATTCCTAAAAATAACTTCAAAATATCTGTGACTATTAATAAAACAAACTCTGGCGTGCAAATAAGCCAGCTGATCGATTAATGAACTAATTTACTTTATATTGGCCTTACGGTATCTCTTAAATCTTACCTTGAAATGCATTTACATCAACCAGATGAAAATGACTAATTATCTCTTAAAGATTTCACTCTAAAATTATTACGTTAAAGTTTGAATTAAAACATTGAAAAATAATCGAGCGTTGTCACTGTAAAGTAGTGTAGTTCAACAATTTCCGCAAACAAATAAATCATTCAAAAAAACCTGATTAATTTCGTAAAATTCAACGTCAAACATTTAGATTTACCAAATTTCATGCTACGTAATTTTATGTAGCGTAAGAAGGCTAAACCAAACAATGCGCAATGTAATATAACTGATGAATGGATATACTTTATAAGCTGTCCTAACGTCTTTATTAAACATATTCACCCTTTCAACAAATATAAATAAAAAAACACACTTTATTGGAATTGTCAACACAGAAAAATAAATGTAAGAAAAAATCTTTTGAATAAGTTTACACGTCAATTCATCACTCCCCCTTCTTTGTATTCCAATAATCGTAGGCGGATAACCCTCTAATTACGGGATCGGTAGAATCACCTACAGCTTCTCCACTAACGTAACCAACCTGCGTCAGCTTTTCAACTCGTAAAATTCGCGAGTTGATTAATGAGCGTTATTTAAATCACAGAAGAATTATTAACTATGGTATATCTGACTTCTATAACGGCACATGAACTTTTATTTAAACCACGCTTCTTGACTTTTATTACGTACACATTTATTAAAACTAAAGTTATATTTACACGAAACTAATTAAACGTTATCTATTTACAGCGCGTCCTGCCATTAGATGGACATTTGCTCTGTACCCGCTAACGTCCGACGCCTAAAATCGCAAACTACATTTCCTGTAATTCTTCTAATACAAAGTAAGTATTAATGGCAAACAAACAAAAAACTATACACTGCTCACAGAAATGGAAACTAAATACTATTTCAATTTGTAACAAATCCAGATATCTTCAAACAACGTAAATAATTGTAATTAAATCAAAGAATCCAAAATTTATACTCTAAAATGTTAATAACCTATACTTCATTCATGATGTTGCATACTCAAGAATATATATATATAACAACGAATCTTTGGTAGATTTTGAACACACGTGACAGTACTGTGTTAAAAAGTTTTAAAAATACTGTTTTTAATAAAGACGTAGCTATTCAATTACTCAACTTTCTCAACTACAGCTACCTTGGTGCGTGCGAGGGCGAGCGTGCCTGTGATGTGATTCATCACAATTGCAGAGAGAGAGAGCTCTCACTTAAGTAGTGCTCACTGCTTGTTGATACAGCGTGCGCATTTCCCCTTGCGGTTGCGCTACATCTAGTTTTGCGTGTGACTACCAGTTCTGACTTCTGTTTCTTTCTCAGCCTCCCAGTGCCTGTTTACTGGAATGTCACATTGGTCGCTATTTTGAATCGCGCAGTACGGTATTAATAATTCTAATAAAGTTTAGTGTAAAATTAAAATTTTTAAAGCGTACAATGTAAGTTTATATTTTTATTTAATATAAACACGGACAAGAACCACTTGAAACGTTTTTTTTAACACTGTCCTTTTTCGTTGTCAATAGCATCGTTACTTTCCTGTAACCATCACGGCTGTGATAGTGAATTAGTGTAGTGATAAATTGAACTATGAATGAGAAAAAAAACCTAACGGTGTTGAATTCCATAAGCATGCAAAAAAAGGTACAAAAGGAAAGTTTTCTAAAAAAGGTACCAAAAATAAATTATCTCTTGAATGTTCTTTCTGAAATACAATCACAACAACAAAAATCAGACCTTGTTGATGATGAAAAATTAGGCCCAAAAATAAATCTTGAAAATAATGTTGTTCCCACAAACTGTTCAACTTCAGACACAGACTTTAGCGTAGATGTAAATGTTCAACCATCTGAACCATCGTCACCTGATGTACGTTCTGCAGATTCAACCCCTAAAGAACAGGACCCTAACTTTGAATTTTTAAAAACTAAGCTTGAAAACGGTTTTGATATTTATCTAGATGACCCGGCTACATGGAATGTAAAAAACGATGAATATGTGCAAAAAATGGTCTATTCTAACCTGAAACAAAACTTACAGGCAGATCTTTCTAAGTCAGAACGTTGTTACAATAAAGATATCAAAACCACTTGCAGAATTTCAGTAAATTTATGTTCTGGTGTGCTACCAAATGGTGAAATTTTCAAAATTTGCTATCGTATTCAAAATCTACAGGTCGTGTATTCTTCATACCTTGCTTTCTGTTCCAACCAGACAGGAAACGAACCCCTTTTTTCGAAGGTTTTAATAACTGGAAGCATTCTTTTGAGAAGATCAAGCAGCACGAACAATCATATGATCGTCGTGTAAACGTCCTTAAATTAATTTTAACAAAAAGACCCAGTCTGTTGAATGTGTTTTGGAGAGACGTTCTAACTAGACTAATAACCAACAATTGGGTTCTACATCCAATGACCTTTTCTTAGGGTGCCTTGAACTTATTAGCGAGCGACCGATTATTAGCTTAACATTTCGCCAGCTATGGAAATAAAGTTAAAGGCAGTGTTTCTTACTTGTCATATGAAGTTTGTAGCGAATTTATTACTATTATGAGCAAAAACGTGTTTCATGAAATAATCAAAGAGATGAATCAAGCTCGGATTTCTCACTGATCATAGACTCTACACCTGATGTATCAAAAAGTCACCAACTAGAGGTTGTTCTGCGTTATGTGTCCCTAATAGATGCCTGTACTTCTGAACGCCCTGTAAGAGTGTTGACAGTTGTATCTCATAAATCTGAAAGCCCTGAAGAGCTACCATTTCCTTACTGGAAGAACTGAAACTAGACAAAAGTAACTATCGCGGAAAAAGCTATGACAATGCTTCGAATATGTCGGACATCTACACTTGTTTACAATCAACAATAGGAAACAAAAACCATCCTTCTGACTACGTATCGTGTGCTGCCTACTCGCTGCACCTCGTAGGTAGCTAAAAGCCGAAAAGCCTGTGCAGAAGCAGTATTTTTTTACCTTTGTACAGTCCCTCTTCACATTTTTTCATCGTCTACACATGTTAAGAAGTTATGTAAAAAAAAGCAACAACGGAAACCAACAGAAAGAAAACGGAACACTGATGTTAAAGTCCATGAGGAAATCAAGGTTATTCACAAGAGCTGATGTTCTTCGTGCTTTAGTTGCTAGTTTGAGATCAGAGATGTACTTGATGACTTGATTAACGACAAGCGGCGCGCGGGTGTAGGCGCGTTGGGCAGGGGCGGGGGGGGGGGCGCACTTATAAAAATGTAATTCAAACATGAAATATGCAATTTAAAATAAATGAAAAATAATTCTGAACTTGGAATGGCCGTCGGTCAGGCAACTCTCCTCGCCCTGGTGAACAGCGGGTTGATGGTCCTTCGAATGGTCGTTTTGTAACTAAACTAATTAATGTTTTCAGGGTTTTTGGGGCCTAAAATCAAATCCTTAATAAATAATGGAGATAATTATTAAGTTTTATTATTAATAAGGGTGGCTGAATCTGTATCTGAAAACTATGGTAAATATCCCTTAAACATAATGTGTAGAATAAACGTCGACCAAATTCGTAATTTGGCAATGTTAGATATTAAATGTCGTTAACTTACTTTACAACGCCGTAGTACCTCAAACATCCCTGTCTATTAGAATGACGCGAATTATGCAGTAAATTTCTATACAGGCTGTTATCAACCCAAAATAATATTTTAGTAACAAAATCTAGATACTTACTTCACCACCAAAACGGTTTTTATATAATTATTCACATAAGCGACACTTAATTTAAATTAAACGATTTGCCTTAGTATACTTTACTTCAGTGGCGACTCCCGGTAAGGTGTTCTGCAATTTTTGACAAAAAAATCAGGTCTATCCTACATTCTTTCTTGTCTGCAAATTTTGTAATCGCTTTGTCATTAAAATTCTCTATTCCGGAGATAGCATGGAAAGACTTGTTAAACGATCCTCGCTCATTGAATTTCTGAGAAACGTTTGATTCGTTTTAGTGTTGAGAGACATCGTTCGGCTTCTAATGTTGTCATGGAAATTGTTACCACAATTTCTAACAATTTTCTGATCTCCTTCAACGTATCCTCTAGATTGTTTGCTATTAAACATTTTAGGAGAGGTAATGCGTCATTTAATGTCCCGCTATCATTTCTTGAATGAATAACTGACAGTTCAGTTCGTAGTCGTTCTTTATCAAGTGTGTGATAAAAGGAACATACGGATGTGAGTTCGCCCTCGGGAAATTCACTACAATACTCTCCAAAGTGTTCCGAAAAGAAAAGTGATGCAACTGCTAGACGCTCTTTAAAATGAAATCGATCTTTTGCACACTGTATAATAACATCACACACCTCTAAAGCAGAAATCTGGTGATCAAATATACTGTTGCATGGACGGTTGCGTTCATTTTCTGGTGGATCATGGCTTTTTAACTGATGATTCACTAATGATGTTATTAATATTATTTCGAACTTGAATGGGATGGTGGTGATAGTGGAAGGAAGGCGAGCTGGTGGGTCACTTACTCGGGGGCGGTATAAGGTATTTAAACCTTTGGGAACGTTCGGTTTACAGGAATATTTATTATATAGGCGGGTGAGATATACTAAAGGTTTACGGGCTTTCTTATTAAAGAAGGTTTGAGCAAGATTAATTTTGTAATCTGGGTTATATCGCAGCATGCGATCTGGGACGGATACGATTTTAGGAGAAGAAGTCAATTGTTAGAACTGGAAATTATGTTAAGTAAGGTATAATTTTAATGCTCACTGGTTTTACATACCCTTTGCGGATTCTATCGCAAGGCACGGGAGGTTCGGCGACCGAAATAATGGTCTAATCTTGGTCTGCTTTGTCACTTCTGATTCGTGGACATGCACGTTAGTAAACCCGCAGAATTAAGGCGGCAGCTTTTTTATTCCACTGATTAAGTGGGAAACTACACTGGGAATAACCCCCGGCGTTGAGTGTGTAGGTGTCGTAAAATAAAACTTACATGCAGGTGACGGCGAACTTGACGCAACAGCTAACCCGGGTTTATTGACGTATTCTAAGACAGACGCAGTTGAGTGGACGAATGGAGAATAATAATAAAAAGACGCGATCCGTAGCGTTAATCGCCGTTTTATTGAAATCCTCAGAAGGCGGGGACGGATTCTGGTAGCGACGCTAATTTAGAGATTGGTAGTTGGGCAACTTATGGGACTGGATGTGTCTCTGACGTAGCAAAATTCTTAATATTTTCGGAACGTCGGGTGGGATAAAAATACATTATTTGGGATTTCAGCAATTTTATCAAAATTGGTTAATTGATGAATAATTAATTAAAAAAATAGGTAAAGGATTTTGGTGATTGTTAATTAAAATATACGATTATCAAAAATAATTAAAATTATGAATTGGATTAAATATGGTATATCAAATCAACTGTTTTAATTGCCCTTCTGTTTATGTGGGCCAATTTTTGTAAAATAGAATGAACCAACACAACAATTCTATTAAAAAATGTTTATCCTTACCACTTTTCCCCAATACTGCCATAACTTACCATGCAATTAATTTCTCACATAATTTTGATTACAACAACCCTATCATTCTGCATGAAGAAACCCACCTCTACAGCAGATTACTTTTGGAGATGGTAGAAATAAAAATAAACAAAATTTCGCCAATTACCGAACCGTCATCATAAATTTAAGCATTTTATTTTTTACCTTAATTAAATAAATTAATTCTCTTATAATAGTACCATATTCAGAAATTTATTTCCGTATACATATCTATACTTATTACTATATTATAGTTTATAGATTACTATCATTACATACACATAGGTGTTTTATCTCCCCATTCAATTTTCATATTATTAATATTCCAGTAAACTTTTCACCAAACATGTACAACTAAATTATTATAAGTGTTTGTTATGAACGAATGAGTTCATTACATTTAGAATTTACATCAGTTCTACATACATAAAGATAAGGTTTACATCGATTGGGGCTTGAACCTTGATGATGGCGCAGTTGGTTAGCGCGGTACTCTAGCAAAGTACAGGTCGTAGGTTCGAATCCTACTCGAGGTAAGCTTTTTATTTATGTATTTAATAAAATTAATAATCATTTTTAATGTACAGCTAAGGTTAATTAGTAAGTAAAACAAGATAAAATAATCAAGGTATTGCTTCTATGCTCTTATATGCAAAATAATATAAAGAAACAGAATAATTTACATTATTATAAGTTTTGTTATGAACGAATAGGTTCCTACATACATAAAGACAAAATTTACATCGATTGGGGCTTGTATCTCGATAGCGTAGTTGGTTAGCGCTGTACTCTAGCAAAGTACAGATCGTAGGTTCAAATCCTACTCGAGATAAACTTTTTATTTATGTATTTAATAAAATTAATAATAATTTTTAATTAGAATAATTTACACTATAATTTCAAATTCTTAAAATCTACAATTTGAGCATTATCAATACGATATGTAAGTACCATGACATTTATTTAATTTATTTGACTAATTCTAACATTCGACTCATAATTGAATTACTTTTATAATTAATGTACATTTTAATTAACAATCAGTATCTTTTCATACCTATTAAATAAATGTTTCTCTTACAGATTAAATGCATTCTGAAACGTCTTGACATGTTAAAAACGTTCCTGACAATTATTTGCTGATCACTTCTTCCTACGAATCAACACATTATTATTGTTGTTTTTAAGTTGAACTCGCCGTAAACTAAAAAGTCGAGTAAACATTCGATACTACCCGCGTTCCGCGCTAACGTAATATGTCTCATGCATGGCCTAAGCGCTGAACTGAATGCAGAGCATCTGGAAATTTAAATCTGACATATTTTTAAGGCCAACCCGGACAGAGGAGTAGGGTGCGGGTGTTTTATGGAGTTCACAGAGCATGATAGGTCCCAGATAAATAATAAATATTATTTGTTGAGCATTCTTTATTTTTTTGGGAGTTTACTTTGAACCGCACACTTGCACAAGCCTCTACAAGAAACAAGTACGTAGATACCGTTCTACTGATTCCAAATTGAATTTGACCCCGCTCGTCAAACAGTTACTAGCTTCACAGAATTATCGCTCTTCTTATCGCTGGGTTTGGAAATTTAAAAACAGAAGCGAGTTTTTTCGATCTTACACAACTGGTAACTGTTATTGATACCGTGGCGGTCACAAACACAATTATGAAAGTTTGGTTTCCGTTGCATTCTCCTTAAAAAACCTTAATTTTTAACTTGATACTACTTCACGATTACACTTTTATACCCTTCATTAACTTAAACATGTGCTCAATGGTAGATCTCACTAAAGGTAGTTAGTGTGTGCCCTAAATCCTCACTTTAATAACCGACAACTCACACAAACCCGGGCAGTGCCTTCGATAATTTTTAAAAGACTCTTTCTATCGACCCGCTTTCGGAAGTTCGGCAACCAACACGAAAAGGTTTATGACCATGCAGAATCATGACATTAAAAAATACTCCTTGCCCGATCCAAGGTATTAAAACTAGCTCACTTTCTCCGTGTTAATAATCTACCCTAGCATATACTATAATTATTAATGAATCTTAATTAATTGTCTACATAAGGCGTAATTTCGTATCCCTATTTCATTATTACCAACTGCGCGTTAAAGCAATTAGATGCCAGCGTGAGTTTTTACAATTTTAAATGCCGCGATTAAAGCGTTGATACCACAAACTTATCAAACATCTCCGAAACGTCATTAACTTCGGAAAAATAATTCAACTTTATCCGCTCAAATAAATACATGCGTTTTTCTTTCGATCGGCGTAAGTTAAGTTTATGCTTCATTTCTGAGTCACTAAAACACTGTTATCGCGGAAACAAAATAATAGGAGCGCCAAGTTTAAAATAACAATCGCAATTTTTTCTCTATAAAGTATTGCATAAGTAAAACTGTACATATTTTTAATTTCTGCTATTCTATTAAATACCTACATTTCTTTGCGACGCGCATCGGTCATCGTCAGTTATTTTCGGTATTACGGGTTCTACCCCTCTATACCTCTGTCGCATTGGCGTTTTTTTGGTATCCGTAGATTCCATGTACTTGTAAAATAAATACATTAAATATACCTATACCTTTGTTTTGTGGTTTCTGGAATGATCTTCGGCATTTCTGCGTCAGGTCATCTGGGTGTCTTGCCTCCTGTTTCGTGGTTGGGTCGGCCGTTTGAGTGATTGCGGCGTTGTGCGCTCTCTTTGTGTGTAGTTTATCCTTAGATTTGTTTTGCTGCTCGGAGCGCCTTCACGATCTTCATAATGAACGCGAAGTCTTCGTCTTCTGATTCCTCAGATGCCTGCTTCTTGTTTCCTGCTGCCATTTGCGCATAACTTACTACTTACTCGGTCATTCTAGCCGGTTTCCTAATATTTGTAGGCATGGCGGCGTTCACCTTTTTGATGTTCCTTGCTCCTCCGTAGTTGACGGTGTGAAACTCGGTGCAGTTTCAGCACTTCGGTTCACCCGTTTCTCGGGTCTTCGTGCATTATCTGGTGTGATTCGCCCCCGTACGTCACACATCTGGGTTGGGGTGTGGCACCGCTGGTTGTGTGTCCGTACGGTGGACATTGGAAACATTGTCCAATTCAATTTTCCTTGTAGAACGACTCCACTCGGACCCTAAAGTGTCCTCCCGCTGTGATACTGTAGATATCCTTGGCCCTTTCGCTCTTGTCTAGGTGGACCAGTACCATGGCGGTTTTCCTACGTTCCTTGCGGAATGCCTTTTATTACGACCTTACGTAAACATTGAACTGCACTCCAACGTTGTCCAGTGCAGTTTTTGCTGTTCTGTATTCCTCTGCAGTGCCAAGGACTACACTGACGAAGTCTTTAGATGTCCTTGTTGTTTTTGGTAATATGCCGACGACGAAAACTTCTTTATCGACTTCGGATAATCCTCCTGTCGGTGGAGGATTAGTGGCGGGATACGTTCTTTGCGTACGGGCATTTCTCGACTTTGCGCTTCGACGTCCACCCGTTGTCGTAAGACTACGCCTCTTCGTTACGGTTTTAAAACCATACTCTTCGGGGAGGGCGTCTTTGTCACTACCTAGATGCAGGGTGGCTGTGCTGACTTCAATCATGTCGTAGGTATCCTCGGTTTTTCGTGTTCCTTCCTCTTCAGCTGGTGTTATGCTGGTTGTTTAACCTGTTTGCTTGGACTTTTGTTTCCTCTTTTGTTTCTTGGGTGGCGGTGAGTTGTCATTATCGGTTTTATTTGCGGTTTTATCTGAGATGTTATTTGTGTGACTTTTGGTACCCTTAGAGTCTGGTCTGGTACCGCTTCGTGTTAAGCCTTGAGTATTTCTATCGCTGTCTTTAGCTCTTCGATTTGTGTGGCTTGTTGTAACGTGCCAATTCTTAGCTATCGTTACCTTAATAAATGAAAGTAAATAATTTCCTTTTCGAGAATAAATAACAGCAAGTCGCGTTATCTAATTCTAAATACAAGTAGCAAGTTCTGAACAGATTTTTAACTGTTTGAATATTACTAATAATAAATAATAATAATCTAAACAGTAGAAGTTTGTAACGTGTAAAATGCCTCTATAAAGAAAAAAGGCGAGTAAATAATATTTAGGATTGCTATGGCATCGAACTTATACCAAAAAATGGCTCCTCTAAAATTCGCATGCCGGATGATTGTTGAAACTTATAAAGTCGTACTGACAAATATAAAAACTGCAAAGGATATGCAGGGTAGATCCGTAGTAAGTGGTAAGTTTTTGAATATTTTTTTTTCTTTGTTTTCAAATTTGAAGGTTGACCCAATTTTTATTTTGGTACTATATGTGATTTTAAGTTTAATTATAACATTGTGTTGCATGTTGTCTTATACTATATTTTTCCTTGACTGCAAATTCAAAATTTAAGCTGACTTTTACCTTCGTTACTATGTTTGATCTCAATAGTAATTAATTCATCCTAAAAGTAAACAATTAATGTTGGGAGACCTAACAGGGCCATTATCGTTATTTATTGTTACCCTGCAATAGAATAAAAGAAATTTAGAGGATGAAAACCTAAGTTGTCACGGTTCGCGACAATACTAAATCAGATTTGATAAATAAATATTAAATTAAATAACTAAGAAATAACTATAACTCGGAAAGCTAAATTAAGAGTAATTGAAGCATTTGGCAAATAAATAACAGCAAGTCCCGTGAGTGATGCGGAGCCAGGAATTGCGTAGTGAGCAAGCTAGTTAAAACGTGATATGATTAAAGGGTATGTAAGCGAAAAATGTATATGTATATATGTACATTTAGATATTCATACAGTAAGTATACGATCTATTGTTTATAGCTTTCTTGACTCTGCCTATATTTCTACTTCTTTCTTCCTTATATGTCAAGGCAGTAGACAAATAACTGTCCGGTAGTAGGACGATACCGTTAGTAGGGAGTGCTACATCGTCCGGAGAACGATTTGTCCAGTAATCGGTCTGCTCGCTATGGTATTACTCAAGAAAACAATACAATTGCCTTGGATCGACCTGGCCACAAGGGGCGATCAAGGGCGAGTCGATACGTAGAATGTTAGAGGTATGCATGGTAAAGAATTTGAAATTGCGAATGTAATGTAGAAAGACACCTTGATATTCTGTGTGTATCGGAGACAACGCGCAAAGGAAAGGATGCTGTGGAGATGGAGGATGGCAGCCTGCACTATAGTCAGGAGTTGAGACTGGAAGTGCATGGCGCAAAGGGAGTTGAGGTGATCATAAGTGAAAGAGCGAAAAAAATGTGTTAAACAGTACGAATTGGTATCTCCCCGGGTAATATGGGTTAAACTGAAAGTGGAGTTTCGAAGAATTTTTCTTATTGCATGCTATGGCACCGGTGAATTGAGAAAGAGGCCAGGAGCGTGAGAGCTTCTGGAATGAAGTAGAGAACGGAGACCGAAGAGTCAATGAGAATGGTGAACGCCTGGTGAATATCTGTGTGGAGAGAAGCCTGTTTGTATCCAATACGTGGTTTAAACATAAAAATGTGCATATTTATACATGGCAAAAAGGTTAATCTAAAAGTATGATAGACTTGAAAGTGTATGATGAACGGATTAGCAACCTGGTGAAACACACAACAGTAAAGCGCGGATCGGAGTGTGGATCGGACCACTTTTTGGTTATATCTAGAATGTGTTTTGGGCAAAAGTGGGTCTGGAGAAGGATGGTAAACGTAGGGCGGACGTCCGGAATTAGGGTAGGCAAACTAGTGGATAATGGTGCGAGAATAAAATACGCAGATGCTGTGAGTAAGGAGTTGAATGTGAATGAAACAGTGTGGAACGAACAAATAAAAGACACAGACGTTGAAACTGCATGGATAAGTTTGAAAAACTGTGTTGTTAATTGTGCCGTGCGGATATGTGGAAGAGCGACTCTAGGTAGACAGAAAAATGTGCTTGGTGGAATGAGTGTAAAAAAGGCAGTATGTAAGAAAAAAGATGCATACATTGCAATGAATGCTGCAAAAAATGAGTGGGAAAAAGCCATAGTATGGGATGTACAGATTAAGAAACAAAAAAGCGATGGAGGCAGAGAGAATAAGTAAAGAGGAAGTGATGGCAGTGGAAGGAGAGAAAATGCAGAATGATTTTGAGGGAAACAAAAAACTCTTCTGGAAATGGGTCAAAAATACAAAACGTGGCCCAAAACAGAACGCTGCAGGAGCGATGAATACGAGCAACGAAATAGTATGGGATGATTGTGAAGTGAGGAAATGCTGGAAAGAATATTTCGGAAAGCTGTACAGTAGTGAGGAAAGTAAGACTGGTGGGTTAAATAAAGAGAATGTAGAAGGAATTATAAATGAAACTGAGAAGGATATTGGGATAAATGAGGTAGAGAAAACGGTAGGAAGGTTGAAAAGCGGCAAGGGAGCAGGCGTAGATGAAATCACTGGTGAAATGTTAAAGCATGAGGGTGCAAAGCTTATACGATGATTGTATGTATTATTCAATGAATGCCTTATGAGTGGAAAAGTTCCCAGGGATTGGAAGAGCGCGATCATTGTACCACTGTATAAGGGTAAGGGGGACAGGAGTGATTGTAAGAACTACGGAGGAATAAGTTTGCTTAGCGTGCCTGGTAAAGATTTGGAAGAATACTGATTGATAGAGTGCGAGAAACTACACAAACTAAGATTTGGGATGTGCAGGGTGGCTTCATACCAGGGAGAGAATGTTTTGATCAGACGGTTACTCTCCAGCAGGTGATCGGTGTTTAAGGGTAAAAAGGAAGCTGCACTGTGCGTTTGTAAATCTGGAGAAAGCATACGACGGAGTGAATAGGGAGAAGCTGTGGGAAACATTAATAAATATGGCGTAAATAAAGGTCTAATAAATGGAATAAGGGCAGTATACAACGGTAGTCGGGTATGTGTTAGGGTGAGAGGAGGTGTGAGTGAATACTTTAATATTGAACAAGGACTGCGACAAGGTTGGTGATGTCACCGTGGTTGTTCAATGTATACATGGATAAATGTATTAGACACGCATGTACCGATACAAGTGGTGTAATGGTTGGAGATGTATGATAAAGGAACGAAAGATAAGGAGTTTTAAAAATAAAAGGGGATGCCAGAGACAATGTATGAATCTTGCGGAAGCTAGGGAGCATAGAGAGAGATTGTGAATGAAAAATAAATAATAGGCAGGGATTGTTTTGCCTACCCCACAAGGAAATGGCGTGAAGGTTAAGTTAATTTAAGTTTCGAGTTTGTGTTATTATTGGTAAATATATTTACATTATGTTGGTATCTTTTTTCTTCCAATAATTAAATTTTGGTATATGTCGATATTTTCTCTTTAATGTAGTGTACATATTTACAAATCTCTGTGTATATATTTTGATCATCTATAATGGTTATGTTAGCCACATCATTGGAATATCTTGTATAATATATATATATATATATATATATATATATATATATATATATATATATATATATATATATTATATATATATATATATATATATATATATACAGGTGATTTTAAGTTGATGCTTTTTTAAACTGTGTATAGAACTAATTAAAATAAACAACTTTTCAAATAACATTTTTTCGTTTTGCTTTAATTGTTGCTGCTGCCTGTTCTATGCGCCCAATTAATTATTCCCGCGTGTTTACCGGTGTTTATAGCCTCACCACGCATATTCGGGTTGTTATGGAACTGCAAACAATCTCTGTGATAAGACGGCTGTTAATTTTGTTATGTTTCTGTTTACACTTTTTATGTCGAGCAGAAATGTGTCAATTTGTTGTCAGTTAATCGCGTGTTAGATTTCATTCAGTTTGTGATTATTGAAAAATAAAGAATCGCTCATGTGTGTGAAAATAATGAACTCGTGGACATGCTGTTGATTTATGGGAAGTGTCGTCAAAGTGCGGCTGCAGCCGCAAAGCTGTATGTAGAACGCTTTCCATTAAGAGTGCATCCCACATCCCGTAGTTTTATAAATCTCGTTCAGAGGGCAAGGGATACTGGTTATTTAAGAAAACATCGTGGAAGGCATGTAGGAAGACCGAGACAACCTGTGGATATGCAAAATGAAGAACATATTTTGAATATTGTTGAGGAAGGTCCATCGATAAGTACTAGAGAAATTGCACATGAGGTCGGTGTAAGTCAAACAAAGTGTGGAAAACATTGGGGGAAAATCAGTTGTACCCATTTCACGTTCAACGTGTACACGCGCTACTTCCTCAAGACCATCCCCGTAGAGTTGAGTTCTGTGCATGGCTTTTACAAAACAATGCAGATCATTTGAATTTTGTTCGTGGACGAGGCAATATTCATCAAAATTGGAATCAACAATTTCCGCAATACTCATGTTTGGTCATTTGAAAATCCCCATGCTATACGGAGATCAAGTTTTCAAGAAAGATTTTCCGTAAATGTTTGGGCTGGAATTGTAAATGGAATACTCATTGGTCCGCATATCTTGCCAGACCGTTTAACGGGCGAGAATTATCTGAATTTTTTGGAAAATCATCTACCTAATCTGCTGGAAGAATTGCCATTGGGTGTAAGGCAATACATGTGCCTTCTACAAGACGGAGCACCTCATCATTTTAGACGAGAAGTGCGGGAGTTCTTGGATTATACTTTTCCAAACAGGTGGATTGGTAGAAATGGGCCAGTTGCGTGGCCACCTCGCTCACCAGACCTTACACCATGCGATTTTTTTCTGTGGGGTTACATGAAAGCGTTAGTTTCTAAAGCACCGGTAAACACGCGGGAAGAATTAATTGGGCGCATAGAACAGGCAGCAGCAACAATTAAAACAAAACGAATTTCGTTATTACGCGCTGTCACCGAACAGTGGTTACATCGCGCACAGCGTTATGTAGAACAGAATGGTGACAACATTGAACATGTCATTTGAAATAGAAACTTGATTGCTTATTCGATATATCTCTTTTATTTTTGAGTTAATTAAAAAATGTTATTTGAAAAAGTTGTTTATTTTAATTAGTTCTATACACAGTTTAAAAAAAGCATTAAGTTAAAAATCACCGTGTATATTCGAAAATTTGGAAATTTTCAAAGATCTTTGTTTATTGTTCATGCCCATTTTCACCACAATCAGTTTAAATTTACACGAGTTGTAACCAAAACTGTTTAAAAATTGTTTAAACTTTGACACCATTGTATCTTTTAAACGAAAAGTAATTTTGAGTTAAAATTTATTTTTTCAACTTATGCCTCTATGTTTAGACTTAGGCCTCTATGTTTGGCCCAATATTACTGAAACGCCCTGTATATATACATATTCATTTAAATTTTCACGGATATTAACTATTTCATTTAATTGTTCTGGGTTTTCTCCGTGTGTATTAGTAACGTTTATTACGTTTCGGTGCCATTTCTTAGAAACCTTTTTCAAGAAAGCAGTTTTTGGTTACAACTGTGACACGTAGTTGACGTGAACAGGGTATATTGACATATCTAATATTAACGTTCTATATCAGTAGATTGAGATCTACGTGTAACAGGACCGTGTCGTAGTACAGAATCACGTAGTTGTTTATGAGTAATTGGTGACATTCTTGATGAATTATTTAACGGAGGTGGTGTTACACTTCATATAAGAGGTTTGCATATATGGGGTAGTCGTCCCCTTTGTTAATGAGTGAGGTCGACTCTTTTATTTTAAGGGCTTCTCTGATTATTCTTTATTGTAGTGCGATTGTAGAACGATCAATTTAACTCCGTCAATGTTAATTTTATGTACAGTTTCTGTTTTTCAACCTGCTAAAGATTTTTGTCCACGACTATAATATAATACAGTCGTTATGTCTCGGCAGCCAATACTAATAGCATACATTACACACTAATTTTGATTACTGATCACTGTTAGCATCATTAGCAACGAGATTAATAAAAATAAATCACTGTTATTTTATATATTGTCATGGTGTCCGTCAAATACATTCAATCAAGAGTGTCGGTTTGTAGAAGAGAATTGATCTCTTTCTCTCTCTTAGACGTTCACGCATTTGCGAAGCGACTTTGCGATGCATATTTATTTGTTACCATGTAAACGTCGATGTAACAATCATGTATCATTTTTCTGTAATTTTTAATTAAATTTAGTTCACTTGTAAATCTGTACTAAATACTGAATTTACTAAAAAGGCTAAAGTAAAATGGATATTCCGTCTACTTCTAATGAGCAGTTAACATTAGCGCCATCCGATGTTCGGCAAACAGCTGAAATAGTATCCCTCGACTTATTACCAAGTACTTAAGTCTAATAAAACTTTGTTTGAGCGCATACGAGACGTTTTGCAAATGGAAAGCAAACAAAAAGTGGAATCTACATCTGAATCTGCAATCCTTGCTTACTTGCGGAGCTAAACGTAAAATACCAATGTTCTACAGTGTGGCGAACGAAAATGTAAATATTTCTAAATATGCAAAACTACAAGTATAGTTAAAACGACAGTCGTAGGGATATGCTCCAAAGAAAGCAAACACTTTTACTCCAGAGGATATTAACAAATTTTTGAAGTCTGCGCCAGATGATAAATATCTTCCAACAAAAGTAAGCGTTAAATATTTTTACTAATGTGAACTAACCGTATTTTTTATCTAGATCGCATTAATAATAGGCGCTTGCCGCTCAATTGAACTATATAACATGAAAATTAGAGAAATTCAAGATATGGGAACAACACTACTTGTTACAGTCCCTAATACAGAAACAAAAATTATACGCAAATTTACAATAAGCGAGTTTTACAAAATGTGTAAGGAGTATATATTTACGCGAGAAGTGAAAAGTGACATAGTTTTTCTCCAGATGAAAATCGCAAAATTAACAAAACAAAAAATTGGCGTTAATTCCTTTATAAAAATGGGTAGAGATGTTGCTAATTTTTTTAAACTACCAAACTCAGAAAGCTACTCTGGACATAGTTACCGGAGAACTTCCGCTACGATTTTAGTTAATGCGGGTGGTGACATTTCTACCTTGAGACGGCATGAGGGCTGGAAGTCCACAACTGTAGCAGAAGGTTACATTAATGACTCCATACAAAGTAAAGAGCTGCTAACAAAATTGGTAATGCAATTACAAATATTAGCAGCAGCAATATTATTATTGAAGCAAATATCGGTGAATTACAGGATATTAAACTAAATGAAGCGCCAGCATTAAATACAAAAAATTGTTCTAAATTTACAATTAATATAAATGTTAATAAACAAAATTTATTTATTTCCTCTTAAAGTTGTGTGTTTTTGACGATAACTAGATTAGTTAGCATTTTATCAAACAACTGAAAACAAATCATTTACATTTTCATCATATTTAATAGATCAACATGTTCGTGTTAATTTTAAATGAAATAAGTATTTGAATTAAATTAAAAATATTTGTAGTCGTGGACAAAGTATAGTATACAACTCGCATATAAGGGCTATTAATCACTCGAACGATTTGCTCGACTCGGCTGCGTGTATTGAAATATATACATATATATATATATATATATATATATATATATATATATATATATACTGTGTTCAACATAAGGAGGGCCACTGTGGTGATTTCGGAAACGGTAAGGTATAGAGTTTCGGTTAAATGGGAGAAAACTCTAATAAAATGACATTTTTAAATTGTCGAAATTCCGAACCGTTCCGAAGTTATGCGACAGAAACAAAATTTTCACGATTTCGTTTTTAACAAATTGTTACTTTGTGGTTGTTAAATAAAAAGTAAGAGAACCCTCTACAGGTACTTTCTAACGTTATTTAACATGGCATGCAGTAAATTGAAAGCCGACGTTTCGTTTTCTTTTTAAATGCGATTCTGATTTTTTTATACATAATATTAGAAGAGCTTTTATTGGAGAAAATCTAAATATGAGCCTGTATCCCCCAATATCATTTAAGCTGAATTTTATTCGTAAATGGGATTTTGCTAACTGTGCTGCCTCCTCATATTAATGAAATGACAGAGAATTTTTCAATTTTGAATACAAATTTTACAACCAATTAAATACAATCAATCAGCAACACATAAATGGGCAGATAAGATTTGATTATGTTTTCCAAACATAAATAACATCTTCTAACTGTAGAATCCAAAGCGTTATTTAACATTGTAGATATTATAGTTTGGAATGCGTTAAGTACCAACCCTCGGAGTTCTTCTTCTGTTCCAAAAATATGTTTATAATCATAATTTTGTATGTACCCCCAAAGAAAAAAGCCTAGCGGAGTTATATCAGGAGAACGGGATGGCCAGGGTTTTCAATGGGTGCTTAAAACTCTTTCGGCAAACCTATTTGAAAGATAATCCTTTACCATGCGTGAATTGTGTGCAGGTGCATCATCCTGATAAAACCAACAATCGCGTACTTCGGCTAAGGGTAAATTATCAAAAGCGTCTTCCAAAGTAGTTTCTAGTCAATTTAAGTAACGTTGCGATGTTAAACTTTATTATAAAAAAAAGGTCCTATTATCCTTCTTCCTAAAATTCCAACCCACATGATGTTATGATTCTTTGCATACTTTTGGATTTTCTCGAGACCAATGATGAATGCTTTTTCTATTAAATATCCCATTATTGGAAACCGTACTTTCATCAGACCATAATATGTGGAAAGGGAAATTATTGTTCTGATGACATTTTCTTGCACCTCACAGAATAATCTCCATCTTTCTACGCCACCTGCTCTAAGTCCTTCGCAAATTCTGCATTTGTACGGATGAAATTTTGTCTTCTTTAGCCGTTGATTTGGATATGCCCACATTATTCTAAATTTTCCAAGTTGATATTTCGAGATTTTCAGTAACGGATAACAATACATTTTTTACATATTCCTCATTAGTCGTTTTTTTAGTGATAGCACGGGTTTTATTAAAAGCACCGTATACTTTAAGGTTAGTTACTATCTTGCTGAATGTTCTTTTATTTGGCTGCTTCCTTTCAGGACACTTGTTCAAATACATGCGCTCCGCTGTAATGCAATTTTAATTGCTTAAGATTTAACACGATATTATGTCAAAATTTTCTCCATTTGAAAATCCTGTTTCCATATTTTATTAATAAATTAACTACTAACGAGAATTAGTACGGAAAACTAATAAATAAAGTAAATGTCAAGTGGAGACAAAAATTTAATTCAATTCAACAAATCATAGTATTTGTTTTCCTAACCCCACTTTTCTAATGTCAGACAGAGGTTAATAGACCTAGATGCTAACTAAAAAAAATTAAAAGAAATGAAATAATTTTAATTATGATTTTTTTAGGGTAGCTATGAAACCTCTTTCATACGTTCATAACGACAACAGGCAATTGTAAAAACAAAACCAATAATATCAGAATGACGTTTAAAGCTTCACATCAGATAGAGATTAATAATACATGTTAACTTAAAAAAATTCCCGCTTCTATAAGATATCAATAATACAGTTTAACCATTTTCATTCATATTTAATTAATTTTTATTGCGTTATATTAAGAAGCCTTACAAAGAAAAGTTATGTAAAATATAATTTTCTTTAAAAAATATGTCTACACTTTTTCTTATAAAATTAATCGTTATTTAGATATAGAAAAAATTTGAACCAACACTTAAATTCTACCTTAGGAATTATTTTGCCGTTAAATTACCGGTCGATCAAAAAATTACGTAGAACATAATTAATCGATATCGAGGTATTTTTATATGTTTGAAATATGCAACTGTTTTAGAAATATTTGATAAAAACCAAAAACTGACCCTAATAAACCCCTCCCTCTCTGCCGCCGGGTTTGTCTCAAGATCCAATCCATCATTTAAATGGAAACATGCGTAAATACAAGTACATAAGTGTTTTAGTTCTGGCGTTATCGTGGATACCAGCATACATCACACACACACACACACACACACACACACACACACACACACACACACACACACACACGCACGCACGCACGCACGCACACGCACGCACGCACGCACGCAGATACGCACGCACATGCGCACGCACGCATGCACACGGACGCATACGCACGCACACGCGCACACGCACACACACATACGCATGCGCACCCACACACGCACGCATGCACACACACACACACACACACACACACACAGACATGATGGCCGATCTTGGAGAAGTTTGGCCAAAAGTTGTAAAATGAGGTAATAAATAAGTCGATTTAGCGACAGTGGAAAAAAGTCGATTGCATAACCTTCTATACCTACATATGTATATGTAGGTTGGAAGGTAATACAAATATCTTCTGTGGAACACCACACAACCTTCCAACCTATAAAATGGAAATTAAATGGAATGAAATAATTTTAAAAACATTTTTTAAGGATAATTATGCAACGTCTTTTATAAGAAGTTCATTGCGAAAATAGGCAACATTGTAAACGTAAGAACAAACATCTGTGTCAAACAGACGTTTAAAATTTCATGACAGACAGAGGTTAATGTACATCTAGACGCAAACTTAAATTAAAAGAGATGAAATAATTTTAATTTCAACTTTTTTAGGATAACTAAGCAACCTCTGTTTTATACGTTCGTAACGAAGACAGGCAACATTGTAAATACAAAAACAATAATCTATGTCAGAATGACGTTTAAAACCTACATATAATCTTTTTTTTTTATTTGCCTCCTAGATTTGGGCGTTATTTTTACAAAGTTGGTATATTATTCACTAACGTCAAATTTGTTTAATTTTTTTCACATTATTGATATATGTTGCCTTTTTTTTTAACTGTTAAAAAAAGTGCAATAGTCGCCGATATTTTATTCCGACAGGGGCTGAATTTTAAAACTTATGACGTTTCATTAGTTAATATAAAACAAAGGAAATAATCGGCTGTCATTACAGGAGAGTTTTTTTTTGTTGGGATAAAATTGATTTTTTTTTACGAAAATTTGATAGCTTTCGATAGAACATAGTTCACTAGCTCTGAAGTGGGTGCCCCAAGAATTAGACTTAATTCGTTGATATTGCTAATAGATGTCTCTTTAAACAGTTTCCTCTTGAAGCAGTTTTCTATATTTTGTTATTGAAGTTTTAGCGGGAAATTGACCACATTCAAAATTATTTTTTTAAAAACAACACTTGTAACTTTTTAGTTATTAATTTTTTATAGTGCTGACAATTATTGAAACTGTGCGCATTATAAAAATTAATAACCAAAAAAAAAAAAAATTAAGTGTTACATTATTGAATATTAAATAAGTTCCCTTTATTTAAACCAAGAAATAAAACATTATAATAGCATTTATTGTGCATTAAGTACATACGTTTTACACAATTTGGTAGGAAGTTTTCCACTATCCCCAATAAAATGAAATCAAAACAAATTAAGATAAAACTAAACTATACAGGAAATTGAGTATGGTAATAATCACGTGAACTGTCTTATCATTCATACTTTTTCGAGTAGAAAATTAAGCAATCCTCGACGTGTTCCTGGTACCTTCCAACTTTCTGAAAAATGCCTATCGCATACATATCGTCCATAGATTTCTTTAGCATTTAAGTGCCGCAATTCAGATTGCTGAATATTACTTATCTCTACTTTCAATAATACCAGGCATTGGGACATCTGTGCCGTTTGCTTTCTCCGTCTTTGCACCCATGTACAGAGCACTTACGTACCGGGTGGCCAACTAAGAACGGCCGTCGGCCATATCTCAGGAATGGATTATAGCACAGGTTCGGGAAAACATTTTTTATAACAAAAGTGGCCTCGAGAAACGCCTGGAAATTATTTTCAGAAATGTAGGTCCACCGCTAGAGGGCGTATTTGACAGTTAAAATTCTGAAAAGCAAAATTTTTCAAAATTTACTCAATTAAGGGGCATATTAAATATTATAATCAGATTCCTCGACAAATTCTGCATATTTTTTATTTGACAAGTTTTAGTCTATCTCTTCAAATAAGGGCTGGGGGAGAGTGGGAATCTTGTTACGAAAAAACGCCTTTAATTCAGGTTCTGCTTGACCGATTTTTATAAACTTAATGTTGTTTGAAAGAGCTTTTGTTAAACAATAGAAAATTTGTAAATTTGAAGCAATCTGATTAATAACATAAATGCTAGAGGGCGCTGTTTAATATTTTTTAGTATTGTGTTTTCTCTGTACAATTTTAAATGGAAGCATAAAAATTTAAGTAGGTCTTTAAAAAGTAGACTAAATTAGTAATAAAACAGTAAAAACTGCAAGTCGATATATTATTCCTATCCTGAGATATCGTAAGAAACAGGTAAATGGCGGGAACTGTTCTTCTAACGTCTAGTAGGCTAGTTAGCGTTAACGGAAATTATTAAATTTAGCCTGGATGAAAAGATCTTACATTGGTCTGCAGTAATTTAAGCTGTTATCATACTAATGTTATGGTTGTTAGTAGGCCGTGACGGCGGGGCGCGGCGAAACAAAAAAAAATCCAGCACTTCAGATCGAAATATTACAATTTATTGAACCCCATATAAATAATTATTTTATTAAACGAACTTAAAGTAAAGACAATATTTTTTAGATTCAACAAATTATGTCCTAATCCTAATCATAAACTTAACACCTCTAATGTAACTAAACCTGTAACTAATTATACAGATAAAAGTACTGGAAACACGTCAAATGCGTACTACCTAATAAGTTGTTCGAAATGTCCGCCTGTTTCTTGAATACACAATGCAATACGTCTCTCAAATTCGCTGCTTAAATTTCTACACATTTCAACACTAATGTTTTGAAAACAGTTTCTAATCCTAATTTTCATGTCTTCCTTTGTTGTAGGCGGTATTTTATAAACCTGCTGTTTGACGTACCCCCATATGCTAAAGTCCATTTTGGTAAGAACTGGGGATCTAGCAGGTCAAGCAACAGGCCCTCCCCTCGCAATCCAACATTCTGGATATCTAGCATTTAAAAAAGTTATTATCGGACCTGTATGATGTACTGGGGCATCATCATGAAGAAACCACATTTCTTGTTGCGTATCCTGTGGCACTTGACGCAACAAATTAGGTAGATGGTTTTACAGAAAGTCTAAGTATACTTCCCCTGTTACTCGTTGTTCAAAAAAATATGGTTCAATTACATGATTACCGACAACACCTCCCCAAACATTTAAAGACCATCTAGTTTGAGAAGTATATCTTACAAAATGTGGATTTTCGGTAGAATAGTGATGAAAATTGTGTCTGTTTACACTTCCGTTTCTGTGAAATGTGACCTCATCTGTAAATAAAATCAAATGAACAAAATTTCTTTGTTGGTTTATTTTGTTTTGAGCCCATTGACAAAATTCCAGTCGTCTTTGATAATCTTCAGGAACCAACTCTTGAAGTAGTTCAATGTGATAGGGGTGCATCTTTTGAGACTTCAATATCCGCTGTACCGTACGTCGTTCAACACCAACCTGCTGATAAATGGGTCGTTGTCCAATGTATGGATTTTCGGTAACTATTAATAGTACATTTAATTGATTTTCCTCAGTCTGTGCACGTTTTCCCTAGTATTTTTTTCATATAACACATTGCCAGTTCTTTCAAAACGCTCCAAAAGCTTTTCAAATGTCCTTCTTTCAGATTTCCGTCTTTCTAGAAACCGTTGTTGATACAGTCTTCTTGCTAAGAGCGTATTCTTATCACTAGCTCCCAAAACAAAAATCATATCAACCATCTCGGCTTGCGAAAAATTCATTATTTACAATTTTTAAATCAATTTGCTATAAAATACACTAATGCATCACACAAATTATCAACTGACAATAAATAATGACCTTTCTGATGATCTCTATTATTTTTATATACCACGCCTCGCCGTCACGGCCAACTAACAACAAAACTTGAAAGCCGTATAGCAATAAAAAAATGTTAAATTGTCATTATTTCAAAAACTACAATTTTTTGGAATATACACTCTTATACACCCTTATTTTTAATGTTAAATAAGATAAAAAAATAGGGGGTTTCCATTTAAAAAAAATGACTATAGGTTTTCTTAATCTACTTTTTATTGTCCATTTTTGATCACCCTGTATGAATGTATTACAAAAATATCAATACTGCACATTAGAGTAGGTCCCCATTTCCAAGGAAACCAACCATAACTAATTGATAAATACTTCGTTTAGAAAAGATTTCCACCTATGTTTTGGCCTGCAAACGTTATTTTTGACAAAAAATTTAAAATTTGTCAAAAACGGTTAGACTTAGGTATAGGACATTATACATATAAAAATATAAAATTGTATGTAGTATCTAAATATGTAATAATACAGTATGTTCCCGGATCGACTTTAAAAGAGGGAAAAGTCTCTTATTTTTGATTTCTCAGAAAATTTAATTCTTGATGATTTGCCCTGCTTGTTTTCAAACCCCCGAAACACAAATTACTTTCTATTTTACTCGTACGGTTCTCGAGATAATATCATTTTTTCTTGAAAAATTGGAATGTTTTTCCTAATTTTTAGAAGTAACTTTAGTAGGCGGATTTCATTGAAAAACACCACTGACAGAAATTGTCAAATGTGATAATTCTGTTGAACTGCAAATTAATTCATGCTAATTTGAATTGTATGCTATAATGTTGACTTTACAACAAAGAATTTATTTAATTCAATGTTACGGAACTGGGGAAGAGTGCTACCGAGTTGTTATCAGAAAATTCAACTAAAAATACCCGGAGGTTGCCATTTCGAATGCCGGAGCAAAAAACTTGGTAACTAAATTCCTTCAAACAGGCCCGGTTTTAAACCTAAAGAAGCCAAAGAAGTTGTTCGATGAAGAAAATGCTGCTACTGTTCTCGCCGTTCATTCCGCAACAGAAGTTCCAAGGTTGTCTTTAAGAAGGAGGGCACTACGAATTGGGATAGGTAAATCTCATTTACAAAGAATCTTCAAGGAGAACAAAATTTTACCATTTAAGCCGCAATTTAGGCAAACTTGAGAGAACGGTGATGAAACCAAACGTCTGGATTTTTGTTTGGAAATGGGCAATAGAGTTTTTGGAAGATTCAAATTTTCATAAACGAATAATGTTCTCAGATGAATCGACCTTTTCAACTAACGGAGTCGTTTCCTCCCAACATTGCCGTTACCGGAGTAGGACGAATCCAAACTTCCGAATTGCTAGTCGCAGACAATGTTTGAACAAAGTTAATGTGTGGTGTGCGGTTTCGTACCATGGAATTAATAGCCCATATTTTTTTGATCAAAATTTAAACCGTTATTCATATTTGGAAATGTTGCAAAATTTCTTAACTGATAAACTGGATGAATTGCCATTGAACTACCAATTTGAAATGTTCTTCCAGCACGATGGGTGCGCTGCTCATTAAGCCGGTACTGCTCGCCAGTGGCTCAATACAGAGTTCCATGATAACTGGATAGGAAGAGATGGTCCCATTTTATGGCCGCCGAGAAGTCCTGATCTCACAATAATGGACTTTTATCTGTGGGGTCGTTTAAAACAAATTGTGTACAGTAAGCCATTAGACAATGATGAAGAGCAATTGAAAAATAGGATACGGAATGCTGTCCAGTCCCTATCAATCGAAGAAATAAGGCGCAGTTTCAATAAATTCAGAGCTCGCATTGAAATCTGTGCGGAAAAAGAAGGAGCATTATTCGAATAGAAAATTAATAGTTCAGTTTTTTGAGAATTTCATTTCATTTTACCATCGATTGTTAAATTTATTAATTAAAACTTGTGAGACCAATTTGATTTTTCCTTTGAAACAAATCAATTTACTTCAAAAAAATACGAAAAGCTCGAATTTTTCAAGAAAAATGATATTATCTCGAAAACCGTTTGAGTTAAATAGCAAGTAATTTGTGTTTTGTGGGGTTTGAAAACAAGCAGGGCAAATCAGCAAGAATGAAATTTTCTGAGAAATCAAAAATAAGAGAATTTTCCCTCTTTTAAAGTCAATCCGGGGACATACTGTATATAGGGTTTTCTATTTAAAAAAAATTTTTAAATTACTTCTAAGCTTTTACGATCTACCCTGTATAATTAAAAACATTTTTGGAATATGCACCAGAACATATCTTACAACTTTTGTATTTAATTTTTTTTTTGTATCTCTTTAAATAAAGGAGATACGGGACTTTATCACACTAATGCGCCACCATGTATATGAGTTTCTTTTATATTTTTTTGTTATGTGGTTGCTTGGTAAATTGACGACACAAACCACCTACAATAAAAAACGAGTTCGAAGGACGAGTTTCTTATCTGGTCGTTTGTGGAGTGTACCAAAAAGAAACCAAGTTAGAGTTTAAAAAACGAAATTTTATCTTGGAGAAAAAAACCTGGAGTGTAATTCGATGAGATAATTAAAAATAATAGCTAGGTAATTATGAAAAATTCAAGAATACATTTTTTTATTTGATAAAGTCTGCCATGGAAGTTTACACACATTTTATTCAGATGCAAACTTAGGGCTAACTTTATCCGATGTCAAAGTGACAAATTCAACGCGGCTTATGGGATTCTTCTACATGAATTAAATTATCACTTGTAATCTCCCTAGTTTTTTCGAGTCACAAATGTTTTGAAAATTTTCTCAAAACATTCGTGAACGAGAAGAAATTTCCGAAAATTAATTCAAGCACATGGGGGAGTCAATAAGAAAATATCCCAAGATTATCCGTTGCTATTGACGACGGTATATTTTCATTGTAACTATTCCTACCCAAATTGAAGCTGCAAGTCAGTAGTGGTGGGAAACATCTATTAATAATTGTCATTTTGATAATTAGACGAGCTTTCGGAAATATTTCCGGTCTTGGTTTAATTTCGAATTTTTCTACTGATCGCAATAACTTTCTCTTTAGCTGAGAAAGTTAAAAAAGTGAGTAATGTTTGCATGATCTCTTGAATTTTGGTGTATTGTCATTACACCGTATAATTTAACTGGCCGAAATAAGTGCTTTCTCACGAAATGACAACGTTTACCTGTTGAATACAAATCGAAACATAACAGAAATGATGTAATTTCTTTTTTAATATTTACGTTTGACTTCCGCAATTCACACAGTCTTAAAACATTTCTATTTAAATATTTTTCTAGTCTTGTACAATATTTTATTTATTTAATTATGTGATCAACTTTCTCTTAACGATAGTACAACTGAAAATAACAATTGTATTAAAATTATGTTTGTGTTTATTAAAGTTTCATTACACTGGTACATGAATGCAAATAGATTAGTTAGTTTATTTCTTGTATAATTAATAGGACTAGGTACCATGAAACTACTGACAAGTTGTATTACCTCCCGTGAAATGGAATGATGCTTCTTCTGTATAAATTTAACTATTACAGTAAACAGTTATCTTATACGAAAATCTGGAATAGTGAACCTGTGGTAGAACACTGTTGCAAAAATCTCACAAATGGAATAAATCAATGAAGTCCATAAACGTTAACGAAGTTAACCAGAATTTCCAAGACTCTGCGAATAAAGTATTCGTAAATCCTCGAAAGAAAGTACTCGATTATTAGTACGGTAAAAAATTCGTAATAATAAAATTTATCATTATATTAAACTAAGGTGACCATTTATATAAAAAGGAAATACGGGGTATGGGCACATCACCCGAAGAGTCTGAGGACGAGGAGTACCAAATACTCCTCCAAAAGGGGTGAGAGAAGGAGAAATTCTTTTTAAATTAGATACAAAATTATGAGTTTTTATGCTCCTTTTTCCATAGTATTCACCATTCATAAAACATTTGGAAGATTTCGGAGATACAGTTCTTACAGTAAGGCTAATCTTTTCGCTAGTCCAACTTTTGTGCGTATCAGAAAAAAATCAATTTCGTGACGGCTTTGGATCCCAGTAAACACATGTACATTTCAACAATTTTTAATATGTTGCTGTGTGGTATATCTTCACTCTTGAAGTGGTTAAAGCTCGTCCCATTGTTTGTCAATACAAACAGAAACTTGTTTCCACTCTTTTATATTTTTTTACTGGTTGTATATTAAAAAGTGCACAAAATTTCATCAAAAAGTTCCGAATTATCTATATGAATATCAAGGTGTTGTTTTAGAAAAACAGTTAATGAGTGTCTAACATCTGACCACAGAGGTTCTTTTTTAGTAATACCCAATAAAACGCTTCCATTTGTCCAAATAGGCTATACGAGTAATATAAAACATGGTCACTAACGTTATAAAATGAGTTACGGCTAGGTCTTCTCCTTCATTCACTAAAGCTACTAGCATAGTGTTGTTGAGTTCATTTTTTAAAAAGACTTTATTGTTTCGTTCTGACTGTTACTTTTAATTTGATGGAACCATGTATACCTCTACCACTGAAGATTTTTGAAATTCCAGTTGCAGCACACATTTACGAAATGTTGAAGCTTTTGAGCGAAGAAATCATAGCCAAACTTTAAAAAATTTGATTTTAAAATTCTAGGAATCAGTGTGGGGCATTTTTCTTGACAGAAAGTAACCCTATGACGGTGTGAACATTTTTAATATTCCTTCTATCGAAGGTAACAACGCTAACCATCTGATTTTACTGTAACCCAACTATTTTTGGTATTCAACATTAACAAACTTTGTAACAAACCTTTTTAAGTATGTTTAAAATTTACGTTCATATTGGAAACTTAAGTGCATTTCGTGTAAGGTTAGTTGCATACCTTATTGGTGTAAAAAATATCTTTTAATAAATTATTTCTATACTTCTGCACATCCCTTTCCGCGCTTAGTCATTTTTGGTCATTGCGCAGGGTCACTTTGAGCGTCCTTCATTCATTGCTTGAACTACGTGTTTAAGTAGAAGCCATTTTCGCTTTGTTTAATTTTTGATTTAGAGTGCCACATTTATATGTCAACCCAACTTTAGTTATACTCTTACCACTTATCTTTCTTTGGGTTTAATTTTATTTTAACGTTAACTTTGCAAGATGATGCAATAGCTTTGCTAATACGAAGTGGGAATTCAATTACTAAATTGTACTTTGAACCATGCAAAATCAATTCAGTGTGGACGTTTATAAAGAAATTGTTATATATTTGGAATTACCAGCATATCAATCTGATGTTTACTTCAACTTCCATTAAAATTGCGCAATAAAATTTAAAGTGATGAGTCGACAGCATTTTCTTGTCTGCTGAAGTTCCAATGACACCCAAAATGTAATATAAATTACTTCAGGTATTTTATATTGTTAATTAATTCAAATTATAGTTTAAGGAAATTAATTAAGAATCACTAACATTAGTTTTAACAGATCATCCATTATAATCAAATTAAGTATCGTAATATAACTCATTCTTGTCATAATTTTTACTTGTTATTTTCATGAGTTTTTTGTGACTTTTCTATTTTTAAGGTTTATTTGTTCCTTAAAAACAAATGGGGGTCCGAGATTACATTATTTATTTTCAGGTTTGAAGCAACACCTTTTTTTTTGGTAAAGCGAAAATATCTAAGGAATTCTATTTTTGTTAATAAGCAAATCAAATGTTATTGAACCTGGACCTATTAATCTACCGATGAGTGCTGTGGCATAAAATCTTCTAGTTATACATTATTTTCCATAGTTAATTATAGCTCTGGGCTAGAAGTATTTAATAATAAGTGGGTGAATTATTTATACGACACCCTGGTACAGATTACAACTTACAAAATTCTTTTAATTGTTCAACTCAAACAGTATAAACGTAGAAAGACGTTACTTTGGCCATGTCTTACTGCTCCTCCAAAATTAAAATTTTAAGTTGTCAGCGCACATTGCCATTATTTCTGTTGTTAATTCGTATATGTCAACCGTTTTAATAATATATCGGATATGCTGTCTAAAGTTTCACCTAGAAGAATTTGAACTTTCAAAAGTGTTACTTGACTGCCCTTGCCTTTCATAAAATATATTATGAGTATAGGACAAATTCTTACGCTCCCGTGATTTGAACAATCGGTATAAATTGTTACAAAATTGACCGTTCCAAGATCATTCTGTATGGAGGTTAATGATTTTTGTAAAATGTTACACAATACTTCGACTAGGTTTTAGCACATGTAAATTTTTGTTGGAAGCCACTTTTTATTAGATTATTAGTGCAATCCATAGAACGAAGGGACTGGTTGTGGATCACGTTGTGGTATGACCAAGTGCATTCAATCGCAGCTAGCTTTTGTTTTTCACTTCCAAATGTGTTCTTGCGACATTTTGCTACTACTAGAAGCAGCAATATCTGCCTTTTTATGCTTAGGTGTCGGTATGTGTTGAACCTTATCCGCTTTTCCACCATGTGCAAGTGAAAGTTGTGCACAACGTTTTAAGCAACTCTTTCTGAGGTTGTCTTTTTAATAAATGGATATTCACTTTCCAAATCTTTATTGAATGTACACTTTCTTTTGGCATATTCTGATTTTTTACCGTCCTAGATACACACTACAACGAGTATTTATTTAACAACAGTTATTTATTAAAATTTAACCTTAACTAACGAACTATTTACACGCATCAGTACATTTATTTTCCACACGTACAAGCACCGTCGTAACCAAATTCTTCTCGCACTAGACTTGATACTTAACTGCTTCATAGACGAGATCGTGCGTTGTCAGTTTAAGTCGACAAAAGGGTTAAAAGAGCCTTGTGATGTCATCTTATTGTGTCATATTTGTAGGTGACGCTAGCGTTTTTGTACTTTCTAGACTTTGATTAATTCCTTCTAAACAACGAAACGTCAGAAACGGGATTTTTCATAAATACGAAACATTTACATAATTTATTAAAATAATTACATATACGAAATTATGTATTTAAAAGAGTATAATACAGGAAGAATGGTCGTCTTATATTAAACTATATTCAATCTGAAGCAGTAGGGCATGATAATGTGTCGGTAACCATGATCAATTTATGCAGAATACATATTACCTCACCTCTTTTCTTTTGGTAGACTTCTTCCAAAATTCATAACTTACCTTTTCTGAGATATAACCTATATCCACGTTACCAACATTCTCTAAACTGATGGAAAAAGTTATACACATCAGATAGATGGATAATGAAATAATACCTAATAAACAATTTGGATTTAGATCCCGTATGTCTGGCACATCGGTAGAGATTTCTAACGATCTGTTTACTGCCTTGGATGATAATAAAGCTACTTTTCTATTACTACTTAATTATCATTTTCGAACTTTTGACACTATTAATCATGCTTTACTATTACCAAAGCTCAAATATTATGGTTAGTACAACTTATTTCTTTTTACATGTCTAATATATAGCAACAGATGAATTTAAATAATTATGTATCTACTGCGAATAATATCAACAACAATGCCCGACAAGGATCAATCGTGGCCCACTGTTATTTTTGATGTACACTATAGGGACTTTAATAAAGGTATTGCAAATTTGCACAGGGGTATTTAATGCGGGTGACACACCTAAGTCATACTTTTAATAACTATCTGGTGTGCAATAACACACAACCATACTACTTACAAAACGGGAACTGAAAAACATGAAATAATACATTTTTAGAATAATTATGTAACCTCCTTTGCAATACGTTGATAATAAGGATAGGTAACGTCGTCAAAACGATAATAATGATTTATCTCAGATAGAAGTTTAAGCCTTTCGTTAAATAGAGGTTAATACACATTTGACGCCAACTTGAAACAAAATCCCTAAACCGACCGCCTATCAAACAGCTGATAGTACAGTTTGCGAGTTTTAAATCTTACTTAATTAATTCTTAAAGCTCAATTGGTTTCGTATCAAGAAACCATTATAAAGAAGTTATGTAAAATTAAATTATGTATTTTTAAAAAAATATGTGTGCACAGCTTCCAATAAAGTTGATTATTCGTTATCCAGATACTGAAAAAATTTCAATGAACACTCCTTCGACATTTTTCCCAACAAAATGAATTAGTTAATTAATCTCAAATTTTAAAATCTATTTGTTAGTGCTTTTATATCATTGAAATGTCCGGTTCTTTCACATATTTTTGATAAAATCCAAAACTGCGCCTAATAAATCCCTCTGCTGCTGCATTTCTCCCAAAATCTAATTCCAAGAGAAACTAAAATCAGCTTACATATGAAACTTTAAGTTTGAAGTATATCTTATCGCGCTATAATTATGAATACTAACATACATCCACAGACGCATGCATGCACTCCGCACTCCCGCTCTCCAAACACACACACACACACACACACACACACACACACACACACACACACACACACACACACACACCACACACACACACACACACACACACACACATACACACACTCACTCACACACTCACTCGCTAACTCACACACTCACACACTCACACAAACACTCACACACTCACACATTCCTACACTCACACACTCACACGCACACACACTCACACGCTCACACGCTCACACACTCATACACTCACACACTCACACACACACACACACACACACACACACACTCACACACTCACACACTCACACACTCACACCTCACACACTCACACACTCAACACTCACCTCACACGCTCACACGCTCAACGCTCACACACACCACACACACACACACACACACACACTCACACACGCACACACTACACACACCACACACACACACACACACACTCACACCACCACACACACACACACACCCACACACACACACACACACTCACACGCTCACTCACACACCCATACACTCACACACTCACACGCTCACACGCTCAAACACTCACATACACACACCCACGCACGCACACACCCACACACTCACACGCTCACACACTCACACACTCACACACACGCACACTCACTTACTCACACACTCACACACTCACCACACACTCACACACCCACACCCTCACACCCACACACTCACACACCCACCACCACACACACACACACACACACACTCACACACACTCACACACACACACACACACACACACACACACACACACACTCACACACTTACACACTCACACACTTACACACTCACACACTCACATCCACACACTCACACACTCGCACACTCACACCCTCACACATACACTCACACACACTTACACACTCACACACTCACACACTCACACACCCACACACGCACACACCACACACCACACACTCGCACACTCATATTCACACACTCATACACTCACACGCTCACACGCCCATACGTTTACACACTCACACACACACACACACACACACACACACACAACTCACACCTCACACACCATCACACCTCAACACACACACACACACACACACACACACACACACACCACACACCACACACTCACTCACACACTCACACACTCACTACACCACTCACTCACACCCATCACACCTCACCACCACACTCACATACACACACACACACACCACACCACACACTCCACACTCACACCACGCACACACACTCACACACACACACCACACACCACACTCACTCACTCACCACACACTCACACTCACACGCTCACACTCACACACACATCACACACCACACACTCACACACCCCAACCTCACACACCCACACCACACACCACACCACCCACCCACACTCACACCACACCCACACCACCCCCCCCCCCCCCCCCCCACACACTACACACCCACACACCACCACACCACACACTCACACACACCACACACCACACCACCACACTCACCACACCTCAACACTCACACACACCACACACACCACACACCACACTCCACACCTCACACCTCACACATCACACTCACACTCACCACACCACACACTCACACACCCACACACACACCACACCACACACTCACACACCACACCCTCCACACCCACACCCACACCACACACACACCACACACCCACACCCCCACACTCCACATCACACCACCACACACACACCTCACACCCACTACATCACACCCAACACTCCACCCCACACCACACCCACACACACTCACACACACTCACACTCACACACCTCACATCCTCACACACTCACACACTCACACACTCACACCCTCACACCACCTCACACACCACACACACTCACACACCTCACACACTCACACACCACACACCACACACACACCACCACCACCCCACACCACTCCCCCCCCACACTCACCCCACTCACCCAACACACCCCACACCACTCACACACACACACCACCCACACCCCACACCCCCCCCCCCACCCCCCCCCCCAACCCACCCCCCCCCCCCCACCCCCAACACCCCCCCCCCCATACCCCCCCCCCCCCCCCCCCCCACCCCCCCCACCCCCTACACCACCACTACCCACACTCACACACTCACCTCACACACTCCCTCACACCACACACACCACCCCACACCCAACACTCACTCCCACCCCCAACCTCACAACACCACACCCACACCACACCTCCAACACCACACTCACCTCCACCCCACCACCACTCACTCCTCCACACCCATCCCCACCTCCACCACTCCCCACCAACACACCACCACACCACCCACACCACACCCACACACACACTCACACACCACACACTCACACCACCCCACTCACACCTCCACACACCCACACCCACACACCACCCTACTCCACACTCACACACCCACACCTCACACCACACCACACCCACACCACACACACACACCACACACACCCACACACCACCCACACCTCCCACCCACACACCTCACACCCACCCACACACCCACACCCACCCCACACCCACACCACACACTCACACACACACACACACACACACACACCACACACACCTCACCACTCACACCTCACACCTCCACCTCACACACACACCCACACCCACACACACCACCCACACATCCACACTCACACACCACACACCACACCACACCAACACACACCCCCACACCTCCCACCACCACTCACACACACCACACCCACACACCCACACACCACTCACACCCACACCCACCACACACTCACACACACACACACACACACACCACACACTCACACCACCACTCACACACTCACACACCCACCACTCACCACCCTCACACACTCACACCTCACTCACACCACACCACCACACACACACCACACACTCACACACCACACACCCACCCACACCACCCACACCACACCACACCCACCACCACCACCACACACCACACTCACACCCCACCACCCACACACCACACCCAACACACACACCTCACACTCACACACACACACACACACACACACACACACACCACACACCACACTCACACACCCCACACCCAACCTCCACACTCACATCACTCACACCTCAAACACTCACACACCCACACACCACACCACACACACACTCACACCTCACACCCACACTCACACACACATCACACTCACACACTCACACACACACACTCACACTCACACACTCACACCACACACTCACACCACCCACCTCCACACACACACCACACACCCACACACTACACACACATCACACACCACACACCACACACACACCACACACACACTCACATCCACACACTCACACACTCACACTCACACCCACACACACACTCCACCACTACACCCACTCACACTCACACACTCACACACACACACACACACTCACACTCCACACCACCTCACACCACACTCACAACCCACACCACACACACCACACACACACCACACACTCACACTCACACTACACTCCACACCCTACACCACACACCACACTCCACTCCCACACTCTCACACACACCACACTACACCCCCCCAACCCCCCCCAACCCCCCATCCCCCCCCTTCCCCCCCACCCCCCCCCCTAACCCCCCACCATACACCCCTCCTCACCCCCCAACCCCCCACCACAAACAACACCAAACCACCCACATCACACTCACACAACCCACTCCACTACTCCACACTCAACCACTACACCACCACTCCCTAACCCCACCCACACACACCCACACACCCACACCTCACCCACACTCCACACCACACACACACCACACTCACCACACACCACACACACACCACACACTCCACCACCACACTCACCACACCACCACTCACCTCACACACCCACACCACACCCACCCACACACCCCACACCACACACTCACCCCCACACACTCAAACTCACCACCTCAACCTCACACCAACCCACCACCACACACACACCACACCTCACTCACACACCCCTCAACCTCACAACACACCCACACACACACCACACCGCACCACCCCCTCCACTCACACACACCACACACCACCCCTCACACACCCACCACACCCACACCCACACCACACTCAAACACCCCACACACACCACCCCTCACACACACACACACCCCCACACACACACCACACACACACCACCTCACACACCCACCCTCACACACTCACCCACCCACCACACACCACACTCACACCCCACACACCACCCTCCTCACCACAACCCAAAACCCACAACCACACACCACACACAATTACTTCCCCACACCCCCCCCCCCCCCCCCCCCCCCACCCCAACCACCCCCCCCCCACACAAACCCCACTCACACCACACACACACCACACACACCACACTCACACTCACACACCACACACTTCACACTACACACCTCACACTCACTCACACACTCCACACACTCACACACTCACACACTCACACCCACACACCACACACACACACACACACACCACACACACTCACACACATCACACACATCACATCACTACCACACACACACACTCACACTCACACTACACACACTCACACTCACACTCCACACACTCACACTCACTCCACACCCACACTCACACACACACTCACACATCCACACCACACACCACATCACCTCACATCTCATACACTCACACTACACTCACTACGCTCAAACACTCACATACATCACACACTCACACTACACACACACACTCACACACTCACACACACACGCTCACACTCACACCACATCACCACACACTATACTCACCATCACTCACTCACTCAACCACCACACTCAGACATTCCCACACTCACACACACTCACACGCTCACACGTTACACACACACACACACTACACTCACACACTCACACACACTCACACACTCATCCACCACACACACACACGCTCATCACACTCACACACTCACACACTCACGCACTCACCACTCACACACTACACCACACACTCACACACTCACACACACACACGCTCACACTCACACACTCGCACACTCAAATACTCACACACTCACACTCACACACACACACACACACACACACACTCACACTCACACACTCACTCACACACCCATACACTCACACACTCACACTCACTCGCTCACACGCTCAAACACTCGCATACACACACCCACACACGCACACACGCATACACCCACACACTCACACGCTCACACACTCACACTCACACACTCACATTCACACACTCACACACTCACACACACGCACATTCACATTACTCACACACTCACACACTCACACCCTCACACACTCACACACTCACACACACACCACACACCACTCACCACTCACACACTCACACACTCACACACTCACACACTCACACACTCACACACACACACACACACACACACACACACACACACACATCACTCACACAGTCACACACTCAAATACTCGCACACTCACACTCTCAAACGCTCACACACTCACACTCACACACACACACACACACTCACACTCTCACACACTCACACTCATACACCACACACTCACACACTCACACACACACTCACTCACTCACATCACACACACACTCACACACTCACGACTCACACACTCACACCACCTCACACACACACACACACTCACACACTCACACACTCACACCCTCACACACTCACACACTGACACACACACACACACACACACACACACACACACACACACACTCAAACACTCACACACCACACACTCATACACTCACACACACTCACACACTCAAACACACACACTCACACTCACACACTCACACTCACACACTCACACACTAACACACTTACACACTCACACACTCACACACTCACACACTCACACACTCACACAATCACACACTCACACACGCACACACGCACGCACGTACAAGCACACGCCCACGCACACGTACACGCTGGGAACACCCTGTTTGCCCGTTCACACCACAAATACGTACTCAAAATTTCATCGTGTCTTACTAAATGGGCTCAATCTACATTTTTCCACACGGGGACTAATTTGTGGAATGTACTACCCAGTTCCTGTTTTCCTCCAAACTTTGACTTAAGTCAATTTAAGGTAGTCATTCATAAACATTTCTCGGCAGCCTACCAATTTCCATAAACCCTTCCAGTGTTCCTGAGTGCTTTAGCACGTTAGGCAAATCTTAGCCTGTTCGGGAATAATATAAATAAAAAAAAAGTTTTTGAACAATTTTATTAATCTTTTAAAACTTTGTCAATATTTAAGTAACATGGAATTAACAATAAGACTCATAATTTTTTATCTTATGTCGAAGATGTTTGTGAGTATACTTATCATACTTAAGTTGTAAGTACGAGTATAAGTTGATAAAATATACGCTAACGTGCCCATTACTACCGATGGTCTTTCTTTATGCACTGCTGTATGATTAATCTTTTACTCTTATTAATATGTTTTACATTTTACTAGTGTAACACTAAAACAAAAGTAAACCGTTTTATTTACATTTGTTTTGATTTATTAACTGAACTTAGGCTTTACAAAAACTAATAATATATTTCACATATTTCATCACTCATAATCCCAATCCTGGCGTGTCCCGGAAGCGAATACCCCATACAATGTACCCGCAACAGAAGTGTGTAGAAATACTATCCAAAAAGCATTCTCCCAACTTGCATAGTTACCCTGCAAGTAAAAAGCGTTAGACAAAATAACTATTGTAGGTACATATTAAATTTTAAAATTATCTGTTCCCATTAAATGTGTTGTAAATCTCTATCAGTATACTGCGTGGCCCAAATTTGAGGCTTTCTTCGATGACTCCCTTATTATAAGGAATTTTAAATGAAGTTAATAAGTAGCTGCCATTCATTCTCTGAGCCGCATAGGATAAAATTATTTACAACTTTTAGGGGCTCTACTTCATTTTTTTAACTGGAACCCCTATATTTTTATTGCGGATTTAGATTCCCCGTTAAAAATTAAAGGGCTTTTGTACTCCATTTATGACACCTATGAACGATAGTTCAGGAGTTAATCGCAATTGTTTAAAAATTTTGAGCGTTGCAGAGATTTACTAAAATATAAATATTAATAATTAATTAACGCTACACTACAGGATGTTTTTTCTTTCGACGTTCTGTTACCGAATAATTGCGCTACATTTCAAACTGATTTAATTCCGATTTTAATTACGTTTAACTATAAAAAATAGCTGTCGAACTTGTCAATTGAAAATTGAGGAAAACTCTTTTTTTTTAATGGGATTGTATATTATTTTATGATGCTTATAACCAGGAAAAAAATATGCTTTACCTACACTAAAAGTTAAAATTTAGGAGATATTATACGTTTATTGAGAATTGGCAGAATTCCTTTAAAGAAACGTATCAGGTAGTCTATGGAAACAACTTTTTAGTAAAGCTCCGTGAACAGACCTCTAATTATAAGCATTTTTAAGTTGATTTTTTTCCTATTCCACCTATTTCCACCAAGTTATGCTTTATTATTGCATAAGGAAATAGGAATAAAAATAATTTATTCAATAATCCTCAAGATTATATGCCGGCAAAAATCTTAATCTAGGTATAACTAAAAACTTTCCAAAATCGAAGGAACGATTTGAAAGTACAGGAGCAATAAGTTATGGAAAATATGGAGCAAGAAACGCCATCTTAGTGATCAAAAATGCAGTGAGAGTAAGTTTAGCTAATGTATCTATGCTCAAGTCAACAATGTTTGAGCAAGATTTATGAGATAAGTAGAACAATAACAGTTCAGAAAAATATTAAAAAGAGGAATTTTACATTACGTACAAACGCATCAAGAGTTGAGTTCACAATTGGTCGAAGATATTTCAATAAATAAATAAATAATAAATAAGTAACAAATAAACTACAGTAAATGTTCAAAAATGCCACCGTTTTGGTCCACACACATTTAAAACCTTCTAACAAAAGATCTTCTAGTTCGCTCCAAGGTTTCGGGACGAACAGTTTCCATGGCAGTACAGATCCTGTCTTTCATGTCATCTACTGTTGTGGGTGATGTCCTGTAGAGAACTTCTTTGACATAAGAAAAAATCCAAAACGGTGAGATCTGGAGATCTCGGTGGCCATTCCACAGGACCACCACACCCAATCCCATTGATTTGGAAACTATTCGTCCAGATAAATTCCAACGTATTGCCCATAATGTGCTGGCGCCCCATCATGCTGGAATCAAAACTCACGACTAAGTTTATATAACAGCAAAATATCTTCAATTAATTCTTCTCGTAAAAAATTTAAATATCGTTCGCACCTAAAGTGTCCGACACAATAAGGTCCAATTGTTGAATTGCCCAATACACCACACCATACATTTAGTGACCATCTATTTATGCAAAATATAGAACGTTTTTCAAAATCTTGTGTACTTAACTGTAGTTCTACATGATAGGCGTGAAATTCATTTTTCTTGATCATTCGTTCAACCGTTGTTCTACTTAATTCATGAGCCTTGCTTAAATCTCGTTGACTTACATTTGTATTTTCGACTAGACTTGTCATTACTGTCTGCTGATTTTCGATTACTAAAGTGGCGTTTGTTGCTCCATATTTTCCATAACTTATCGCTCCTGAGCAGTCGACAATGGATTACCCACTAGTATCTTGTTTATTGATGGGTCTTGTGTTACACCTCGTGGCATGACGAACCTATACAATAATCATATTTATGCAGATGAAAATCACCATGCTATTAAAGGCAGATATGATCAAAGACAATTTAAAATCAATGCCTGCATCGGAATAATTGGCAATTCTATAGTTGGACCGTTCCGATTGCCTATCTTCTGAGTGGCGCTAGTATATATATATATATATATATATATATATATATATATATATATATATATATATATATATATATATATATATATATATATATACATACATGCATACATCCGTGCTCCACGGCAACAACACCACAAATTTAAAATACTTATTTTTTTGGGTTTTAATAGTGCATTTGTATATTTAGGTTATACAATCTAAACGTTTCGATAACACTTACAGTTATCTTCGTCAGTAGTAATATTATCTTACAAAATTGATAAAGATGTTGAAACAATTTGGTGTTTTCAATTTTTCAAATTTTATAGTTATTTTCGAGGAAAGTGATAAACGTATGAGAAAAATAAGATTGAATATTATTAAAAATGATTAGGTTTTTTGATAAACCTGAAATCTACCCGGTCACCGGCGATAAATATGCATGACGAAAAAACATTCAACATTAAAAACTTATACTTACTGTTTTGGTCATTTCATCAATAAGGAAAAACAAAAGCATAGTTATCAGAGATGCAACACAATTAACAAATCCAGATACTATTCCAGTGTAATTTCTTGATAAATCTATTGCATTAATTTTCACACCAGCTTCACAAAAACCCAAAGCCGACAGTGCTAAAATTTGGCTTGCTTCAGCTGCCAATGCATTACATCTTAACGGGCTTAGCAGTACCAAACAAAGGGCTGGTAAAAACGTTCCTGCAAAATAATATCATTAATTATTACAAAACAGCTTTGTAATATTTTGAAATAAGAATCTTAACTAGTCAAACTGTCACTATATTATTATATTTGTAAACTGAATGTACTATGTACAGGTTAATAAGTGTGACTGTGAAGAAGTCAACTGCTTTAGTTAGTTGAGTACCGTTAGAGACACGACACACACACACAAATATATATATATATATATATATATATATATATATATATATATATATATATATATATATATATATATATATATATATATATATATATATATACAGGGTTATTACAAATGATGTTCATGATTTCACATTGCACATAAATCTAGTTTTATTTATCATACAAAAAAATAAAATGGTTACATTTTAAGAAAAACTTAAAAAGTTTCATCCCAGGTGCCAAGAATTATAAATGTTCCATATGGGATCCCCTTGTGATACGATAGATGTTAAGCGTGTAATCAAGCTCTTGCCATACTTTGTTAAGAGTGTTCAGGTCGATTGTTTCGATAGCTCTGGTAATCCGTTGTTGGATCTCAGGTATGCTTTCTGGTGGTGTATACACTTTATTTTTGATGTATCCTCACAAGAAAAAATCACAGGGGTGATGTTCGGAGATCTTGGAGGCCAGTTCAAGAGTGCACCATCACTTGGATCTGCATGGCCGATTCATCTGCCAGGCAGCCGATTTTGAAGTCCAGAATGAAGTTTAGGGATTCTTGTTCTAATTTCGGTAGAAGCCATTCCGTCATCATGTCCAAGATTTATTCCGTTTATTGTTTGTCCAACAAAGAAAAAAGGTCCGTACACTTTGTTGTAAATGATAGTACAAGACAAATTAACTTTCGGAGTGTAAGTGCTCGATGTAGGTGTGTGGGTTCTCTGAACCCCATATTATGACATTATGTCTGTTCACGGTACCACACAAGTGGGATGTGGCTTCATCACTAAAGACTAAACATTTTACACATTTTTAATTTTCCATCAATGCCTACGTGTTCTCACAAAAAGAAAGTCTTAGAACTTTGTCCTTTGGTTTTAATGCTTGAACAAGCTGAAGTTTGTAAGGCTTGAAATTTATACGTTTACGTAAAATTTTCCAAACTGTTGTCTATGGTATACCAAGCTGTTTGCTGCATTTAACAGTAGATTTCTGTGGACTACGCGTAAAACTTTTCCTTACCTGCTCTACAGCGTCATTGCTTACTGACTGATTTCTTTTTACAAATGCACCAATTTCTCTTAAAATTCAAGTACCACTTGTGACTGCTAGGAGGATCTTCATTAAATTTGGTTCTAAAGTAACGTTGCACACTAATAACTGATTGGTTGATGTGATAATCCAACACATAAAATGCTTTCCTCTCTTCAAATTCAGCCATTACACAATTGACAACAATTGACTTTAACAAATAGCTGATACGTACTTAAATCAATGTAAACAAAACTTTGAGTTTTTCTTTCCAGTGGTACCAACTGAAATGGTCTTAACACAGGTTAATACAGTAATATTTATAATGGAAATCGGGAACATCATTTGTAATAACCCTGTATATACAGGGTGGCCAAAAACTCTTTTTACAAAAGAAAACTGCAGATTCTAGAGCTGATTTTATATCGATTTAACGTAAAATACCTTAATACAAAAATATTTCCTAAGAGAGTTGGAGCTCTTGGAAGATGGCGCCCTAACATCGGTTTAATTCATATATCTTCAAAATGGTTCCCATTTAAATGATAGCATTCTGTACATTTATTTAGTGGAATATGCCCAATCGTATGGCGTGATTATGATTTTTTAGTTGTACTCATAAGCGGCTCGGTTGGGTGGAATTCATTTACAATTATGAAAAATGGCTATGGGAAATAAACAAAATAAGAATTGCCTGAACGTCAAAATAATTAGTATTACAGATACTAGTTGACGTTAAAGTGTCAGATAAGTTTTAAATGAAAGATTTTTTATTGTTTAGTTACATTGCCGTAAATACAAAAAGTTGAATATTGTTAGAATGGTTTCGTTTAGTAACGAAGAATATGCCGATATGCATTTAGTGTAGGTCGAAATGCAATTCAACGCTCGGGTAGCAGCACATAGATATGCAGATAAATTTCCAGGTAGAAGACAATCTGCTCCTAAATCATTTACGCTTGTTCATCAAAGAATTAGGGAAACAGGATCGGTAATTCTTAAAAATAATGAAACGGGAAACATGCTGATGTAATGGAGAATATCAGGATGATATTTTAATGGAAATTGAGTACAATCCCGAAATAAGCGTAAGAAGGTTGGCTGCAATGTATCCCAATCTGTCAAAATCTTCTGTGTGGAACATTCTACATAAGGAAGGCTTGTATCCTTTTCATTACAAAAAAGTCCAGGCCTTGCAAGCAGGTGATTTTCCTGCTGGTGCTGATTTTTCCAATTGGATGCAAAATAAAGAGAATCAAGACGAAGATTTTTTTCTAATATTTTGTTTTATGATGAAGTCGCTTTTACAAAAGATGGAATTTTTAATATGCACATTGCACACTATTACTCCTATGTTGATGAAAACCCTCATGCGATAAGCGAAAGTAAACATCAGGAAAGGTTTAGCATTAATGTATGGATAGGTGTTCTTGGTGATAATTTGCTTGGACCTGTATTGTAATATTCGGCAGAACTTGTTGTTTTTACATGATGGTTGTCCGGCTCACTGTAGCAGAACTGTTCGTACTTTTTTAGATAACAATTACCGAAAGCGATGGATCGGAAGACGCGGTCCGGTTGCTTCGCCAGCAAGGTCTCCAGATTTAAATCCTTGCGATTGTTGTGTTTGGGGATATCTAAAATTAATGGTTTATTCCCAACCAATAGAAACACGCGATCAGCTTTGGAGAAGAATTCAGGATGCTTGCGACGAATTTAGGAACAATAGGGGAATTTTTGCAGAAATTCGGCAATATTCATATAAACGAATAAATTCGTGCATAGAAACGGATGGTCGTAATGTGGAGCATCTTTTGTAAATTCAGTTTTGTGTTTCATGCTTTCAGTTGTCATTTTGAATTTGTTTAATTATTAATTGTGTCAGCAACATTTTTTTGTATTAAAAATGATTATTTTTTACCCGAGTTTATTTCCTACTTTCTAAAGCAAAATTAGCAGTTTGACGTTCACGCAATTGTTATTTTGTTTATTTTCCATAGCCATCTTTCATAATTGTAAATGAATTGGTTAGTTAACTTTATAAAAGTATGATTAACACACGAAAAGCTCAAATCGATTTATTTCGAAAACGGTGCGTCGTAGCGACTTCAGACAAGAGTATCATTCTTTTATGAAAAAATCGAAATTTTTTAAATTTTATGTTAAAATTGCGAAATTTTGAAAAACAAAAAATCCACCCCTCCTAAACGAGCCGCTTATGAGTACAACTGAAAAATCATGTTCAGGCCATACAATTGGGCATATTCCACTAAATAAATGTACAGAACGCTATCATTTAAAGGGAAACCATTTTGAAGATATTTGAATTAAATCGATGTTATGGCGCCACACACACAGACACACACACGCACACACACACGCACACACGCACACACGCACTCACACACACACGCACACGCACACGCGCACGCGCACGCACACGCACACGCGCACGCACACGCACACGCGCACGCGCACTCACACGCACACGCACACGCACACGCACACATACATACACAATGAAGCACTTAAGTTCGAACGGACACTTCTGTTCACTGAAAAAGCATACGTCTTGAGAACTTTTTAAATTTGCTCTAGATCTATTTGCATGGTTGCGAGTGAAAATGTTGACGTTCAAATGAGTGTCAAAATATTTTGATGGTTGGATGGCGTTGGCATTGGCAGTAACATTAAAAAACAAGTTACATCTAACTTATATCTAAGTGTATCCAGTTTTGTGAACCGAAGAGTACGTACGCACGCACGTACAGATACTAAGTATGAATAAACAAGTACAACATTTCAGTTTTTCAATAGATTTCGATAGTTCAAAAAATATACAACAATCGATCGTTAGTGCCTTATAACAGGTCTCAATAAATCGAAAAGATCGTCCCTTGTGGTGCTGTTTCTCAAACATTTTTCTGGGCCTATTATAGGATAAACCGTAATATACCACTTGTGATCGTTTACTTTGATATATAAGCAGAAAAGTAATAATTAAATATATAGTATTCCAATTATGTATCACAATTGACGTTTTATTATAGTTTTTCTGATCTTATCTAAGCGATTAAAAAAAATGTTGTTCGTAATTAGTGCGCTGTCTTGGCGCAAAGCATTATATTCTAGCCCATGGTGTTAGCCTGAACCACCTGGTCCAGGTTTTAAAACTTACCCAATCGTTTTAGTATATTGTAAAAATCCTTATTTAAAATCATTTCCTTACCTGTCAAAGTAAAATATCTTCTAATACTAATTATCGATACTGATTTAATATTGTGCAAAAAATTTGCTAAAATTCCAGAAACGACTCCAATACAAAACAAACCCATAAAAGGTAAAAAACAAACTGTGTTTAAAGGATACACCTTATCCTTAACTGCATTTTTTATATATTTTGGTGTATCAAATTGTAAGATCTTGCGGAGTGCGTCCAAAGCTGACATTCCAATAATCATACCCATTACACTAGTACTTCTTAAAATACGATTCCATGGTATCATTGTAAATTCAATCGCTCCTGTAAAAAGGAATAAACATATTTAAAAAGTATCAGTTCTTTACCGATCTGTTCTTCTAAAGCCATGTTCTCGTCTATCGAAATATATGGGTCATCTATGGGCCGAGAGAAACAATATTTGTAAACACATAGGCAGCACATAAAAACGAAACTTCCCCACAGATAAAACGCATGTTCCCAATGACCGTATTTCATAAATAATCCAGTACCAATTATGGCTATTGCAGCTCCTAAAGAGGAACCGCTGAAAACTACAGCAGCCAATTTTCCACTCTCATGTGTTGGTACCCATTTTGCCAATATAGAAATAATGCTTGGAAATGCCGGTCCCTGTTCAAATACAATTGAATTAATATATATATATATATATATATATATATATATATATATATATATTGGGATGATATAAGGGGATAGGGATCAATATATAGTTCAGTGTAAAAATTAAAACATTAAACATTTGTATAAGTTTCTTTTGTATCATAAAATTTAATCGTGATTTTACTTAGTTCTGGAATTGTATAAATTTTACTTTTAATCTGATACATCCTGTATCAGATGAAAATAAAAGATGTGTAATTATCATGACTACAATTCCATTAATTTAATATGGGTAAGTACCTTTTACCTTTTTAATATAATATTGAATTACTATAAATCAATAAATGTTTGACTTATTTCCAGTTCAGCACATAATCTATTTGTATACTTTGCACAATAAACTCTAATCAAATGCAACATAACCTCAAATAATAAATAAGATTCACAGACTCACAGTTAATGTTCTGTTCTTATAGCTGGCTCAATTTCCAATTCCGATGTAATTCGAATTCCAATATCTTTTGTTCCCTCGGTGGAAGTTCTATACAGCATCAGCAAGTTGTGGATATGCTGCACCAATATTCATAGGTATAATGCACAAATATCTGCTTTGTCACTTTCCCAAAACACTTTAATTTATTAATCATATTTATAAATATAATAATTTACTTTTAGGTTTTTATCTTCAAGAATACCACAACTTTTTATCAGCATCCAGAATTATTATAACTTGCACTTTCAGTTTTAATTTCAGTTGAATAATAATATAAAGGCAATTTGTTAAAAATAATTTTAATTTTAATGCAATAATTGAAATAATTTTATTTACATTCAAGTAAACGACACAAAAATATCACCCGAAACTAGAATTACGTTATCCTTAATTTTTGTTACAAAAATGAATTTCACTTGTTTCAATTACTTAAAAATTTTTAAAGGTTATGCGAACTACCTGGATGATCTTAAAATTTTAATCATGTGCACATCAAGTGACATGTTCACACTTTGGATAGTTTATAAGATAATATATAAAAATTTCTGCCACTTCCTTATGTAGCTTCTGAACAAAACTAAACCACCTTAACAAAATTGCCAATACAAACATAAGATTGCTTAATTTCCATTAGTTAATCAGTTTTAACAAATTTACAAATTATTATTTTTACTGATAACATCCTTATAAGTAAACAGATCTTAAAACTATAATTATTTTTGCATTCTGTGCAAAATTCCCTACCCATAGGAATGACGTATTTCCTTTGAAATTTCTTATTCTACACAAATTATGACTAATATGCAAATTTTCATATATAAATGTACTTATAACTAAATTAGTCTAATTCTTACAGGAAAACTACAAACAGAAATGGATTCCTTGTCCCAAAATACATAGGAATTCATTAGTCTCAAACATTTTTATGATTCATGTTAATAAGTTAATAATCTCAAGTCCTGCGGCATGAATCATCACAATCTGGTTTATCAATTTTTAAGCTTAAATCACATCTGGAATGGTAATTTAAGTTGTAACACATCCTAAACGCTCTGTTAAGTAAGTTTATAACACAATCTTTGTTCAATTTCACTTTTAAAATTAATAATTTCTATGAATCTTGTAAACTTTGTTGTGAGTCACCAACTTTAACATGTCAACTAAGAATGCATAAGTTCTATTAAGGATAAACAAATGTCTCACGTTATCGTAGAATGAAAACGGGAACACAACTTAAATATTTTAAATCGAGTAGTAGCTTCGTTGAAAGATAACAAAGACATTAACAAATAAACTGTCTTTTTTTTCTGTTGCCTACATTGTACTGGACGTTTTCTTGTTTATGAAGGGTGAACTATAAAAGTATCTAAAACCGGAAAGTAAAAAGTCCATAACTGTAATAAGAAATCTTAATAAATGTATACGTTGGAAGTTGCAGTGGTTAAAGAAATGTATTAACGACTTTAAATAGAGGTTATTTATCGACCATAAACTTGTAGTTCTTATTCGTAAACGGTGCACTCAATCGCTTTATTATGCAAGTCAATTACTTGGTGAACCTACTGATTGTAAAAACCTCCTCACATTAATTTGTTTGTTTCTTCTCGAAGGTATATTTAGTTCTGGCGATTCTAACGACTCACCCGCATTATATTTAGATTGAAGCACGGTGTCTAAGCATTTTGCTTATAGGCTCTGCAGAAGCTTATATTTTGCTCACAAACGGTGATAAATTCTTCCCAGATATGTCCTCATAATTTCACATTCCTTTATAGTACACAATTATAAAGCAGAAGGTCTTCGTGCGAAGGACTGTTGCCTACGCTCAAGAGAACTAAACACGTCAATAATAGCCAGTGGCATACCGACAGGTTAACGGGCCCGTGTTCAAGTTTATAGAACGTGTCCCAAATAATGTAAGTGTTAGATTTGGGCAAAACGGCCAAACGCATTTCCCATATTCGGGGTCACTGAATTTTATCGTTTTTGCGGTGTTTGCTATCATTTGGGGCGAAAGATGTCCAAATCTATATTTACTCACTTATTTTGTTGGAATATGACCAAATGCATATCCTCAGTGGACAAGTGCAACATTTTATGGTTTTAGAGCGTTGGGCATCATGGACTAAAATGTCCAAAAACTTTATAAAATTATCAATCTTGTTGAGAAAACGGATTGTCTCTATGGACAAGAGTGCGTTTTTATTGTGTGCATTTGAGGCTAAGATGCCTAAAATAGTAATTTACACATGAGCATGACAAATCAAGGTTTATGTTAAGAATTAGAAAATAAGAATTTTGTAAGAAGTAACGTAATAGTATATTGAGTATTAAGTATAGTAAGGAACGTTTACCGGTCGATGGTCATAGCGAAAACTCCAATTTGGCCGGAGACCGGTACAACCCTTAATGTTCGTGATGATCATACTATTTTCTGCATGAATGTATTAAATTCACCACAATTGACATTATTTAATTTCTACTAAATAAACGAAAAGTCAAAAGTGACGTTTTAAATTTTTTTGTTCTTATTGTTGTGAAATAAAGTATATAGTATATATAACTTTACGTTGGTAAGTAAAAGACCTCGGTAAGTAAAGCACTTACCGACGAGTTGGGCCTCGCAACCAGTAAATACATCCTACTGTTTTGAAAACAGATATGGCAAATAAACGAAAGAGCTCAATCGTGCAAAAACTGATTTAAAATACAAATAGTATAAAATATTCTATTTCGTAACGTTTAATTTTTATTCAGTAATTTTGATGTAAATATGATCAAACGCATCGCCACAATGGACAAGAAGGAACTTTATAGCTTTACGGTGGTGTCACCATTTGGGCCCAAAGATACTCAACATTATTATTTAGTTAGGAAAGCGGCCAAACTCATTATTTATTAACCAAGGTCTAAATTTTATTGTTTTATGGTGCTGACCATCATTGGAAGTTGTCAGGTCCATATTATTTATTTGATTTTATTTTTACAGAGTGATACATGAGCATGGATTTAAGTAACATAGTTTTAACTTTGCAGATACCCTTCATTTTATAAACTAAAAAGTTGCAAGGAAGGGTTTCCGAATTTTTTCGCGTAGGAGAAGGTCGAGCAAAGTGAAATAGGAGGGCAAAGTGAAATGTTAGCTTATTTTAATTTAAAATTGGCGGTCTAAAATTATAGTGTCACGAGAAGTTAGCTTGATTTAGTTGGAAACCCTGAATGTAATATTAATATGGCCAATGCAGCTGAAACCGTTTTGCACATTGTGACCGTTTATAGTGCTCATAATTAAATATAGTCATATTTTGAGAGGTTTGTGAAACGATGCATAGAAAAATGGCAAGTCTTTATTTCATTGTCTATTTTTTCCATTTTGTGGAATGCAGGCATTTTTTATTGCCTGGACGCGTTCTGGCCGGCAAAGTGAACATGTGTTGCGGGCACATTGAAATATTACACTTTGCCCGCCTAGTTTTAGAAGAAATAAAACTTATTGATTTCGTATTTACTTTCAGATAAAATGGTACACAACTACAAAAGAAGGGCCACCCAAAAATTATGGAAGGTAGAACACATGGAAGCGGCATTTGCGGCTTACAGAAATGGTACGTCGATTAATGCAGCAATACGCCAATGTAATGTTACCGTTACAACGCTCTTTCGAAAAATAGAAAATGGAACTATTGCAGAATATGTTAAAAAAAACTTGGACGACATCGTACTGTGTTTACTCAAGACCAAGAAAAAGTTCTAGTCGGCTACGTTCTACACATCGAAGAAAGACTTTTTGGTTTAACCATAACAGACCTTAAATCTATCGCATTTTTACTTGCTGTGAGGAATCACATTCCTCACACGCTTAACAATGAAAAGCAAGTCGCCGATTTACGGCTTTTTAAGAAGACACCCAGAGTAATCTTTGCGGTTCCCAGAGAACACCTCAGCAGCTAGAGTTTCCGCCATTAATGCGGTTAATGTCAACAACTTCTTCGACCTTTTTGATAATTTGTATGAAAGTCACTGATACCCCCCGAATCGCATATATAATTGCGACAAGACTGGAATAACCACACGAGCAAGTCAAGTATTTAAAAGAAAGGTGGTTAGCAGTGAGCTAATCAAAAAAAAATGATGAGAGGAAAAACCAAATACAGAGTTTAGTAAGTAAAGTAAGAGAGTGAAAAGTGAGTTAGTGAGGAGTTAGGGAGAATGGTAGGCAATTGTAAAAAAAAATAGTGAGTAGTTATGGTGATGATGATGAGTGAAAAGAGGCGTTAGTCAGTGCAGAAAATTAATTGATTTGAAGCAGCCGGGGAATACATTCCTCCAGCTTTGGTCTTCCCAAGGATTCGACATAGTACAACATTTGAAAACGACGTTCCACCAAGACAAACATTTTCACTCACCCCACAGGTTGAATGCAAACAGATATATTTATGGAATGGCTTCAACACTTTCTAAAACTTGCAATGCTAACAGTCAAAGACCGCATCCTTCTCATTTTGGATGGCCACGCCACTCATATAAAAAATCTTAATGTGTTGACTAAAGCTAAACAAACATTTGTTGACATCCTCATTTTGCCTCCACATTCACAAATCGGCTGCAGCCACTCGATGTGTCCTTTACGTACCCGATTTCTACCTATTACCATCAAGCAGTAAGAGTGTGGCTGCGAGAACACCCCGGAAAAATCGTTATAATTCACGATGTTGGCGGCTTATTCGGGGAGGCCTACTTAAAAGCAGCCACCATGAAAACAGCTATTTTCTCCTTCAGGAAAACGAACGAACCTTTCAAAGGCCTTTTAACCCCAACCGCTTCGAAGCAGCTGAAACAACCAATCGTTTGGTAACTCCTGATGAAAGCCAAGATCAAGCACCATGCTATCAGTATGGTATAATTATTTCTCCTCAGTACATATTACCCATTCCTCATATAGGATACTTCGGTCGAGGAAATGACACACAGCAGAGAATAAAAGTCATGCATCCACAGTAATTGGGACTTAAATCCCTTTTATTCAGTAACTTGAGGTCTAAAACACCAAAGAAACCGCTAAAAAGGAATTTTCCCAGAGTGAGAGTGCCAGCGAGGGTGATGAGACGGATTCATCTCTGGATGATGAGAAATCACAAATTGAAAATATAAGTTGTGGGAATAAATAAAGAAGTCACAGTAAAATGCATGGAAAAACGTTAGAAATATTTTCGCTGACCACACAAAGAAGATGTGCTAACTTACACGGAAAACGACATCTACGTGATTACTAAGGAGTCAAAAACACTGAAACGTGGATTTTTTGATATAGCACAACTGACCAATATGTCAGCATATAGTATCTTACTTTTAAAAAATATTTAGAATGATATTTTGTTACTTTAAAATATTTTTCTTAGTAAACTGTTTGTATTAATTTGTTTTGTAATAATTAAGACGGCCGGAAAAGTGAAATTTGCGATACCTCATGTCTCTAATTATTATTAATTAACTGGTATTACATTTACCATTTCCACTTAGTACACTTTTAACCTAAGTAATATGGACATCAATTGCGCATAAGTTGAGTTTTCTAACTGCACTCACTCACACAAGCACATCACATTAACTATTTCACTTCGCTCGACATTCCCCTATTTATAACTGGTTTCGCTACTTTAGCAAACAAAGTCGATTAGTCTAGAACAGTATAATATTAATCTTACCTGTGCCAATCCATACAAAAATCTTAATAGAGTAAGATTAAAATAATCTTGGGAATGAAATACAATTGGCGCACACAGTGATAAAATGCATGACAAAAACATTGTCATAATCAGAACACCTTTTCCACCAAATGCTTCAGCCATAATACCTCCTGGAAAACTAGTCAAAAGATACGCAGGTCTAAATGCAGTCAAAACATCTGTATAATATCCACCTTTCCAAGGAAATACAGCAACCTAATCAACAAGAAAATGTTTGAGACGTAGCAATTACATACAAACAAAGTTAATCTATAGGTCGGACAGTTTTGTTAATTGCTTTACAGAGTAATTTCATAATTTGTGTAATAAAAGGTAATATACGATTTAAGTGTTATTCCCTCTGTCCCAAAATGAGATGTACGAAAGTCGCAACAGATAACTTTAATTATTAGAGTTTTGAAAGCATTATGAATAAATTGAAATTATTTTTCTTATTAACCTAATGAATAACAATACTGTCTCCGAAGTTTGGCGTTACTGATATGAGAAATTGAATAATTGTTTCTACCTCCAACCGTTATAATTTGCTCCATACAACCTTCGAAAGTTAGGAAAATGCTTTCTAATTTATCTTTTTCTAATCAACCAAACGCCAGTTGCACGCAATCAACTAATTCTTCAATGCTTTTCGGAGACGATTCATATTGAAGCGATTTAAATCTGGGCTATTTGGAGGTTGAGATCTGATTCTAATATTCCAACCATTCCTAGATCCTTCAGACAGAACTTCTTGATCATTATTATATGAATGAGGCTTGGCATTATGTTGCTGTACATAAATTGTTTGTCGATGTTGAAACTTGGTTTTAATAGCATTATTTAATAGTATATTACGTACCGAGGCGGAATGCGTTCCTTTCCTGTCGAGAGAAGTATAGTTCTCAAGACAGGGGAATGGTACTTTTGCCGAGGTTTGTATACGATTTTATTCACAATTAAAGAACAAGCAACATTATACAGTTCAAATAAAAAAAATTTGGAACACATCCATCACGGCTTCTCGTTTAATATTGAAGGTCGTGACAATGCGACTTTTAATTTTTACTTTAATGAGAAGCCATAAATGTTATGCTTACTATTTTTCTATTGGTTTTGTCGTTACTTGTTATCAACAATTCACTTATTAAACATGCTTATTAAAGGAAAACGTGTTGTTTGTTTCCACCTATTGCTTATGTTCACTCACCATCTACGCACGTGAGAAAAAATGGTTGCATACTCTTGACCCTTTATTAAAATTGGTAAGTTGTCAATTTGACATTGATAGTTTAAATCGATAGTAGCTCCCCCACAGGTTGGAAAGTGGTCCATTACTGACCGCTTCATCTCATTACTGTCTCCTTTTTTTGTTATTACTGACCACTTAAAATAAACACGTAGAACCATTCACTTTTCAACCTTTCAAGGGTTAGAAAAGCGGTATGTTATAACTAATTGTGAATAATAAAATACTTATCTTTTTGGGTTTTTTAATGGTGTATTTTAAATTATACAATATAAACGTTTCGATAACACTTACAGTTATCTTCATGAGTAGTAATATCTGTTAAAATTGTTGAAGATGTAAACAATTTTGTCAAAGTTGAAAAATTAAAACATAAATATCAGCCTGCAATCAACATAACAGTTTGAGAAACGTATAAAGCCAACTATAGAATTAAATTTTAGTAAAGAATAACTAGGCCATTAAAAATTAAATATTGTCTTAAAGATGACAAAACAGAACACTCTCTAACGGCGAAAGCTAACAATGAAAATTGTCAGTCAAAAAACACATTTAACAAAATTTAATCAAGTTATGATATAAGTGTAAGTTGTGAAAAACTTCAATTTCAAAATGGTAGAAGCATTCACAAATATAAACATGACATCAAATAAAATAATCCAGTTAAATCTAACAAAGATATATCTTTATCAATAAGTGCAAGTATTATTAACAATGAAAAGCATAATGCAGAACGTTTTTTGTAAGTTTTTTATTTTAATATTAATTTCAACTACTTATTTTAAATTATAGTGCTGTGGTAATTTAACGTATAAGTATCAATCAAAATTAAGACATCATTATGCCCTTTTTTAATTATAAGATGCCAAAACCTATTTAAATGGAGATTTTCTATTGTCTATTAAAATTATTAGGGTGTTCATATATTTCAATAGCTTCACGTTGCAAATGAACACAATAATGAGTTTGTTTTGACAATATTTCCATATTGTCAAATTGAATGCCATAATTTAGATTATTCAGAGCATCCAAATAAAAACATAGTTACTTTAATACCATCTGAAATGCGGTCCAACAAAATATAACTTGAAAGTATAGTTTTTACCCTTTAAAATAAACATTTATATTTTTCTGCAAATTCGACATAGCAAAGTTTTTAAAGGTCTTTGTAGTAATCTATAGTTAATAAGGAGCTACATAAGGTTATGAACAGTTTGTATTAAACCCGAATTTATTTACAAATTTCGCTACTTAATAATATACTCCCTCTATCCCAAAATGCATCTGTGTAAAAATCGAAAATTTACGCAGCTTAGCATGCACAGTAACTATACCAAGATCAGATTTATTACTAAGATTTAAATAAGGTAACGATTTAAAACGTATTTTATCGACAGTCAAACCGTTCCTGACTATATTTCCGAAATACAGGGTGTCAACGTTATTATTTTTTTAAATATCTGTCTTAATAATATCAGGATTTGCATGAAATTTGGTACCTAGAGATTTTCTATGATGAGAAATTCAGATTTGATCATAATTTTGATGTTTTTCAGACGCCAGCAGCCTTTCTCTACGCGTACTAAAATTCATCATAGCCCTCCACACTTTATTCAGGCTTAGGACTGGTCCAAGAAGTTTGGAACGTGTTTAAGGACCAACCGGCCAATAAGAACTTTACTCAACAACATAAGAACGTAAGACTGAACTGGAAAAGAACAAGAAAAATAACATACAAAGTCAATAACAAACGACCAAAACGCGTTATATAAGACATTTTTTCGTATTTGTAATAGTAAGGGAGTTATGGAGCAATCCCTTAATATCCTTATATATATATATATATATATATATATATATATATATATATATATATATATATATATATATATATATACTTTAAATCATTACTGGGATGATGTTTTTAATTTTATGGTAAAATGCATTTATTAAAATAATTGAAAACTGCAGTGATTGGTAAGAACTCTAAAATTACTTAAAACTTACAAAACCTGAAATTAGTGTGTTTATATCACTAACAGATCGAAATTTGGCAAACCGCCAAATTTGGTTTCTGGAAAATGAAAAATATAGTAATATTACTACTTGGGGTAAAAAGTTTTCCGGTATGTTTAGCGTCTTAAAAACTGAATGTCATAATGAAATGTTACATGTATAAAAACAGCGACACTATATACAGGGTGTGCAAATAGTATCGCACCAAATGGGATTATGTAGAAACGGTTTGACACATAGATATGACGTTTGGTGGGGTTAAATAATACATAAATATCCATATTTTGATATGAGTTTCATTTGTTTTGTTCGACTAGTGTTTGTCGGAGGCAGCCATCTTGAATTTTTTTAAATGGCAACCTAGATTGCGTTTGGTGTCATTTGGCAGGTAATTGATTTAGAAATATAGTACGGTATATCATAAGCTTGTTTATTCTAAAATAACGAAGAAAATTAAAATATTAAACAAATCGTTCAAGTCACACAAAAGAATTGTACAAGAAAATTGAGTTACTTAATTGATGAAAATCAGAATAACTGCTCAAATTGTCCATTTACTTCTTAACAATATCTAAGTCTATCGACGAAAGCACTCGATACATTCTGCAGATATGCCGGAGGAATGTTACTGATAGCAATTCTAAGTCGAGCTTCTAATTCATCTAATGTTATTGGGCTATTAAACAAATAAATAAATAAATAAACACACTTATTTCCACGGAAACCAAACCGTATTTTACATGCGACTCTACATGAGAAAAACAAGCTTATGATAATATCGTATTGTAATATTTACTATCAGTTCGAATTAGAAAAGCGATAAAGAGTACTGTATAACGGGGATATATCGAACGCTGCGTGTAATATCGAACAAAAGCGTGGTAATGTAACAATCTATCTGGATTATCTTCAACGGTAGGCAATTTGCATTTCAAACTTGTATAACTATTTCATAACTTCCCTATGATAAAGTTCGTTGCTTCTGCGCTGGTCAGAAAACTATTTAACCGGCAGTAAATGTGAAGTTACTGGCATATGCTTTGTTATTGATTTTATTGACAGCGACAAAACCTCTTCATATCTAAGTAAGTATTGATTATATAACTATACTCTAATGAAAGAAACCCTTTTAAGTAACCATAACAGCGTTTCTGCATTATCAAATTTTGTATAAATTCATTATTTGTTTGGTTATGTTTAAAAACGTAAACAATGTCATTTTGTAGGGTTATATCGAACGATGCCGCGGGTACACGTGCACCGGCTAGGCACAGCATATAGGAGAAATTATGACCCTCAATCGATGGAGAATGCTTTGGAATTGGAAGCAGTTGTTGATGGCGGCCTGTCTTTTAGTCAGGCAGCTTCACAGTTCAGTGTTCCAAAAACAACTTTATATGAAAAATGATACACTCTGATAAACTAGGAAGACCATCAGCTATCTCGGCCAATGAAGAAAAACTTATTGTCAGTGCACTTCTGACTGCAGAATGTTTCCGTATACCATTTAATGAAAATAATTTATGTGCTTTTGTGCAACAATATTTAAACAGAAAGGGTGTTCTTGTGCAGAGCTTTCGTGATAATCGACCGGGAAAAGACTAGTGTCAATCTTTTCTGACGCGAAACCCTGAAGTTTCAAAACGAAACAGCCAAAATATTAAACGCTGTCGGGCTGAATTACAATCAGAAGTAATACAGGACTATTTTGAGCACTTGAGATCTACTCTTGAAGGAATTTCCCCACAATGTATTATCAACTACGACGAAACAAATGTCAGTGATGATCCGGGATGTGAAAAAGTTTTTGTTAGTCGAAAAACTAAACACGCAAGCAAAGTCAGGGATTTTTCAAAAACCTCTACATCTATTATGTTTTCTGCGTCGGTGGAGGGAACCCTTCTGCCTCCGTACATCGTCTACAAAGCAAAATTTTTATATCCCGATTGGGTCGAGGAGGGACCTGACGGTGTCCGGTATAACCGATCAACCTCAGGTTGGTTCGACACCGATATTTTCGAAGACTGGTTAGTAGACCACTTGCGCCATCTTTTGACGTCACAAGCGCGCCCACGTGCCGGTTTTCCACCCTTATTTTTACCCGCTTACGTGTGAGACCGGATTTTCCACCCTATTTTGCATATCCACGTGTGAGACAGGATTTTCCACCCTTATTTTTACTCGCTTACTTGTGAGACCGGGGTTTTCACCCTATTTTTATATCCTCGTGTGAGACCGTATTTTCAACCCTATTTTTACACGCTTACGTGTGAGGCCGGATTTTCCACTTTTCGCTTACGTGTGAGACCGTATTTTCAACCCTTTTCAACCCTAATTATTTCGCTTTTGATTCGTCCACGTGTAGGACGCGTTTTTCAACCCTTTGCATTCTTAATTAAGGCCTTTTTTTTTATCAGATCCGTGTGGGGATATATTTTCAACCCTTGATGAAATTTTTAACGTTTTGTTTGTATTAAGGGCCTTTTGACAGCAATTTGTGTTCACTAGCGTGAACGACATTTCAACCCTGACAGTATTTTCAACCTTTTGTTTGTATTTAAGAGCCCTTTTGGCGGGAGCCCCTAAAGGATAGGCAAATGCATGCGCACGTAGGATCGTTTTTTACCTATTTTTAAGGGTTAATAAACGGTAGGATATTTTTAGTATTAAAGAACTAATCAAGGTAAAGATAACGTATACGTTTGATTTTAAAAATACACTATTAAATTCTATAACGATAATAAACAGTTAATGGCATTGCATAATCAGTTAATTACCCTGGTATACAATGTGAATGTACGGTTTAGCGACTATTTAATATGAATTGAATTTTATCAAATGAGATTGCATAATTGTTATTATTAAAATCATTATTAGGTTCCTTTTAATCCCATATCTAGATTGTGGTCCTCTTTGAAAATTCATTTGAATATATTTTAAAATGAAATTGATTTAAAAATAAAATGTAATTAACTAATTGATTAACCTGCTTACAGCAATAGTAATTATCGAAAATTAAGGAATGTCGCTTTTATTTATTTACCTTTTTAATACGTATTATTTACATACAATATATTTTGGTTTTAAATATGAGTCACAATATGTCAATCCTTTTGCTTTAATTATAGGTCATAATTAAATCTAGTCTCAAGGTAGTCACTAAAATTAATCTCATGTACAACAAGAAACTTAATATCAATAATGTATAACAAAGTATTTTTATAATGCCATTTCTCGCATAGTTTAATGTCCATGTCATTTTTAGTCTTGGGAGATCGGATTTGTCACAAAATACAGGAACAATTACAAGTCAAGCACAAGCGCAAAACAGGTACATACAAACACACAACACGAAAAACGAAATATCAAACACGAAACGAAAATTCAAACACGAAATTCGTAAACACACAAACTCACAAACACAAAAACGAAAACGAAAATTCGCAAACACGAAAATAACAAACACACAAACGCGCAGAGTACGAAAAACGCAAACACGAAAAATCGTAAACACAAAAATTCTCAAACACGAAAACCGCAAACATACAAACGCACAAACACGAAAAACGAAAACACACAAACGAAAACACGCAAAGCTGCCGAATGAATTAAGACTGGGATTTGGAGTCTATAAACAAAATGATTCTCTGTCTCTGTCTCTGTCCCTGTCTCTGTCTCTGTCTCTCTCTGTCTCTGTCTCTGTCTCTGTCTCTGTCTCTGTCTCTGTCTCTGTCTCTGTCTCTTCTGTCTCTGTCTCTGTCTCTGTCTCTGTCTCTGTCTCTGTCTCTGTCTCTGTCTGTCTCGTCTCTGTCTCTTCTGTCTCGTCTCTGTCTCTGTCTCTGTCTCTGTCTCTGTCTTCTCTGTCTCTGTCTGTCTGTCTCTGTCTCTGTCTCTGTCTCTGTCTCTGTCTCGTCTCTGTCTCTCTTCCTGTCTCGTCTCTGTCTGTCTCTGTCCTGTCTCTGTCTCTGTCTCTTTCGCATAGGTCGATCTGTCTGGGACAGTTGATTAAACACAACTCGAAAACACATTCTTCTTTGGCTGGGGCGTTTTCTACACCCCCCCCCCCCAGAATCTTCAATACTGTATACGTGCGAACATTAGCTAGTTTCACCTCATTACTTATTGATCTAATCTACAATCAATCTATTAAGCAAACATAACACTGGTAGCAACGCTAGCTTACAATCAATACTGACAGCACTTGCACGATAAACAACGCGCATCACACGAACACGACACGCACGCACGTACACGTCACGCACGCACGCACGCACACGTACGCACGCAGCAGACACGTCGCACGCAGCGCAGCGCACGTACGATCGCGCCGCACGACCACGCACGCTCCACACACGCACGAAAAAAACACCAAACAACACGAACAGACGAGCTGAAAACAAAAACGAAATAACGTTGAAAAATACACCTAAAACAACATTATTAAACATCGGTCTTCTTTGAACTATCATATGTTTTGAATTTAACTCATCATTTTTCTTTTAAACATCTTGGATTTACTCACTTCTACTGTCTCTTATAATTTAATTCCTAACTCCCTGATTCTCATAAACAGGAGAATACATTATAGTAATGCTCACCGATGACAGTTACTTAAAGAGCGAACACACGATAAACGAGAACGCAGCTAGCCTTGTGCAAGCGTACTGTCAACGTTCGGTAGAATCGACATCTTCGGGGATGTTGCAGTAGACCTAACCACACTCTAACATATCCCCTGGGGCATTTTTAAAACAAATGCCTTTATGGTCGAGAATTTTCTCGTAGAAGCGCTAGCCTTTGGTAGCGAACGGCTCATCGGGAATCGAATATGTCGATAACAACCACATCCCGGGCATGTTTATTCAAACGCCTCTTTATGATAGATTTTTCTAGCCAGAACGCAGCTAGCCTTTGGCTTGCAAGCTCGTCAGGTAGAATCGACATCTTCGATGTCTGACTAACCACACTCATCACATGTTTCTAAAGCCTCTTTATGGTCAGAATCTTTTAGATAGAGCCAGCCTTTGGTCCAGCGCAAGCGCAGCTCAGAATCGGACATCTTGAGGATGTCTGAATTTGAAACATCACAGCTGGGGCATGTTTATAAACGCCTCTTATGACGATGTTTTAGCAAAAGCCAGCCTTTGTGTGCGTTGTCTCAAGATCGAGGACGTTCTGGTATGCTAATCATTACAGATGGGAATTTAATCGCCTCTTTATGGTCGAGCACGCCTAAGACGCGTCTTAGGCGAAAATGCCTGTTCTGGCGTCTTAGGAGAAAACAGCCATCATAAAAGAGGCTTTGATTTATAAACATGCCCCAGGGCTGTGTTAGAGTGTGGTTAGGTCAATATCAGACATCCCCGAAGATGTCCGATTCTACCGAACATCGAGCACGCTTGCATAGACCAAAGGCTGTCTTGTCTTAGGAGAAAATATCTCGACCATAAAAGAGGCTTTTAGATTTTATAAACATCCCAGGGGCTATGTTAGAGTGTGGTTAGGTCAATACTTCAGACATCCCCGAAGATGTCCGATTCTACCTGAACATTGACGAGCACTTACGCACAAGACCAAAGGCTAGCTGCGTTCTGGCGTCTTAGGAGAAAACAGCTCTATCATAAAAGAGGCGTTTAGATTTATAAACATGCCCCAGGGCTGTGTTAGAGTGTGTTAGGTCAATACCAGACATCCCGCGAAGATGTCCGATTCTACCCGAACATGGGCGAGCACGCTTGCATAGACCAAAGGCTAGCTGCGTTCTGGCGTCTTAGGAGAAAATATCTCGACCATAAAAGAGGCATTTAGATTTTATAAACATGCCCAGGGCTATGTTAGAGTGTGGTTAGGTCAATACTTCAGACATCCCCGAAGATGTCCGATTCTACCGAACGTTGACGAGTACGCTTGCGCACAAGACCCAAGGCTAGCTGCGTTCTCGTTTCTCGTGTGTTTCGCTCTTTAAAGTGTAACTGTCATCGAGTGAGCATTACTATAATGTATTCTCCTGTTTATGAGCCAACATCAGCGGACATTAGAGATTTTACTGACTTGTTAATAAACTATTACAACATAACCGTTCAAGATAATGATGAAAGCGATGAGGTGGTTGAGCTGGGTGTATCTCACATCCAAGATGATGGTTCACAGAAGAGAAAGAAGAGCTATGAGGTAGGGGTGAAGGGCAAATCTCAAAATCATGATGATGATGATGAGGACGACTCACGGTTCAAGAAGAAGAAGAAAACCGATAAAGCATGTTATTAAATAATAATAATGTATTGTTGTTTATAATAATAATAATAATAATAATATTTTTCAAAACGTTAAGCTTTCCTTCGGTTTTGTTAATAAACCTGTTTTTTTTCCTAGCGGTGCTCCACCGTCTTGATTCATGTTTGCAAGTTTACAAGTTTTTCGCTTTAGCGTGTTTTCGCGCTCTCTCGTGTGTGTGTGTGTGTGTGTGTGTGTGTGTGTGCACATACGTGCGTGCGTGCGAGCGTACGTACGTGCGAACGCTGCGCGCATACGTGCGTGCGTGCGAGCGTGCTAGCTTGCGTGCGTGCGTACGTGTGTACGTGCGTACGTGTACGTGCGTGCGTGCGTACGTGTACGTGCGTGTGTACATGCGCGTTTTTCGTTTGATCCTCGTACTAAAGCAGTGCTAGTCGATTGTATTTAGTTGTAGGCCCTATTGTGTTGTCTAAAAGCTATAATTGGAAGCGTTGCTTCTATACCCAGGCCGTGGGTTATGTTTAATTAGCTTTTAACAGATGTATTTATTTATGATTAGATCAGGCTTGCATGTAAAGTAATATAGAGGTGAAACTAACTAGCTAATGTGTTTTGCTGCTACACGTATCACAGTATTGAAGATTCTGTTTATGTATTAGAAAAACGTACTACAGCCTCAAAACAGAGTGCAGATAAAATTGAAGAAAGATGTATGCGACACAAGTGTTGAGATGCTTGAAATCGATCCCCAGCCAAAGAAGAATGTGTTTTCGACTTGTATGTGCTTCTAATCAACTACCCAGACACTCACCTCGACCGTATGCGATTAAGAGACAGAGACAGAGACTGAGACAGAGACAGACACAGAGACAGAGACAGAGACAGAGAGAGAGAGAGACAGAGACAGAGACAGAGACAGAGACAGAGACTGAGACAGAGACAGAGACTGAGACTGAGACAGACAGAGACAGAGACAGAGACAGAGACAGAGACAGAGACAGAGACAGAGACAGAGACAGAGACAGAGACAGAGACAGAGACAGAGAGAGAGACAGAGACAGAGACAGGGACAGAGACAGAGACAGAGACAGAGACAGAGACAGAGACAGAGACAGAGACAGAGACAGAGACAGAGACAGAGAGAGAGACAGAGACAGAGACAGGGACAGAGACAGAGACAGAGAGAATCATTTTGTTTATAGACTCCAAATCCCAGTCTTAATTCATTCGGCAGCTTTGCGTGTTTTTCGTTTTGTGTGTTTTCGTTTTTTCGTGTTTGTGCGTTTGTATGTTTGCGGTTTTCGTGTTTGAGAATTTTGTGTTTACGATTTTCTGTTTGCGTTTTTCGTACTCTGCGCGTTTGTGTGTTTGTTATTTTCGTGTTTGCGAATTTTCGTTTTCGTTTTTGTGTTTGTGAGTTTGTGTGTTTACGAATTTTCGTGTTTGCGAATTTTCGTTTTTCGTGTTTGCGATTTTCGTTTTTCGTGTTTGTGTGTTTGTATGTACCTGTGCTTGCGCTTGTGCTTGTACTTGTAATTGTTCCTGTGCTTGTATTTTGTGACAAAATCCGATCTCCCAAGACTAAAATATGACCATACATGGACATTAAACTATGCGAGAAATGGCATTATAAAATACTTTGTTATACATTATTGATATTAAGTTTCTTGTTGTACATGAGATTAATTTGGTAGTGATTACCTTGAGCGACAACTAGATTTAATTATGACCTATAATTAAAGCAAAAGGATTGCGACATATTGTGACTCATATTTAAAACCAAAATATATTGTATGTAAATAATACGTATTAAAAGGTAAATAAATAAAAGCGACATTCCTTAATTTTCGATAATTACTATTGCTGTAAGCAGGTTAATCAATTAGTTAATTACACATTTTATTTTTAAATCAATTTCATTTTAAAATATATTCAAATGAATTTTCACCACAAGAGGACCACAATCTAGATATGGGATTAAAAGGAACCTAATAATGATTTTAATAATAACAACAATTATGCAATCTCATTTGATAAAATTCAATTCATATTAAATAGTCGCTAAACCGTACATTCACATTGTATGACAACAGGGTAATTACTGATTATGCAATGCCATTAACTGTTTATTATCGTTATAGAATTTAATAGTGTATTTTTAAAATCAAACGTATACGTTATCTTTACCTTGATTAGTTTCTTTTAATACAAAAATATCTACCGTTTATTAACCCTTAAAAATAGGTAGAAAATACGATCCTACGTGCAAATTTGCCTATCCTTTAGGGGCTCCCGCCAAAAGGGCTCTTAATACAAACAAAAGGTTGAAAATACTGTCAGGGTTGAAATGTACGTCGCTCACGCTAGTGAACACAAAAATTGCTGTCAAAAGGCCCTTAATACAAACAAAACAGTTAAAAATTTCATCAAGGGTTGAAAATATATCCCCACACGGATCTGATAAATACAAAAAGGCCTTAATTAAGAATGCAAAGGGTTGAAAACGCGTCCTACACGTGGACGAATCAAAAAGCGAAAATAATTAGGGTTGAAAAAGGGTTGAAAATACGGTCTCACACGTAAGCGAGTAAAAATAAGGGTGAAAATCCGGCCTCACACGTAAGCGTTAAAATTAGGGTTGAAAATACGGTCTCACACGAGGATATATAAAAATAGGGTGAAAACCCGGTCTCACAAGTAAGCGAGTAAAATAAGGGTGAAAATCCTGTCTCACACGTGGATATGCAAAATAGGGTGGAAAATCCGGTCTCACACGTAAGCGGGTAAAAATAAGGGTGGAAAACCGCCCCACGTGGGCGCGCTTGTGACGTCAAAATCCAAGATGGCGGCGAAGTGCCGGTTCTATCTGGTTTTTCCAGATAGTATTGCCTTATTTTAGGAGAATTGAAGGCAAAAAAGTTGTTATAGGAGACAATTTGGGAAGTCATATTTCCTACAGGGTGGTAAAAGCTTGCGAGGATAATAATATTTCTTTTGTATTACTTCCCAAAAAACAGCACTCACTTATGCCAACCTCTAGATGTTGCAGTGTTCCATCCAATGAAGGTTGCATGGAGAACACTGACTGACTGGAAAAGAAAAAATCGAGGGGTTGTGCCTAAGCAAGAATTTCCAAAACTATTGAAAAATATGCTCATAAGTTGCGAGGAAAAAATTAAAGATAATATTCTGTCTGGGTTTAGAGCAACCGGTATATCACCTTACAACTCGGATATAGTGCTTAATAAAGTTCAACCTAGAAACCATCCGTTGGATGCTGAACGTAATTACATGAGAGACAGCTTCTCAAATAATGATAGAACTTACTAAAGTAAATGAAAAAATTGTGCCAAAAAGGAAGAAAAGGGTAGATGTGCCTGCTGGAAAATCGTTATCATCTTTAGATCTGCAGAAATATAATAATAATGCACCTATTCCATCCACATCACGCATCGATGAAGAAACTGAGGAAAGCCGCGTTTACGAAGGCTTCGGAGAGGAAGAAAATGCCAATGCCAGATCAGGCAATTCATTTGACGACGAGTACGGTGATTCTTCATCCGAGACTGAAATTGAACCAATACAGTCTGAAATAACAAACATATGTGATATTAATGAAGGCGGCTTTGTAGTTACAAGTTTTATTTATGATAAAAAAGAGGTTGAGAAACAATTTGTAGCAAAAATTTTGCATACAAAGAAATCGGAAATAATCATTAGCTGTATGAGAGAATATAAGGGCAAAAAAAAATTTTTGTATTTCCAGATGTGGAAGATATACAAGCTGTTAAGCTTTGCCAGATAACCCATAAGATTTGCACTCCATTGATAAGTCGTGGACTGCATCATTTTCCTGGCGATATTTTATAAGAAGCGTTTTACTTGTTTTTAAATTCTTGTTTGGCTTATTAGATATAGGAAAATATTGTTTAACTTTGTTTATAGAGTTTTTTATGTTGTATTTCTTCTGCAAATAAATTACGTTTCAGTTTAATCGGTTTGTCTCTCACCCCTCCATCAATAATTGCTGATTAACAATTTTTTTAAAAAATAAGTGTTCAATAAAGGCTACTATGAATGCCTATATCGTCCATTCGCTTAAAAAGCTTTAGTTACTGGGAAAATATAATGTGTTCGATATATCCCCCAATGGCGGGTTATACCGAACAACGATAAAATATAAAAAAAAGAATACTAAACAATTTTTTTTTGTCATCGTACATGGAACAATATGTACGCAATACTACATGGTTCCATTTTCAATTTTTAAATTTTAAATATTTCGATCATGCGAAAAGTTACACATAAAAATCTAAAAATGCCGTTCGATATATCCCCGTTATACGGTATTACAAATTGTTAAAATTGATAACAATCAGTAGAGAACACAGAAATGCTACATTTGAATTACATTTTTGTATAAGTTGTATTTATTTACAGCCCTTCGTCCAGAAAATGTTCCCTCTACAAAGTTAATTTGGCTTTTTAATTTTCTTCGTTAATTTAGAATAAACAAGCTTATGATATACCGTGCTGTATTTCTAAATCAATTACCTGTCAAATGACACCAAACTCAACCTAGGTTGCAATTTAAAAAAATTCAAGATGGCTGCCTCTGACAAACACCAGTCGCACAAAACAAACGAAGCTCATATCAAAATATGGGTATTTATGTATGTTTTAACCCCACCAAATGTTAAATCTAAATGTCAAACCGTTTCTACATAATCCCATTTGGTGCAATACTATTTGCACACCCTGTATATATATATATATATATATATATATATATATATATATATATACAGGGTGTCTCATAAATATGTGGCATACCAAAGTTGGGTTTTTTAAATAGCACCCTGTATATTTTACCTAATACTTCGGCTTATACTTCTGAAACGAGAAAAAAGTTATTACATACTATGGGTTTATTATGAACCTGAAGAGATTTATGACCCATTTTATATGAAAAACAGGTCATCTTTGAGAATTTCTTGTGAATTGACCAAATTACATTTTGCAAGTTGGATCTAACTAAAAATTAGCAAAAGTTCTCTAATTTTTGGCAGATGTAAATGTGAAGAAAATGTGAGTGTGTGAGTCACAAACAAAATGTCATTTATCTCACTTTTTTAATAGAATACCCTATTTCATTTGACCAGTCGATAGAGGTTCTCATGGGCTTTTCAATGATATCCCATAGTGAATTTCTAAAATGATTGGTTAAGTCTTCATTTTCGATAAACTGAGAATTACACTTCAACCCAACTGAATAAATAAATCTAAGAACAAATTACCAAACAAAAACAATAGTTACAAAAGAATAAAATTATGGTAAATGTTCATAAATGTTTCCATTTTGTTCAACGCACAGTTGAAGTCGCCTTACAAAATTCTGCCTCACACGAGACAAAGTTGGGGTGTAATGTTTTGAAACACATCTCGTACGCGTTGCTTCATATTATCGGCAGTAGTTGGCTTGTCGCGAAATATTCCATTTTTTACATATCCACAGAAAAAAAATCCATTGGAGTCAAGTCAGGATAACGTGCTGGCGACAGAATCGGCCCTCCTCTTCCTATTCACTGCTGAGGTCTCTAGTTATTCAAACATTCTCGAACATTTCTAGTATAGTGGCGCGGGGCACCATCATGCTGGTACCTCATGCCCATTCTAGTTCTAAGATCCACATTCTGTAGTAGCATGGGTAGTTCTTCTGACATAAATCGCAAATGTTCTTGGCCGGTTAACACACCGTCAAAGAAAAATGGGCCAATTACTTTGTCATTTAGACTGCCACCCCAAACATTGATTTGCCATAGACGTGAATCAATTGCTCTCGTCCAGTGCGGGTTTTCTGTGGCATAATAATGCATAGTGTGGCGATTGAGGTGCCCATCGTTTCTAAATGTCGCTTTATCACTAAATAAAATGAGAAGAGGAAATTCGGGATCAATTACAAAAATTCAAGCGATTTTGAAAGTCATTTCCGTACAACTCTGGAAGGTAAAAAATTTGAATATTTCAATAATAGAGAAACTAATTATGCTAACTTTGGTGCAAAATAATTTTGTACGGATGATTCGTTGATAATTTTATGTACGGAGCCCAAGCTAATGTCGTTTTCTCTTGAAATTTGTCGCATGCTGACATGTGGATTTTCTTCAAATGAAGTAAGACATTTAACTGCTCGTCCATCTTTATTGAGTATGGTTCTTTTGTGAGGCTGCAATAACTTACACTCCCCGAAGCGTCAAAACTATCTTTTAAATTCCTAAACGCGACCACTTGTGGGTGCCTCACATTTGGAAATTTTTGCTTTTAAACTCTTTTAGCCAAAAGACAATTCTGATGGCATTCTCCTAAAACATATATCATCTGACACATTTTTTCTTTTGAAAACTTCATTTTTATGAAAAAGCCCTCACAGATATTGGAGAACTATTAAATACTGCATTTTTTTCATTTTGACAACTTGATCACCTGTACGAAATATTAATAATAATAATAGCTACCACTCCAAATATCAAATAAATGTATTAGTGAGCAATTCTGCATCATTAGAACCCCAGTATAAGGTGATAGCGTTGACATAACTTGATAAGATTATCTTAGCGACAAGAAAGTAGTTAAATGGGCTGTAATTCTCAGTTTATCGAAAATAAAGACCTGCCCCAATCATTGTAGAAATTCACTATGGGATATTATTGGAAAGCCCATGAGAAGCTCTATCGGCTGGTCAAATGAAATATAGGGTGTTCCATTAAAAAAAATGAGATAAATCGCATTTTGGGTTTCTGGCTCACACTGTGGGGTCATAGATCTCTTCAGGTTCATAAATAAACCCATAGTATGTAATAACTTTTGTTCTTGTTTCGGAAGTATAAATCGAACTATTGGGTAAAATATATCAGAGGGTTATTTGACAAAAAACGCAACTTTGGTATGCCACAAATTTATTTAACACCCTGTAAGCCAATAGCGCAATTACATTTTTTGCTCCCTCGCCGTTTACTAGTTATTTTCAAAAATGTTCCCTGGCCTTAACTGCTCTTTGAATCAGAATAATGATAACAATTCTCACACAAACATTATAGTATTATTATGATAATTATAACATCAAAACGCATGTAAGTTATGGTCACAGTAGGTGTTCTTCTCCAGTTCAAGTAGATGCGGTGGAGTACTTCTGGCCTGTTTCTAATCACGTCGCATCTGTTATCTATGCGATTTCTTAACTGATTTTCATCGTTAATGGGTACGGAATACACCGTATGTTTTAAATAACCCCACAAATAATAATCTAATGGATTTAAATCTGATGAACGGGAAGGCCAGGCATATAAACCACATCGTCCTTTCCATTTTCTTCCAAATTGTCTATTCAAGTATTCTCGGACATTTAGGCGAAATGCGAGGGTGCATCATCATGTAGAATCCATCCACAGTCTATTCCGATATTCCAGTGGAATATCATTTAAAAAATTGGGCAACTCTTCATTTAAAAAGTTTAAATAACGTTTACCAATTAATTTAGAATAAATTTGAAATATTTCAAAAATTAGAGAACGATATAATGAATTCTAAAATTACCTGTGTGGCCGAAAATTTGCTCACAAGAGATTACCACCCAAAATACCTAAACTAAATCTAACTTGATGTCCATCTATAAAAACAGCATGAGGATTGTTGTCAGCCTAAAAATGCTTATTATGGAAGTTTATTATTCCATCTCTGTTGCATGCAACTTCATCTATGGCCAAAGTATGTTTTACAAATTTTTCATATAAATTAGTTTTTCTATTTAACCACCGACAAAAATTAATTCTCGAAATAAAATCTGGAGGGTTTAAAGCATATTACCCCTTGCAGGCGAAAGGGGTGCAATAATTGCTCACGTACGGTACATCAAACAGACTGACAATCTACATCTGCTTGTTGATATTCACGTCATAGAATTCGAAGGATCGTAATATGCGTTCTTCGACTTCAGGGGTTCGAGTAGTTCGGGGGCGTTCACAATCATTCTTTCTGGGTTTGAAGAAACCCGTGTCGGTAAGACGCTGATTAATCCTCTGAAATAGTTTTCTAGAAGATGCTCTTCGATATGGCCAAAGGTTCTGATACGAAAAACGCAAATCTTGTGAATGTATTCTGTAGTTGATAAGTATGTTTTAAAGATACTCTTCAGGTTAAGATATATACCAAATTTCAACCTATTATCGTAAAAAAATGTACAAGATACGATTAATAATAATCGGTTTAAAAACTAAAAGTTCAACGCCCTGTATCTCACAAACTAAGGATTTCTGGATTAATATTAATATGAGTTTTTTCCTATTTTTTATAGTTCTACACGCCCCTGCATTTGCGGACACTTTCTTAGTGACACCCTGTATATGTGACATTTCTTACGGGTTCGGCGAAGTCTCATTTCGTAGTGAACTGATGTCTAATGTTGCTATCTGGTTATATACCATTTTAACTTTCACTTTCTCTTTGTTTTCACTTTTCTAGTTGACTGACTTCTTTACTTTTTTCGATGGTTTATCATTGTTGTGTTCTAATTTTCCATGTTTACATTTACTTCGTGCTAATTTTCCATGTATTTGGAAGCCTCTGCGTGCCGTTCCTTGTGTTGAGGCTGAGCGATCATTTTTCTTTCTCGATAGCCTCTAGTATTATTTTTCGAGTCAGTGGTTGGCCAGTGCTACATGCTTGGAGTGTTCAAAACGTATTGTATGTGATGGAGCTTGTGCGTATTGGCCTAATCATGCAAGCATGTTCTTCTTTACTACCAATACATGCTTTTATGACCTTATGCTGATTTTTCTGTTAGTTTGACCGGTCACAGTCCTTGAATGGAATTTTGTAAATTCCTCGGTTTTACAAGTTTATTTTAGTTTTTAAATTGGGAAGCACCGTACCGATATTTTTGTCAGTCGTAAATACAGTTTTAACTTTATGTGTCTTAATTGTTTTGCTTATTTTATCTATAGTACCTTTTACAAAAGGTATCAGTATTTTGCTGGTGTTCTCTTCTTCTTTCTGTTCTTATTTTGATTTTAGGGTTCTCTTTATGTAGTTTTCTGAGAATCCATTTTGTCGTAGTGCCGATTTTAGTTTGTCTATTTCTGCCGCTATGTTTAGTTAGTCGGTGAGTTGCCTAGGTCTAGCTACTAATGTTTTCACAACCAATTGTAGCTGTGCCGGATGGTGGTGCAATTGTACGTTTAGGTGTATATTGTGATGCACTTCTGTACACCGTGTGTCCCAAACACCCGTTTGCACTAATAGAGCCAGAAATGCCAATTGGTTGTCACTTTCTACCTCCATAGAGAATTTGTTTCAAGTTTGTCATACATACGGTAGCGATGATTGGTGATATTGGTGAACCCATCGATGCTCCTTCCACTTGTATATATTACTAGTCTCCGTAAATAAAGTAGGTGTTTTTCAAGCAATGGTGCGTAAGACAGATGTTATGCATTGGTAGCTGGTATTTCTAACTCAGTATATGTCTACTGCTTCTCCGAATGGTATAATTGTAAATAGCGATACCATATCAAAACTTAAAAGTATGTAGCTTTCTTCAATAGCCAATTGCTTGGCCAACTATTTGCGTGTTGCTATAATAGTGATCCAATTGAGCTGAATATGGGTTCTAGTGATTTTCCCTTTTTACGAATTTAGGGTAGTTCATAGAAATTTTGGCACTTTGAAGATTTCTTTCTGAGATTAATTGGATTTGGATTTCTTGTAAGACTCTGACGTTCTTTATCTTTGCTTTGGTTGTCTTCTCCAGGTACGATACTGGATCCGATGTAATTTTTCCATCGTATTCTTCGCTGTCCACGACTACTGCAACTTTTCCTTTGTCTACTGGTAGGCCGATGATGCCTTTGTTCTACTTTATGTTTGCAATGCTTGGAACTCCTTTTTGATAAGGTTCCATATAAATGGAAATTGGCGCTAAGTAACTGTAAACATCGAAAATCAGAACAACAACGACAAAACCTCGAAGAAAGTAAAAAAAAATCAATGTTCCCGCTATTTTCGATAACCTCTTCAAATTTCGGTAAAGAAAATAATTATGCAAATTCTTCTGCTACTTTCTTAAAATTTGCAATAGCTATTCCACAAATGTTAGACTTATAGGATCTTTTTATTTTAGCTTTGCTCGAAAAATCTGAAAACGCCTATCCAACGAAATGTCTAATATAAAATCAATAACTTAATGGTTCACTCCTTGTAATTATATTATATCATGTTTGAATACTCATAACAGTACTACCTTATACATTGTCCTTTGCTCCCCGATTATTTTGAACTCTTTCCCGAGATTGAGTAAATATTAATCACGTCAAAGTTCGTCCCTGTTAACCGTTTGGTTTTAGAAAACGTGTATATCTTAGACTCTATTGGTTCTAGGAAAAAACTTTAAGATTAAGAAATGTTTTTAAATAAACAGGGATTTTAAGTAACATTTTTATTTCACAAAACTCAATCTCGAAAAAAAGATTTGTTAAATAAAGTAAGGGTTGCTAATTTCATTCCCTTATAATGTAACAGGAATGTTGAAAACATTCCAGTGTTCAGTCCTTTGCGAGTGCACGGAAATTACGAAATTTCAAGTTTCCATCTTAACTTAAATTTGAGAAAAAAGATAAATAAAAACTCAATCTTACTCACCACCTTTTAGGTATGATATCTCGGAAAGGGAGTGGGCTGAGGAAACTTTGTTATAGAAAAGACCCATCATACTTTCATACGAGCAATCACCTCCTGATTTTTTTCGCATGAATTTAGAGACACGTATGCCAACTTTAAATGTTTAATTTTTACAGGTCGCAAACACGTCTGTGTAGTTTCAGTCCTTCTGAACAACTAAAAATTTTATTGGAACATGAAGCATCCTTTCAATATACAACAATAAACACTAAAATATTTATCGATTTACCAA
>JARFJB010001284.1:1495000-1610000 GCA_036346205.1 Vesta saturnalis
TTTCGTTATGAACGTATAAAAAAAGATGTTGCACAGTTATCCTAACAAAATTATAATTAAAGTTATTTCATTCTTTTTCAGTATTTCACTTGGCATCTAGATGTCTATTAACCTCTGTCTGGCATGAATTTTTAAACGTCTGTTTGACCTAGATCATTGTTTTTGTTTTCACGATGTTGCCTATTTTCGTAATGGTCTTAAACCATTAGTATGGTTTTTCTCGCTAAATGACCCGAACTCTCGATAGGTCAAATGGAGACTACGTCTGGACGAATATGACTATAAAGTCAAATACAAGAAGGGAAAATACGGTAGCCCACGCATTATCCAGAATTGAAATGAATCTCCAAAAAGACTCCGCAGAAGATGAACTTAACAGAATGTCCTTATTCCCTAACGTAGACACAGAAGGGTTTGATATCTCTGGAAGACGTCGATGATTAAACCTTTAACCATGGCAAGAATTCATACACAGCACACCTCGTCCGAAGATCCAAATTAGCAAGCCTATTTCCGATAAACCTATTTACCCATGGAATAATTTTAAAATTGGGCGACAAAAATAATTTAAATTACATGAAAATTTTTATTAAACACGATTCCGAATTAACCGTACGCTGAGGAAGCGAATTAGAACAACAGAAAAAACACCTATCACAGATTATCGTCTCAAAAAAGTCTTTATTGCATACATTTTATAGACATTGAAATAGAACCCATCTTCAGAAAATCTTGTGTAGGTGTTTTTGACAATAAAATAAAAATTATTAAACGTACAACGTACTAACAATACACATTGAAGATACGAACGAACGAAGGAATATCGTAGAAGAACACCACTCCCAAAATCATAACAGGATTAGCGAAACATTTGAACACCTTCACCTAAGGTACATTGGCCTGATATGGAGACCAAAATATACAAAATAATAAATGAATGCGAAACCTTTTCAAATATGAGAGAAACCCCTATAAAACGCAACCTTCAGGTTCTATGCTTGCCAAAAGACCATTCGACATAATCCATATCGATGTTTTCAGCTTCGGCAGTCATACGTTCTTGACAATTGTAGATCTATTTTCAACATATACTCAATCGATTCAAACAGGTACCACTGCCCTCAGTAAACTCCGACATTACATTTTACATCACGGATACCCACGAAAAATCACCTGCGACGAAGGAAAATAGTTCAAAAACAATGTGTTCCAAGAATATTGTAATCTATTTAAAATCGACCTTCACTTTACCACCAACTATAATCCTAATTCAAATTCTTCAATAAAATGGGTACATTCCACCCTATTAGAAAAGTTAAGAATTGCAAAGTTTCAAAATAAGAACCAACACGCAAAAGATCTCATGATAACAGTAGTACTAACTTATAACCAATTACTGGATATACCCCCCTCACTCTTTTATATAGCCCATGTGGAAACTTTAATGCCCATGAAATCGGTCAAAATAAAAGTTTATAATTCGTACAACCAAAATCGTAAAGTTGAAATTCTAAATTTTCAACGAAGAGTTGTATCAAAAACAAATGATAAAAGGAAAAAAAAACAAAAATGAAAAGAAAGAGGACGTTCACCTTAATCAACCAGTAGCGTATTTCACGCGACAACGTATAAGAAAAACTGACCCTTATTACGACAAAATCACTAGAAAAGTAAGACGTATTAAAAAGATTTATTTCTTACAGAATTTGCCTCCGAGCCAGATCCAGAGCCTACAAGTTCACAAAATTGAGACAAATTATCATTGATAAACGGATTAGATGTCATCTTAAGATATATCTCTGGAAACCTTGACAACAATGATTTAATAGAAATTAATAAAAACTTAGACACGGTTTTTAAAAATGAAGATGAAATCCTGAAACAAATAAACAAACAGACCTCTTTTGCTAACCAAATCAAGAACAAACGTAGACGACGCACAAAAACATGAATAGTCATTTTTCTACTAATGGGTACATTCATATATATATATATATATATATATATATATATATATATATATATATATATATATATGTCCAGATTATCCTACCTGCTCTGTTGATTTCAAATTTTCGTTAACACTAAGGCAATCTTCATCGCCCCACATTAACGGCACGTCTTCTTGCATACTCGTAAGAAGCGCAACGTCTATCGAACTGCGCATACTCTGCAAAGAAGCACATGCAAAGAACAATGTAATACATACTTTGTATCTTTCAGGCATCATCTGTAAATATAAAATATATCATACTAATTAGCACTTCTTTATTCTCTACTTGTGATAAATCCATTGAAACAGCGTTCTTTTGAATTTATAGGCACTACTCGTAATAAATGTCATGAGAACTTATAAAGTGACTGTAGTGAGCGGTTACTAAGAAGCGGTGGGAGTCAAAATACACTTTAGAAGATAAAGTCCCTAGTACCGCAATTCGTTTGTTCACTACTTTGGAGGTAAAATGGCCGCCGGTGATGTCACGTACGTCATTTGACAGTGATTTGGGTTATTTTTGCTGTCAATTTGTATGTTTTCATAATAATTTCATATAGATACAGACAAATTGATAAAGTAATGCCGGGTTGTTGTGTTCCTAGATGTAACAACAGAAGTGAACGTGGTTACCGATTGTTTAACATCCCTAGATATAAGAACAATGTGGCGAGAACAAAATTATGTATTTACTATATTAACCGAGATGTGTTGCCTCCCAAAGCATGTATTTTCACCAAGAATATCAACATATTTCATATCAATTTTAATTAACAATGCTTTAGTTGTTAAATTAGCTAGATCTGTGGAAATATTTGATGTTTCAACCAAATTGAATTAAAAAACAAAACAGTAGAAAGTAACACTGTTCGGCATTACCCCCATGCACGGGGGAATGCTGAACACGGCAAGGGGTTATGGCGTACAATAATTACAACTTCTAAGGTTTTACTCAAAACGTTTAATGATTTTTTTTTCAAAGACAAGTGGAAATATACAAAACAATCAGTAATAAACATCATACGGAATTGTGAAATAGAAATTTATTATAAGGAATCGCATGGATTTGTCCATATAATTAGGTCCATAGCCTTTTTTACAGAAATCACAAACAAAGTCTTCAGCATTTTCCGCGGCCGAACATTCCGAGTGCATCCACCCTGAGCAATTGACACAACGATACCAAAGTTCATTATTTTTCCGAATTCACCACATCACTATTTTCTGCAACTCTTCTCTCAGCAAAGGCTGCTTGTCCGAGGACTTGGACCACATCGCTTCTATTTAAATCATCCATTTCGTTGTCATCGCGAAGATTTCCTGTGTCTTCCTCTGAAGAATCATCCTCAAGAAGTATTTTTCTTTTGTAAGGTCTTTTTGATTCGATAGCTTGAGAACCAAAGACCTTAGAATGAGATTTTCTGAATTTGCTATTTCCTTTAATTTTTAACTTCTTTCGGGCTTTTTCATCTCTTTGTGTGGTTTTCTGTTTTCATTTTGTTGCTGCTTCTTCTTTTTTCTTTTCTTCTTTTTTCTCAATTGCCTGTTCCCGCAAAGCTTTCTGCCGTGTTTGAGTGCTGCTTCCTACTTTCACGTTTTTTTGCTACCATAACCCTAGGCTTAGGAACTGGTGGTATCTGTTGAATTGGTATGAAATCGGTTGAGGTTGACGGATGCAACAAATCTGCTTCAAGCTGATTATTTCTTAGTTCTTGTTGAAGCATTGAATTCGAATGCTCAGGACTGGCAGCTCTACTTCAATGTCAGCAGAAGGAACAGTGACGAATTTGTTGATGAATTTTTCTGAGTCGACTGGATGGATTCCAGTGCAGGAAAAACCATTCACTGCTTTCTCAATGTTTGCTACTCTACTAAATGCTTTGTTGAAAATTTCTGCAACATACATGGTAATTTTTTGATTTGGATGAGACTTCAAAAAGTTATCACATTCCTTGTTGAACGAGACTTTCAGGCTACTGTAGAATGTCACATCCAGACGCTGAAGCCTGTGGGAGCAATGTGGAGGTAGCGTGACAACCATGATGTGATTCTCTTGACAAAGGTTGTAAGCTGCGAGGGTTGTTTGTGTAGAGTGGTTGTCCATTATCAATACCAAAGGACTCTACTCAGAAGGCTTCGCAAACGCAGTTAAATGTTTCAGCCACGCCACGAAAAGTTCTTCAGTTATCCAACCTGACTTGCTGCAATGATAAATAGAGCTAGGTGGCCCACCTCTTGTTAAATTCGGACTCATCCTCATTCTGGGAAAAATAAACATTGGGGGAACATATCCACCACTAGCGCTCATAGCACAGGTGATTGTGATGTTTTTGTCTCTTTCCCAGCTAGTGATACCACCAAGCTGCTTCACGTCTTTCGATCCCAGAACCTTCCCTGGTTTCTGGACTGTTGAAATGCCGGCTTCGTCGACATTGTAAATCCTTGCACCGTACATTTTGTACTTATCCATAGAAGAAAGATTGTCATAAAACAATTTTACTTCAGCTGAATTAAATCCAGTAGTCCGTATAGACTGATAGCTTCTGTTTTTCGAAGACTTATTGAAGAGTTTCATCTAAGAACACCTTCAAGCCAATCTGGTTCTGCGAGTCTCGAAGATTTGCTAAAGTCATTCGGAATATTATTGGTTTCCGCATATTCAAACACAAGGCGTCGTAACTCAATAGGCGAAATGCCGTAGAAAACATTGGCTATGAGTTTCACCTAGTCAACGATTTCTTCCTTTCGCTGTTGGGTGAAGATGGATGTCCTACCTAACCTCGGTTTAGGACAATTTCAACCCTTGATGCGATCTCGAAGGATAAACACAGGTATGCCATAGCATTTGACGGCCTCCCTCAGTTTCTTTACGGCGTTCACCACATCATGAACAGCTTTCTTCATTGTTTCTACGTCCCATTTTGCTATATTTGTAGTGCGCTCATGTTTTCTTGGCATCTGAAACATACACACAAGCCTATTGTAACAAATCCCCTAGTCACTAATGTACGAAAAATTACCATAAGAATGAATGAGGGGAATCACGAACAGAGTTGGGGGAACGCCGCGCACTTTCTTCGTCATTCCGCCAAAACAACATGAAAGTAAATTTTGCTTTCTAGCCTCAAACTTGTGCAAGATATTGAAATAGTTATTTAGTGAACATCATTAATAATAAGTAAAACAGCAAAAAACAATTTACGAGTCACGCTATGATAATGCAAGCGGCGACAAGCACAGTTGTCTGAGGATTGAGTTTAGTTTAGTACAACTACTAAATTAGTATAAATTGCAGGCACACTTTGATGATACACATTACTGTTGAACAACAATGGAAATCGTAAAAGAAAAATATCTGATGATGGTCTGCATGTTTAAAACTCATTATTAAACACTGTTGTTATAATATGAATACAGGTCACATAATGTTCAATAATCCTGCAGAAATTCAGCTGGCCATTACACCATCCACTTCTAGTATCCCAAATGTGTAATCAGGTAAGTACGGTTGTTTATTTTTAATCTTTTGTATATATATATATATATATATATATATATATATATATATATATATATATATATATATATATATATGCAGCATAGAATTCGGAATTGTAGATTTCATTTAGGTGTGTTAGAAGGTGTATTCAAACTTCTTCAACTAAAGGTAAAAGCCATATATTATAATTTAATCTTATATACTTCTGTAATGTGTAATTTGAATTTAGGTAAATGCGTTGAAAGATCAAAAAAAGCATGCTTCCCTGTTGTTGGAATGAAATGGCAATAACACCTGGTCTACAATATGATAATTCAACAAAGACAGTGGTAGGGAGACCCACCATGATACTTGCGGGAAATGAGGACAGTTCTGCAAAACTAGCTACACATGCTCTGGCCTTTGGGTTAGCAGAAATTAGTACGAGATGGAAACAAACTATTGCTTATGAATTTACTGCAGCGTCTTATAATGCTGATGAGGTTCTGTAGAAATTGGTTTATATAATCAAGAGGTCTCATGATACTGGATTAAGTATAAAAACTATTATATCGAACATGGGACCAGCAAACCACACTTTTTGGCGTTTGCTTAATATTACTGCTGGCCACCATGAAAAAATCAACAACTACTGCCCACACCCTGTAGATGAAAATGCAAAGCTATGTGTAATGCCAGATCCAGTCCATGTATTCAAAAATATTGCTACAATTTTGGTGCGTCATAAACATTTCACCACATCGACTACAATTATGGAGAAATACAAATTGCCCTCGGAGTACATTGAAATTGCGGCCATAAAGCGTGTGTTTGAACTTCTCACAATGAGATAAGAATGTCATATCGGATAAAGGAATACACGTTTCAGCCGGGTCATTTTGAAAAAATGGATGTTAACACAGTATACGTTCTTTTTCACCATGACACTGCTGCTGCCATTAGTTACCACATTTCAAAAGGCAACTCTTTCCTACCAGATGTAAAACAACTGCATGGTTTTGTAAAAAAATATATAAGTGGTTCAGCATCATAACTTCACGATCTAGTAAGCTAGGATTGTCTTATAATAATGCTAAAATCTACAGAGAAACCATCAATTTTTTAAAACATTGCATGGACATTATGTATAATAAGACTGTTGATAAAGGAGACTGGAAACCATTTCAGACTCGGGTTTTGTTGGCAACCCAAACTTTGTTGGACATACAGGAAGAGTATTTACAAACACATATCTTTCGTTTTGTATTATCATATAACTCTAGCTACCCTTGAAAATTCCATTTTCAGCGATACTCAGTCGAACACCAGTTTCAGGAGCACGTGATTTTAAAATTGCCTTGCGGTTAATAACCTTATCACAATATGAGTATCAAATTGTACACAGTAATTATTTCACTGACAGTAGAACACACTTAATCACTTATTGTAAACATCAACATCACACCGAAGATCAGCAGGATGAAATGGAAGTTTTATTGTTCTCACAAAGGCAAGTGGATGAACGTAACACCAATCTGGACGAAGCTGTTAAACAGTCTTTATATTATTTATTGGGAAGTGTGCTATTTTCATTAAAGAAGAAAAACAAGTGTGTGAAATTTATTGAAAATCTAACAGTGCCACCACTCACTCGAAATAATAAAATCACTAAACTGGCCCAATTAACAGAATATAACATTACATTTCCGTTCTAACATCGTTAATCTGTCTAATTTCACTAATATGAACTGGAAGAAGACCTTAAAAAATATTGCTGACGGTTTGAATAGCATCTTCTGATCCTGTTACAGAAATAATTTGCTTCAAAGGCTACCATTGAACCATTGGCATCTGTAGTACTTTGTACCACGTTTACTATATTCATTTTTAATGCAATACGACTTATTTAATATTATTATAATTTATGATTTAGATTTTATTATAGATTCCCTATGAATAAGCCGCAAAGAATGGAACTTGGGGTTCAACAAATGAAAAATTGTAGATTGGACACTCACAGCAAATAATAGGCTTTGTTCAAAACATTTCGAAGACGATTTATTTTATCCTACGTATAAACGAAAGTGCTTTGACAAAAAATAATTTTATTATTACATTAAAAAGTAATATTATGTTTATTGCATACAAACTCAACGTTTTGATTCTTTAAAAGAGCATGTTTTAGAATGTAGTAGCAGCCACATTTATTTTAGATGATTATATAGTTTGGAAGTAAATTTGGTGCTTTTCTTTTACCACAACTCTAAATAAATTTTAAATGTAAGGGTGACTGTTTCATTTTTACAAAAACATGCTTGTAATCTATATAACGTGGAAAATATGTACCTAGGTACTTCAAAATGGTCTAATGACCACAACAAATGATGTAATAGTGGATTATTATTACATTAACAGGCATTGTAAATTGTTTTAACTTATTACTGATACACTGAACTTCCTTAAAGTAAAACCAAATTAAATGTTCTTTCACTTAACCTAAAAGTATTCATATCACTTACATTAAAAATATTAAATGTATCAGCGTTTTATTATATCTGAAGTATCTGAATATGACTACGTATTATATTTTGTCTCATTATAATATTCTCTCGTCAAATTTACATTGAGAATCACAATAATTAAATCCATACGATATGCCTATCCCACAATACCAGTTGAGATGCCTTGTGGATACACCACTGGTTTATGGTCTGGTGCCAGATTATCACACTATACACCTCAACGTTACGCGTCCCCTCTCTTACCTTAAGTGCTGCACTCTGTTAATCTAGGGACTTTATTAGAAGACGAATTGCAACGCCATCTTCCAACTGTTCTCCAGACTAAATTATTATTTAGTCTAACAGGTTTCTATAATGGTAATAATAATAGCTGCCTCGATGGTGAAATAGTTAGAGTACTTGCCTTTCACCCGAGCGGCACGGGTTCAAACCTGACCGACGTTTTTCTGAAAACGAAGATAGAACTAAAAGTGTAGGTCCCCTCACAATACGATGATTGACACATTAAAGATCCCTTACGAAAGAGCCCTTTAGTAGGGTAAAATTTTAGATGGGTAGTGCTACTAACCAGTAGTAATTGATGTGCATAAAAATGCTTGACATTTCCGTTTGTGTCTAGATCTCGGGCCATAAATATAAAAATAATTTTATTTCCAAAGACTACAAAGTATAAAATACGGAAATCGTAAGTAGTATTAAGATACAAACATATACAACAAAATAACACAAAATATCATTAAAAACAACTGGATACAAATCGGTTGATCTTAAATATAGAACGTTGTAATTAAATTGAAAATTAGGGTACTATTTGTTGTTGTCAAAATAACGATTGACTGATTAGGCATTTTCAAGTACGTCACAAGCTCCGCCTCTAACAGCTGATCTTGGACAACTTGTGTTAGCGTTTCATAGAAACCTACGTGTTTTGCTGTGATTTCTTAGTATTTTCGCGTGATAATTGACTTATTGTAGTGTTAGAATATAATGTTAAGATATTTCATAGTTAATTAGTGAACATTATTAGTGTATATTATAGTTGGGTTAGATTTTATGAACACGTATTCGTGCATTTACGACATTGCAATAGAAATTTTCAAGTATCTTGTTACTTGGTTTAATAAAGTAAAGCCCATGTAAAGTTTGGTAAATTTCAGAACAAATGGCTTTAAGTGATTCCACCATCTGCTTGTGAAACATGAGATATCGAGCCTGCTGGTGTTATCCCTATGAGAACTTTGATAGTGTTATGATGTTTATAGGTATACCAAGTTGTGCACTTTATTTCCCGTTTTCTTTTTTTGTCTTTTGCAATTTAATTTCAAAGCAATCTATAATTATGGTGATTCTATTGCCAAATGTCTGCCGTAGTTCTTCGCAATGCGCCGGCTCCTCGTCTTCTTGCGCACCGGGCACTATAGTTGTAAATATAAGAAAAAAGTATGAGGTAGGCAACTTAATTTGCATTTTGGTGTAACTTAAGTGCATATCTTCTTAAGCGTCTATACTCCCACCTCTTTAAAGTACTTTTCTGCTCACATTTTCGCGCAGGCGTCACAATCCAACTTCCAAAGCGTTCATTTTTTCACTTCCTGATGAATGTTGTGATATGTAGGAAACTCTTTTTTTTGGGTTTCCGCCTAAATTTTCTGAAAAGTGCCATTGATTTAATGGTAAGATAATTTAACTCGTAATACTAAAAATTAAAACATTTGCTCTTTGCGGGCACTTTTTTACTTTGATTGACCCTTTTATTACTTCTACATTTCTACTTTAAGTACATTTTAATTACACATTTAATGCTACTTTTACGTACGCCTTAATTTTATGATTGCGTTGTGCTTTTAATGCAGAATTAAAGTTTGATCACATTTTGTATTGGAACTTTCGAAATAATGCAATAAAAATTCAATTTTATGAAGATAAATTTATAAGAAGGAAAATTCCATTTTGGGTGTGGTTTACAACGTAAAGTATTATTTCGAGATATTGCGCAACATTGATACAAGGATTACATCACCTTGGTTCTCAAGAAGATATATTATATTTTGTAACAGGTATTTAAAATTTTAATGATTTTTAGTATAAGGCTAATTTTAAGATATATTTTATTTAACCCTATCATTTTAACTGTTAATAAACATAGTTTGTATATTTTTTTATTTTTTTTACATTTTGGTAGAATTTTTATTGTAAAGTTTAGTTATTCCGAGCATAATTAAAAAATAACTTGGCGTCCGAGATCTCTTTTATTAGTGTTACATGGCAGTTATTATATTGATGTTCAGTGGAAGTAATCGAGCAGAATTTGTGGTAATTAAGCAAATCAAAAGATTGAATCGGCCCTACGTTAATCAACCGACTAAGTCAGAGGCATTATTTTTGGTGAATGGTTTGTATCTCTAGTTAGTTTAACGATTTTTTTCGGAGAACATTTTTACACATATTTATTCTTTATTAAATTATTTAAAACACATTTATACCTGGCACCATTACCATCATCATTTATATAATTGTTCACTTCATTCACGTATTTCTGGTGAATCGTATAAATACAATCTTCATCTACAAGTATGAGCACAGAAACATTTCTACCGCCTACGATTTTCGATAAAATTGTCACAAAACAATCACATCCCATAAGGACGTGCGTTAAAGTTGTCCAACATCAGGCAAGGTCGCACGTTGTGACGTCACTTCAAAATGCCTAATTGCAATTAGCAGCTAAAGATAGGAATAGGCTCCATGAATAACACATGAACGCATGCACTATTCGAGATGGTGGTGGTTTTTGCAATGTTTTTTTTATGTTATATTACAGTAGTTTTGTTTATCCAATATACTTCCGTTAGGTTACAGTAGTTTTGTTTATCTCATCTAAACTAGATAAACAAAAGCTATTGATGCCCGAACAGCGCATGCGTTATTCATGAGCCTATTCCTATTTTTAGCTGCTACTTACATGCACACTTACAAAGTTTTAATTTTCTTGCGGGAATTCCGAAATTTGGGTAATTTCATGTTTCATTACTGCTCTTAACTATTTAAAACGAAATCCCCTTTGTCTTTAAAACATAAATACAAACTTAATGGTCAATAAGTTCAATTTTTTAAATAATATTTTACAGTACCGTATTTGATGACATTACTTATGCATCTAACAATGGTATTTTGCTTAACAAACACATCTCGTGTACTTTTGTACATGTTCTCCAAAAACAGCCAATTGTTTACATAAGTTGTTACATTGAATTTTCCAATTTATTAAATACATACCTTTTTTTGTGTTTTTAATGGTGTATTTGTATATTTAAGTTACACAATCTAAACGTTTAGATAACACTTACAGTTATCTTCGTCAGTAGTAAAATTATCTTTCAAATTTATTAAAGATGTTGAAACAGTTTTGTGAACAAACAAACATAAGCCTGATATAAAAAAAAAAACTGTTTGGTGAACGTATAAAGCCAACTATGGAATACGATTTTAGTAAAGAATAACTTGATCATTAATCAATTAAATATTCTTAAACTGCCTTGAAGATAATAAATCAGAATACCCTCTAACGGTCAAAGGCTAACAGTGAAAAATGCCATATCGAAAGAACAAAATTTAACAAAACTTCATCAAGTTATGACGTAAGTGTAAATTTGTAGCTTCACGTCGTCAACGAACATAATAATGACTAATGAGGTTGTATTGACAATATTTCCATGTTATCAAATTGAATGTCACGATTAAAATTATTTAAGGCATGGTCAGCTACCGCAGATTTCTCACGACCTAATCTACAAAATCTCATATGTTCATTACGTCTTGTATCAAAGGTATGTTTTCTAGTTCCAATGTGTACTTTTCCACATGAACAAGATAACTTATAAGATAAGATGATAATGGGTTTGAAACAACTTTAGGTGACCTTCAATGCTCTTTAATTTTTCTTGTAGGTTTAAAAACGGTCCATGATTAATTAGGATTTCTTCAATTCTTTCTGTAACATTAGTTATAAAAGGAAGAAAAGCAGCACCAACATTAAGAACTGGTTTTTCTTTATCGTTATGTCTAGCAGGTGTAATAACATTATTACTATCGGTAAGTGAATATCCATTAGCTTGTAACGATTTCGTTAAATATTTATATTCGTCTTTCAAAAATTCGGGATTACTAATTCGTTTTGCTCGATCCACAAATGCCAACGTCAAAAAGCAAAATTTGATAATTATTCAAGAAGCAAAATAATAGACCATCTTTTGATAATAAAAAAATAGTTATAAACCTTTCTGGTCATAGTTTTTTTTTTTATGTAAGATATAATTTCCAATATTGAGAACTCTATTAAATCATTACCTTTTGATGCTGCGAATGAAGTTAGAGTTAAAACTGTTAACATATTACGTAAAGCAAAACCTTCAAAGAGCAACTTGTCCTTTCGTCAACGCCATTAAAGTAGAGCTACCAAAGGGTCCTACAAAAACGTTTCTTTTAAAAACTAAAGAACTTATTAAATTGTCATCTATTCCTGAGAAATAAAAAAGAAACTAGGTAACTCTGAAGCTCTTTCACCAAAACTACATGGTTTACCAAAAATCCATCAACCTAATGTTTCTTTAAGGCCTATTGTTAGTGCAATTGGTTCTCCGACATGTAACCTTGCAAAAGATATAGGTAAAACACTCCATTATATTAAAAATTCTGCCAACTTTATTGAAAATACATAATTTCAAAATTGAAGAGGGTGATATAATGGTCAGTGTTGATGTTGTTTCACTTTTTACAAAACTCCCTCTAAAAGAAGCTATTGAATATATTGATCATATTTTTCAGAACTGTGTTACTACGACTTATTTTCAGTGGAATAATAAATTCTCGGAACATTATAGCTAATTGTACATGGAAAATGTGAAACATTAGCGTTACAAAATACACCTAAAACTAATAATTCACTATCTTTTAAGGTTTACAGAAAGGAGACACACTAATAGATACCGTTATAAATTATGAAACAACCATCCCTGTCAAAAAATTGGAGTAAGTAGTGGATGGAGCAAAACGAATTTGTGATCCTGAATTTTTGAAAGATAAGTGCAGATATTTAACAAAATCCTTACAAGCTAATTGATATTCACTTACTGATATTAATAATGTTATTACACCTGCTAGACATAACCATAAAGAAAAACCAGTTCTTAATGTTGGTACTGCTTTTCTTCCTTTTATAACTAATGTTACAGATTAAGACCTACAAGAAAAATTAAAGAACTTTAGGGTCACCTTAAGACGTTTCAAACCCATTATCATCTTCCGGAGTGGATAAGTTATCTTGTTCATGTGGAAAGGCACACATTGGAACCACAAAAAGTAGCTATGATACAAGACGTAAAGAACATGAGATTTTGTAGACTAGTTCAACCAGAGAAGTCTGCAGTAGCTGACCATGCCTTAAATAATTTAAATCATGACTTTTAATTTGATAATATAGAAATATTTTCAAGACAAACTCATTATTACTATGTTCGTTTACAACGTGAAGCTATTGAGATATACAAAGTTTTCAAGTTCAATATACAAGAAGAAAGTCTCCGTTTAAACAGGTATTGGTTTACCCCTAGATGGCAAAGGCATACATTTGTACTAATACAATAAATGAGTATAATCTACCGTCACGCTAGTAGTACGCTCGTGACGTGAGTTAACACCTAATATACAAGAACAATATAGAATAAAATATATAATAGAGTTGTTCATTATAATCCGCACTATCACGGAGCACCGAACTCGGCACTATAATCACACAGGCTACCTTGCCCACACCGCCGCACCAAACGCTCTATGGATAGAGCCTCCCCACTTCAAGGCTGTATGCACGCAGCTTCTCTTGAGGGCCAAGGGTATCTTCAGATTTTCCTCCGTTTGTCTGTTGGCTCTAGGCCACACTACACGGGCTCCAACTATCAGTGGAGTAAATTTAAGTTCCCTCCCTGGCCATCTTTTTCTTGCAGCTTCTATGAAGTGTTTGTTATCGTAGACTTTCTTTTTCCTTTCCCACACTTCGCCCAGCCTCAGGTTCCCTTCCCAGGAAACCTGCACGTCACATACGGTTGTTACGTTTCTATCATTATGGTGAATAACTAGGTCAGGCTTATATAGCCTCTGGTCTGGGTGTCTAACGTGTGGTTCGTTTTCCACTATCGCGAAGCTCTTCAGATGCCCTTCTATTTTGCCTACGATCTCGTTATGCCGTTTTATACGCACGTTATGGGTTGCTGGACAGGACTGCAGAACGTGGGATAATGATTCGACTTTGTCGCAACCGTACCTGCAGCCCCGATTAACATGTGCTAGGCCTTTGACAGGGAGGTTGTTAGACCTAAGCTGGACTGCCTTAACGTAGTCCCTCCCTGTCCATCCTTCCGGTTTACAGTAGACCCAGGCTCTGCTGGCAGAGTCGTCGGAGCATGCTTCGAGCCCAGCGCTAGTAGGCCCATTAGTAATGGCCTCCTTCCACTTTTGTGTAGGATGTTTGTCTGACGTAATCTTCCTAATCCTTTCAATTAGCTTTGTAAAGTGGGTGGTGGTGGTTACCCCTTGTAAAATGGGGTCTGGCGATGCACTGAGTTTATTTAATTTATTCAGCATGAGGTATGGTATCGTTGTTCTCAGCTCAGTTAATCCCAATCCTCCATCCCGAATCCTTGCATATAAGAACTGGTCCGGCGTCGTCCTTGCTAGATGTAAGATTTTCTTGGCAGTTCTTTTTACCATTTTGTCGCAGTTGCGTAGATTGTTAGTCGACACCTTCGCCGTCTGCAACCCATGCAATATTTTAGGGATGGTGTATTGCGTTAGTATAACCATCTTTTGGTCCGGCTTAAGGGGGCTTCTGGCAATATTTTGAAGCCATATGGGGAGGTTGGATATGTTCGGCCTACCAATGCCGTGGCATCCAAAGTTTTAGCCTAGGTATTTAAATGTGTTCATTCCGTTTACGCTTCCAATTGGAGTGCTCCCTAGTTGGTGGTGGGATTTATTTCGTACAACACTGACTCCATTAGCTCGTTGAGCAACTAAGCAACAGGACTTGAGAGGATTTGGCTCTAGTCCTCGCTTTTTCATAAAGTCGTATGTTCTCTTAAGTACAACCGCCATATAGCGGTCATCATCGTCCAGCAGTACGAAGTCGCCCGCGAACGCCATTGCGGCACACTTGGTTAGTGATGCCACGGTACCTCCAGGCTGAGTATTATTTAGGAGATCTAAAAGCTCGTCCATTACCATATTAAATAGCAGAGGGCTTAGTGGATCCCCTGTCGGACTCCTCTTTTAAGTTCTATTTGACTGGTGAACTCTTTGCCAACTTTAACTTTAACAGTCTTTAACTGTTGTTATTATGCCTTTAAGTGTTTCTTGGATATATTTCTGTGTATTGTCATCCAGACCAAATCTCTTCATAGCTCTTTCTATCGCGTGGTGTGATACCGTGTCGAAGGCTTTCCTCACGTCCAAACTGGCGATAGAGTAGGACTTGCCTTCGACGGTCCGACTTCTGATGTAGGTATCGAGAATTGTAACGTTTGCAAACACCCCATCTAAACCAGTGATGAAACCCCTCTGGTTCGAATTGGAAGTGATAGCTTGGCTTATTCTTTTAAACAATATCTTGTGTAACAGCCTTTGAGGCGTGGATCCAATGGTTAAAGGACGCCAGTTGGTCGGATCCTTTAAGTCGCCCTCCTTTGGAATAATTGTAGTTATTAGTTTTCTCCAAGATGTCGGTTGTCCACTGCCTTGACCCTCTGAACAGTGATACCATCCGCGCCAGGCGCCGATGGTTTCCATCCATTAGTCGCTATTTTCACCTCCTCCTCTTCTATCGGGTAGAATGTGTCTATACTTTCCTTAGCATCACGAATTGGTTGATCGTCGCGTATGGAGGCCGTTCCGTACGCCTCGTTATATAGGTGTCCAACGTCTTGGACTGTTGCAGTAGTTTACCTATCGTGATCTTCTCTGCCAGAACTTTCCTATTTTTCCGTTAAAGTTCCTGAGCCTTCTTATAAGCCGATGCTCTAGGTCCTTTACCTTTGTGCTTCCCGCCATAGTTGTTCCTATTGCTTTCAGATGACTTTGGACCATTACGCTTTTTTGCAGAGGGTGCAAGGTTATTGGCGAACCACTCAAGTTTATTGTTTATTGTTTCCTTGGGAGTGGTGCCAATAGCGTACTTTATTATCTCAACCAAGACAGGATCTTTGGCTGTGCTCTTATGTGCCAGTGATTTTGTAAAGAAGGCTTTGAAATTCTTATTATTGGTTTCTATTCCTTGGTCTTCTTCTAGAGCCGACTGAGGTTGGTTCTTCCCGGTGTTGTTGGACGCAACGTCGGGGACCGCGTTCGGACATACCATCTCAGTTTGTATGGTTGGCTCTTCTTGATATTCTCTCCTGGTTTTAATTTTGCGCGTACTAGTGGATGGTTCCTCGTCATCCTCGATGTTCATGCATTTTCTTTTGGCTTGATTGATATTATTAGTTCTGTTGATGTCATTAGTAGTGATCAGTTTTGACGACAGTAATACCAATGCAGGAGCATTAGGTGACGACGTCGACGTGTAGGCTTCTGGATCTAAGTATGGCGCTTGTTGTGTGGGTATGTCATACTCCGTAGCCGATGTTGTGCCCTCCTTATTTTCGCCCTCCTCACTTTTGGGGTGTTCTTTTGAAACTTCTTTGACTCTTTTAGGTGTTAGAATGGCAAGCTTGCCCGGTGAGGTTGATGTTTTCCTTTTCGTATTATTGACAACCTTTGCCGCTGGTGTTGTTGGGCTACGTGGCTTTTGATTGTAAGTGACGGTTGAGGGTCTAGCTTTGAATATAAACTTCGCTTTCTCCTTCAACTCTTCCCGAGCCATTCGATCTTGGCTAGAGATTTATATATGTCTGTTTCCGATGGCTTCAACGTATTGGCTAAACCACCCATATATTGGTCGTAGTGTACCGCCCGTTCATGCTGGCGCGTTCCTGCGTACGTGTCAAATGTCCTTTCACAGTATAAACAGTTCTTTCGATCTTGCCCGCAGGTAATTTATGTTTGCGGAAACCCGACAATGTTTGCAGGGTTTTCTCACACTTTCCGCATTTCAAACTTTCTGTCGTTGTGGCCTCGCTCGTGCCCCGTGATGCGATAGGTCGGATTGCCGTAGTGCTTGAGGTAACAGACTCTCTCACACTTTTCAGTTTTAGGTTTGTTTGGCCATCTTTTCCCCAATTACCAGTGCTACTGGTGTTGTCCTTTGTGAACTTAGTTTCGGAGGGTCTTTCCCCGAATTCTTTGTAAGCCCCGATGGACCGGGACAGAGTCCCGGGATTGGGGTATCCCCCTGTGCTGGTCGCCTCAACGAGGGACCATCACCGATGGAGGTTTTTTTCAGTACTTGCTTGAGAAGGTTCGTTTGTTTCTTCTCCATATTTTACAGCAGCACTTCGTTAAACGTAGAAATAAAACTCGACACGATAAGAAAAAAAAAGAAAACTAAAATATAAACTCTCTTAACCAAATATAAAGTCTCTTATCAAAATAAAAATAATTGTATAAGATAAAAGCGTACGTTTACTGATAGCTGTATCTTTTCAAATTCTTGACCTAAGCGGTCAGTATTCAAGTAATTTTGTGTGTCCTTGCGTGTGATAAGGTGGTTTTCCGTGTATTATTGATTCAAACGGACTTTTAATTAGTTATAATAGTGTAATTATCTGTCCTACCTTTCTCACATAAACTTAACAAACGATGTAAACTACACCAAATGTTTATATTTACCCAATTGTTTGTTCATTTATAGCACAGCACATACACAAAGAAATTAAAATATGTTTTAGTTAATTGATCACTATCACTACACAGACTAAAACTGCATCGGAGCTACTTATAAGGCGCTGGTAATCAGCTGCACAACAGCTGGTATTTATATTTATTATTATTCAGGCTTATTTACAGTTTTTACCTGCTGCAATGCCAGAGCGGACATCCAAAAGAGGAGTGAATATTTTATTTATTGTATATATATATATATATATATATATATATATATATATATATATATATATATATATATATATATATATATATATATATATATATATATATATATATATATATAATGAAACTCGGTTATAACGAGATCTCTGGGACTGCTAATTTTTGCTCGTTACATCCGTTAAACGTTATATCCGAGAAACTCTAAAAATTAAAAAGGATACATTTTTAAAAATATTGTTTATTACGCATAAAAATACATTATTTTGCATTAAAAAGCGGAATATTTCTTAAGCATTAGGAGAGTTATTAAAAATTTCATTTATTTTTAACTGACGTTTTAGTTTAAATTTAACATCATTGAGACTACCTCTTAAAACACTTATAGAATTAAATTTTTGCTCACTACTAGCGTTTTCTTCAAAAAACCGCGTCAATAATACCAATGCGTCGCCTGCTTTAGCGAGTGTAACAGGCATGGGTTTATCACACTCATTACTGTCTACATCACCTTCATCACTTTCAGCTTCCCGTTCTGTAATTTCTTGTATAATTTCTTCGTCAGTTTTTAAACCCGAAGTAATCATATCGGCATCAATATCTACGTAGTCGTCTAAGGACGCGAAATTTTTAAAATTATTGATGTCTACTTTCTAACCAAGTAGATAAAGGAAGATCGTTTTCTTCTTCGAAACTTTCATTTACAGCAGAAACAAAACCAGCTTTTTTGTAACAGTTCTGAATTGTTGTGGGGGTCACATTATTCCACGCATCACTCATTAGGCCAATTGCATCTAACACGCTTATTTTAAGATCCTGTTTATTTTCCACTCGATCGATTAACTGTAACACTAATAAGCGACGGTAGAAATTTTTTAAACTCCTGATAATCCCTTGGTCCATGGGTTGAAGGATAGACGTTGTGTTTGGTGGTAAAAAAATAAGGATGATGTTGGTTAAGTTTTGCAATTCAGGATGCGCTGGGCAATTATCAACTAATAATAAAATCTTTCGATTGTTACGTCGTAATTTATCATCCCATTTTCTAATTTCCTCTTCAAAAATTGTAGATATCATCCAAGCTTTCTTGTTAGAGGTGTAGTCAACTGGTAGGCACTTAACATTTTTAAAACAGCGAGGATTTCGCGATTTTCCGATTACCAACAATTTTTTTTTGTCACTTCCCGTCATATTGGCGCAAATTAAAACAGTGAGACGATTTTTCAACATTTTTCCACAAATACATTTTTCATTTTTTAATTTTAAAGTGGTATCTGGCGTTAAATAGAAAAATAATCCGGTGTTCGTCGGCGTTGTAGATGTTTTCATCTTTAAATTTTCGTCGTAATTCCGGCCAAACCCTTTTTTAACCACTCACCTGTAACGTTAGTGTCCACTGATTCCGCTTCACCATTTATTTTTCCATACACAATGTTAGTGCGGTTTTTAAAGCGATCAATCCACCCATTATTACACTTAAAGTCTGTATAATTTAATTGTTCCGCGAACCTCTCAGCCTGCGCTTTTAAAATGGGCCCATTAATGGGTAAACCGGCACTTCTTTCGTTTTTAAACCACACAATTAGCGCTTTATCAATATCATCTCTAGTACTTTTTAATTTTTTCACGTCAGTTAAATTGTTTCCGAATGCTGCAAGTGTAGTTTTTCTGTTTTTCCACAACGTTGACACGAATTATCTCAACTTTCTCGCGAATTGAAGGTGTTTTGCGTTTTATTGAAGCCATTTTTCCTCACGTCTTGCTGCAAAAGTAACAACTGACCGGAAACTACCTTGCATTCTTTTGTAAAACAGGTACAATGTGTACAATTGGTAAGCCGGAAGGCATAAGCGAATTCTAAGCAGTAGGTAATCTCTTTTAAGTCTTTTAAAATGTGTCCGTCTTTTCTGTGAAACGTAATTACGGAAATCCCAAAAATTCTTGACAAATATTTACTTGAAACGGCTTTTAGTATGTATATAAAAACTACTACAGAATTTGAAATTTGCTCGTCTTTACCGTGAAACGTGAACGTTATAGGCGAGAAACATTAGTACGTAAACTAACACAATTTCAATCATTTACCTACGAAACGCTCGTTATATCCAAAATCTCGTTTTACCCGTTCTCGACTTAAGTGAGTTTGACTGTACATATATATATATATATATATATATATATATATATATATATATATATATATATATGTTTCTATTTAGATTTCCACAAGTATTAATGTTTAAATAAGACATTTTTTCTTTGAAACGTGTATAAATAAACGTACAAATTAATTCAACGTTTCGGGAACGTCCTTTGTTCCCTTTGCCAAAGGAGAATCGAAAAATAAAATAATATATAGGGTGTTCTATTTAAAAATCAAGTTCTATATTATACCGCTTTTATATTACACCCTGTAGAAAACAAATTTAGATTATGCGGCTTATAAAAATAGACAACTTTCGTATTTAAACTTATCTCCCAAGTTTAATGGCTAAGGAGCTATCGACCGAATATGCACTATTGGGACACCCTGTGTATATATATATATATATATATATATATATATATATATATATATATATATATATATTAGTGTTTATTTAGTTACATTAACCCAATTAAAGCGGAATATCACAGTATAAATGACATTGATCTCTCAGGCGTTGTGTCGACGTGTAGTGAGAAATTTTCGCTCAAGATTAGAAGAGTGCGAGAAGCATTTAGTTAAAATATTTTTTTGTAAATAATTTTCCAGGAACTGTAAATTGAAAATAAAACAAAACTTTGTTTGAACATTTTTTATTTAAACTGCACTCACTCCTCTTTCTGTGTCCCAACAAGACCTAGTTAGAAGTATATAGAGTACCGTTATTCGGATTTTTATGAAATTTTGGTTCAATAGGTTTTTGTATTGGAACTCTATTGAAAATATTTTCAAACTTGCAGCACTTCCTGTTACACCGGAAATTGGTATCAACCGCATTTTTTTAAATAGGAACATACATACTTTTATTTTTTTATAGATAAAGCAAATTTTTGTCCGAAACGTTTTTCTGAATTTTGAGTGAAGACTTCAGAATTAATTTTTTTTCAACATTTATGCCTTCACTTAATCGGATCTCGTTTAGTTATTGGATGGACTATTCCGGTGAAAACTCACGGAGAGTGTAATAAAACCTCATTTATTAACCCTTTTCGGACTATGTCGCATGCAAGCGACGGATGCTAATTTATGTACACCGCCTAATGTCGCGTATACACGACAGACGTCCTACATGACCAGCAGGCTAATGTCTTCATGTCTTTCATTCGACGTAGGAAGACACCTCATATGGTCTTGCACCATACTGACATGAACGACAGTTTTTTACGCATGCGCTGCTTTGATCAGCTGATCAGCTTTGAGCAACTGTTATTCATAAATGCGTTAGAGCTGGTGTATTCTCCTTGTGTTTTCTTGCATGTATGTAGAATAAGTGTTTTGAAGGCTAGTAACAATATTTTTCGTTAACAATGGATCCTGGAGAAGAGACAATCCGTAAGCGAAAGCGAATACCAGTATAATTGGGTTATTGGATTGGACAATGACGAAGTCAGATCTATCATGGAAGTTTGCTCGGACGAAGAGCCATTCTTAGATAGCAGGAGCTAATATAATTTTAATGAAGATAGCGATCATGGAAATTCTAACAGCTCGGATGGTGATAAGGATTATGTTGCGGAAATCACACGAGAGATAAAATAGCGAGGATCAGGATATGGATCTGAGGAGGACCCAGACGATAACCGTTCAGAAAATGAGAAGAGCAGCCGTTGAAGACGTCGATTACTCGAAATTGGAGGTAGACTGGTCATTTGAAGTTTTCTTTCCATTCGTTCATCAATTCACAGGTAAAGGAGGAGCAGATATACAAAATTTCAATGAAGATTTGTGCCAGTTGATTACTTTCTGGTGTTATTTACCGATGAGATTGTGGATTATGGGTTTCTGATATATTGATATTGTATTGTGCAGTAAGGAATATGTATGCACATTTTTGTTTGTATAAATGTTGTTCCATTGTGCATTGTACGTTTTATGGTCATTCTTGCTTGTTGGGTTAATAATTTCTGATCATAAGTAAAAAGAATAATCATACTTTACCTGCTTTAAGGTATTTAGAACATAAGGTTTGGGGATTTTTTAATCCATGAGAATTGGTTTTTGTGGTGCTTTTCGAAGCAATGTTTTATACATATTTATCTTGGCAAATTGGTCATATATATATATATATATATATATATATATATATATATATATATCCACTAATTAACTTACTTTTGTTTATTTGTGTCAGGTGAGATAAAAATGTTAGCACTAACCCATGTAAATTTACCTAATGGGTGAAACCCCTTAATAATCAAATTAATCTTTGGATGTTTTGAGATTGATGATTGATCTGAAATTGCTTGTTGAGCCAGATCGATTACAAAATGTAATTTTTTGAACTTTTTTACAGTCAGTAAATACAGAACACTAATAACAAAATATTTTTATTAAGTAGAAATTACAGATTTGAGGTATTAAAATTCAAACCTATTGAACAATGATTAAATACGATATTAAAGATAAAATATTCAGAAAATATATAGACATTATGTATGATGAAAGCACTGATCGCTACATTTAAAATTTTTCAGAAACTAACGAATTTTGTGGTGATTTAAAAATTATGGGTATAACAGACTTTGTATTGGGGTAATATTTATTTAGTTCAGAATTTTATGGCAGTTAGAAATATAAATTTACATGTATACGAGGGCTACTTAAAAAGTATTCAAATTAAGGTTTTGACTTGGAATTTTCATATGTACGGGGTGTGATCAATAAGTTTACAACGACCCGTGTATTTCAAAATGTTCTTAAGCTTTTGGATACATTTCTTTTCAAGTGTTATTGAACTGGAGTTTTGTATGATTGTACAGAGATGGTTGCAATCCCATCCTCGACAGGCAGGTAGGATTAATTTAATCCTCCCCCCCCCAAGACTATTTATTTTAGAAAAATTTAAGATGGTGGTGGCGCCTAGAGACAATTTTTCCCGAATAGAGCATTGTTAGTTGTGAATTTATGGTAAGTGTAAAGTATGTGAAATTACTTTTCAATCATTTTAGTCCTTATATCGACCCCGCCCATTCCCACTGTAGCTGGCTTGGCAACCCGCTTACTGCGGTAGGCCTGAACGGCGCCTCGTGCGGTTTGGACGTGTAACATATTGCAGTAGTCCTATTGGCTGAACGTAATAAAAAAAAGACATAAAAAACAATGGTCACAGGATCCACTGCTACACGCCCCGATATCGGCTAAAATCATGTCAAGAAACAGATTTCTTGCATTACTAGGTATGCCACATTTTTGTAACAATCAAAAAAGACCGAAAGGAGATCGTTTATTCAAAATAAGGAAGTATTTAGCAAACTACAGAAATCTTATACAGAAAATCTTCAATTACTTCAAAATTTGGTAATTGATGAAAGTCTCATTTTATATAAAGGTCGACTTGTATTCAAACAATATACAAAAAGCAAAAGGGCTCGATTTGGCATAAAAGTTTATGTTCTTTGCGACTGTGAACTGGATTGTATGAGGAAGGCTTAAAAAAAAAGCCACATTTGCGCCGTTTCCAAAGTTCCATTTGAAAATCGTACGAGGGCTAAGAGTGACAGAAAACCTTCAGTATTTTTATAGATTTTCCACCGATGTTATTATCCCAAAAAAAGGAGTCCAAGTTCTAAAGCGTGCCCATTTCGTATGATAGGGCGGCATTTTCCGACAACCATTCAACGACTAAATTGCGTAAAAGAGAAGAAATGAGACCAGTTTTATGTGCGCAATTTGTGATGTGAGACTTTGCATGTTTTGAACAGTATCACACACTGTCAGTTTTCTAATTAAGTTCAATAAGTTCGTTTAGTTCTCTAACCATGTTCTGAGTTCATTTCTAATAATGAGTTTAATAAAATATTTCAAATTGATATTTATAATTATAACTGAAAATGCTGTCTAATTTACCGTCCCGTATTTGCGGCACAAGTCCCACATACGCGGTTACAAGTTGAAAAATAATTCAGGCGGTAGACATGTCTGGCGAACAAAAAATCCGTCCGGAAAGGGTTCATAGTGTCTACTTAATTTGACAAAATTAATGTTTGGAGTCATTGTAATATGTTTAAAATGTGGTTCATAAGTCATATCGTTGAGTGAAAAATAAGGAAGAGCCGATACGCTAATGTAAAACTACGCACCGTAATTCTGTCTCACTTTGCACATTTTTTTTGCCCCACCGTCCACAAACTCGTGGCGGTATAGTGCTGCCACCGCTATGAATCTATTGTAACCATATATAACGACCGATGTTTAGATTTTGTGGTTTTGATACACACGCCAACCTGCACTTACGCTTTGAATAAAGCCACTGAATAATTTTCACTCAACGATAAAGCGAAACGTCGAAAGAATAAACTAAGTCCGCAGAATTAGAAATTGTTGAAACTTTGATAGTATTACGTAATAAATGTTACACACTGATTTATTAGAAACATAAAGAGAAATTATCGTTTGTATTGTTGATATTAATGGTTTGTATTAATTTAATATTGTCACAAATTTCATTAAATAAGCAAGTTAACGGATAAACTACGTCTGCAAAAAGCGACGACTACGGATATCTAATAATTTTATTTTAATTGCTCCTCGCCAAACACGATGATATAAATAACATTTTTGAAAAGCAGTATAAACAATGTAAAAGATAATTGCAAATGATAATCGATATTCAAAAATCGAATAATTGCTATACATTAGAAAATAATAATTACCGATTAAGAACAATTGAATTAATATAGGTTTTGCTAATTTCGCGTAAAAAAATAATTCATTAACACAGTAGGTAAATGAAATAACGTCACCTTGTGACCTGTGAGAGCATTTTACAAAAATAGAAAAAATGAAGGAAGCAATACCTCTTGTACCGCAAAATATCTCTTACGCACTAATAAAGCGAAGTAGAGAAAATGCGGCTTGTCAAGCATTTAAAATCACAGATATTACCTGCATGTTTTCTAGGTAGTGGCCAGTCCATACCACCACCAAACTCCACGTTGTACAACTACTGCAATCTTTAGAGAAAAATTTACTGAAGAAAACTATAAACTAATGTAATGTATCCACGCCAGTGCTGGAAGGAGTGCGCAACGGCCCAAGGTTGTTGCTGTTATTGCAAGAGAATATAACAATGTAAACGTTCTGGGTTATTTTAATGTGTATCCGTGGAGCTGTTGCAGATATAGCCCTTTCTATAGGATCCGTGGAAAGAATTTTAAATCCGAATAAAAAATATTATTTGGACTGATAAAGCTAAATTTGACCGAAGGATTTCTTTAATAACCATAACAGACATTTTTGTGCAGACATATTAGTCAGGAACATGGGTTACAAAACAAGTTAGTGTAAATGTTTTTATCTGCTTAAAAACAATGAACTATGATTTACAATTTATAGAAAAGCCTTAAACAGTGATCGCTACATTAATATCCTAAACAATGTTGTGGTTGATTATGTAGGCAGTTTGTCATTAGCAAATTTAAGAGGCTTGTGGTATCAGCTGGATGGTGAAGCGGCTCATAGTACAAATGATGTTGCCGAAGTTTTAACTAACATTTTCGAAGATTGTTGGATTTGCCGATTGGGGCCATGGAATTGGCCACCTTGTTCCCCAGATCTTACTCTTTTTTTTCTATGTAGGAGAGTAAAAGAGAAGGTCTATGGTGAACCTACAAATAACATCAACGATTTAGAAAATAAAATAATCCATGCGTTTGCCCAAATTGAACAAGAAGAGAGAGCTATAAAATCTGTTGGAAAAAGAATTCTGAAATGTTTGGAAGTCGGCGATGCACAATTTGAGCATTTGTTTTAATTTTTTGTTTTCTTTTGTTTTGGTAATAAATTCTATTTTTTGTTGTTTGATTGAAAGTTTCGAAGAAATAATGCAAATTGCGTTTCAAATACCGCGCATTAAAAATATTGTAAAATTAATTACCATAATGGATTTCAATAAGATTTTTATTAGTTTTTTTTAACAACTGAAAAACTGTTAGAAAAAAGTATAATAATGTTTTATCAAATATTAAATGAGGTTTTATTATCCTCTCTGTGAGTTCTCACGAAATAGTTTATCAAATAACTAAACAAAATCTGTTTAAGTGAAGGCATGCATATGTTAAAAATTTTGAAAATTAATTCTGAAGTCATTACGCAAAATTCAGAAAACAGTTTGGAAATATTTTCAATAGAGAGTTCCAATACGAAAACCTAGTGAACCAAAATTTCATAAAAATCCGAATTCTCCAAATACTTCTAATGATTAAGTCTCGTTGGCACACCCGGTATATTATAATATATATATATATATATATATATATATATATATATATATATATATATCTTGTCCTTAGAAAGGATTTGTACTCATTTGAAAAGTAAGATTTGAACCACTCATACCATTATTTCTTCAGTTTCTCTATGACTTAAAGATTCTGTTGAGGAAAAACAGTGAATGAAACTAAAAAAATATATTTATGCAACTATTTTACATTATTCAATACTTACAAAAATACTCCTAACACAACTACTTGAGATGCAATTGTGACATAAAAAATAGCTTCAGGATGTGTGTTAATATTACTTTGATAAACATGATTATAAACTGTGGCTGATATTATGGGAATAGCATTATCAGCTACTGCTAAAACTGAAAATGCTTTTCCTAAAAAAGGCAATTTATTATTGTAAATGAGTATATTAAACTACCTCTATCTGTAACTGCTACCAGTTTTGACATCATAGATCGAATAATTGGAGCCACTATAGGGCCCAAAGATGCAAAAACACCACCAATATAAAATAACCATCCAACTTCTGCAGTGAAGTAAAAAATTCGCGCAAAAATATGTGCAAAGGCTCCAATTAAAGCAATAGAAGTATCTCTCCAAACGAATAATTTGCTCATAAGTGGTATGGCTACTAACAGCATCACAACTTGTATCGAAGATTGATATGTACGAAATATGCTAACTTGATCAAAAGTCCAATTAAATACTAACTGCAAATATAAATAACTCATTTGTCTTTCGTCTCTTTGAAACGTATAGGTAGCCATAGCCAATAACAACAATAGTATGAATGATCTACGCTTGAAAACACGTTTTTTAAATAACATCTTGAAAGTATTCACTACATGCTCATAATCAAAGAAATCTGTTAAGATGTTACTTGCTTCAGACATGGGCATTTGTTTTTCATTTGTTCTAATGTCTAATCTTAATGCGGTATAAATTATTCCAGCTGCTAGTAGACTTGCATTTATTATAAACAGAATAGTATAAGAACGATTTGTTACGTTGCTAAATAAAAACTTTCCTGAAATACAAAAATGAATTTAAAACGTTTACCGGTAGTATAAAGAAATTAAAGTGTCAATTTATTTGATATTGATTTGATTATAAGATGAGTAACTAAAATTTTAGATTTTTGAAAATGAGATTCATAACAAGTTACATTCTTTTGACAGATATTGTTTAACACGTACCTAAAGCTGTACCAATAGGCATTGTTGCTAAATAGCAAACTTCTAAAATAGTAACTCGCAAAGTTCTGCTTTTTGCAGAACTAACATCAGTTATATACGAAAAGGCTGCACCAAAAATTGCTACATCGGCACCGGTAAATGTCATCGGTAATGTTGCTGTATAAATTATATATTCAACAGGCCAAGTATAATTTAAAGTATTCACTATAATCATAACAGAATAAAAACATTTTCCTACTAAACCTAATAGTAACGGTATTTTTCTTCCTCGTTTGTCAGACCAGGCACCCATAAAAAAGGCTAATAATATCTGTCCAGCGTGACCAGCAATATCATTCCATTGATGAAATTCAGATACGGTTATCTAAAAACAAATATTATAAGATTAATTATTTGCTTAGTGTGTGGAGTTAGACGTTTGATGGATTTGGAACCTAAGCATAGAAATGGATGCAACCTACAAGTAGTTATGAAGTATTAATTAATTGTTGTTTAGGTCATGTAAGTAATTTTGAACGACTTGGAGATTTCCGTACAAAAATGTTATGCATCACAAGACTTTTCATAACACTTCACTTTATCTGTCAAATAATACTGTACATTTAACCTTTTCACTTTTCACTTTAACTGTATGTTTATCATTTAACTGCTCCGGAACTAGTTAGGGTGCTACCACCCTACAGTTTACTTTTTAAGTGAAGGTGGGTGTTAAATTAGGCAGCTGCATAACTGCAATGTGTGCCATGTTTTATCATTTAGCGTAATTCACAGAGATCTAATAATATCAAAAAAGGGGTAAAGTACCGACACAACTAACCTAAATTTGAATTCGTTATTTGTTTTTGATCATTCTACATTGTTTTGTTTTGTGTTTATTTGAGAAATAATGGTGGGTAATTATTCTCGAACACTTACTGACCAAGAATTCATGGACTTACTGACTCCGAGTGATAGTGAAAATATTTCCTTAGGCGACAGTGCAGCTTATGTGTGGACAGACTCCGAGGATCCTACAATAAATAATCTAGCAGTTGCAGGTTGCAGCAATATCTGTAAACAAACACACCCGACCCTGACGCTGATATTACGGTGCCCTCTTCTGATTCTGAGGCAGAAGACTCTGATGCCACTGATAATCTTGTAGAGTGTAATAAAAGGCGCAAAGTAATTGATTATATCTGGACTGAACCTTTTTTTTTTATGATTGTGGACCTGAACAGGCTAAATTAGGCCTATCGTGCTAAAGCACTCAGGAACACTTAGGATAATGAATTGCCAATAGATGCCTATGAACAGCTACCTTAAATTTTCTCATATTATAAGTGAGAGGAAAACAGGAACTAGGGAGATCATTCCAGAGTTTAGAAGCCGTGTAGAAAAATGTGGATTGCGCCCGTTTGGTACGACAAGTGGAGATTTGTACTGCATACTGATGATGTGAATAAGCGAACCGAGTGTTTCTCGCAAAGATAGCCCGACATGGTATCAAAGAATATAATTCAGCAGCACAATAGCCGTTGTAATAACGATAATACAAAGAAAGAACTGAAACCATCCTTCTATGTTCAAGGGACTGTATGTGAGAAGTTAAGGACGGGTCATTTATAAGCCTAATCGCTCTCTTTTGAATACGTTCAACGATATCGAGAGCGTATTGGGGAGCACTAACCCAAAGGTGTGAATTATATTCCAGATGAGGCCGAATTTGGGCCTTATACAGCAGAAGGAGTTGTCGAGAGGTAAAGTACTGCTTAGATCTGTACCTATTTTACGACCAGCTGTTTTGGTAGCTGACCTGATCTGAATCCTTAGGTATATAGCTTTGATATTAATTCGGCGCTGGATACTAATGAAAACTCAAGATTGAAGCGCTGGAAAGATATAAACAGTGACGAAATGTATTGCTTTTTTGTCAATTTTCTAATGGCACAAACGAAAAAACATAAAATAGAGGACTATTGTAATCACAATCCGTTGTCTGCTATTCCTATATGTTCACAGATTATCTCTCTTCGTGTGCTAAGAATGCTGCATTTCGTTGATAATAATGCACAAGTCGCTACAGATAATAAATTGTTGAAAATTAGGTCAGTTGTAGACCATTTGCGAAAGGCATTTACAGAAGTTTTTTCCCCTTTGAAAACATTTGTATAGACGAAAATTTATTGTTCTTCAAGGGTAGAACACTTTTTAAGCAGTGGGTATATTTCTTCCCAATGCCATAGATTTGGAATCATAGTTTTTATAATGTGTGACTGAAACCGGATATATACTCGAATTCTTTATTTATGAGGGTGCTGCGACTAACATCAAAGACTAAAGTAAATATTGGACAACCTAATAATGTTCTGGTCCTCCTGGAGTAAAACCAGTTTATATGTAGGCGATTGGCACACAAGCCCAACAGTATTTTCTTATTTTTATAGGAAAAAAACAAATGCTTGTGGGACCGTTAGAAGAAACTGAAAAGGCATGCGTGAATTGTAAAAAAAAAACTAAAAACAGGAATACATATGTCTATCCACAATCTAGTTGCTCACAAATGGCAGGATAAAAGGGAAGCGAGGGTGATTACAATTTTTCCCAACAGCAAAAAGGAAGCCACTGACAAAATCGACAAAACCACAGGTGAAGCAATAAGAAAACCCGCTCGCATCCGCATCGTCTGCTACAACAAAAATATGGACGCGGTCGACACGAGTTATATGTTGCTAAGCTCCGTAGAGTGTGTGCGAAATACGGTGAAATGGTATAAAAAAGCGTTCTTTAATCTTGTGGATTTATATTATATTATATTATAGATATAAATATCTGTGAAAAATGTAATGCGCCCTTACACCGGGTCCGCCACCGCTCTGGTATTCCTTTTTAGCATCTTTATTATTTGTTGTAAAGAAAAAGTATAAAAACGAACTTTACCTAATTTTTCAAGCTCCATAACCTAAAAATATTTTCATATATAAAGGGTATTGCACAGCACTCTATTCCTTTATTTAAATGGAACACCCTGTATATTGTTAAATTTCTGAGTTTCCTGTTGAAATTGAAATTAAACATACATGTTACTTACAGTCAACCGTTTTGGTGATATCTCACGTTTTTTGAAAAAAAAATGACGTTTGCGGCATACTCAAAAATGACTAATATCTCGCAAAGTAAAATAGGTGGGAACATGCGATTACCATTCGATAGAGCATGAAAAGTCAATAAAAAATTGAATCATGGATAACTTGATTTCTTTACATACACAGGCGCGGATTTTTTTTTCTCTTTCGATTTTGTTAATACACGTATATCTTTAGCCGTTTTTACAGAATTGGCGATTTTCTGTTTTTTATTTTCTTTTTTGCTATATAGTGATAGCCATGTAATGGAAAAAGAAAAAGGACGCAAAATAATAATTTATTTTAATGTTATGTTAATCATATTCCATTTAACGAACTAATGTTAAAAGAAAAAAATCAAAAGGAATCAATTAAAAGTATTTTAATTCAATCAGTTTCTCAAAATGTCGTCCATTTTATTTTAGTCTTGACATTTTTGTGTTGCATTGGAAAATGCTATTTTCATTTTGTTTTTTTATTGTTTCTTGCGTGATACTGCACAACAAATTACCAATATTCATCATGGTATTTTATTGAAGTAGGCTTTGCTTGATTTACATGAAGTACAAAAACAAAGCCAAATTATTGTTTGACAGTTACAAGAAATAGCAGAAACTGACTTATTAGTTGCAATTAGTTCTTAATCAATATGAATTTTACCCAAAACGAATTAGTGGACATGGTGTTTCTTTTGGGCAAGTGTCAAACAAATTGTCTTTTGGCTGTTCGTGTATATAAACAAAGATATCCTGATCGACGTCCTTCAAGTACCCGTGCATTATAAAATTATTGGCTCGATTTGAACAAACGGGAAGGGTACACTACAAATCAAACGTTCAAGGATTAACAGTTAGAATAGAAGAAACTGAATTTATGGTAATGCAGAGAGTTGTCGAAAATCCAAACGTCAGCACAAGTCAAATATATAATGCCTTTGGCACTATTAGTATTACTTCGATAAGACGGGTACTAAAACATAATACTATCATGCCGAATTACACCAAACATTAACTGTGCCGTGATTTTAATGAAAGAAGAGCTTTTTGCAATGGATGTTAAATAGGTTAAATGACGACCCACGTTTTACGTCCATTATTTTACTTACTGATGAAGCTGCCTTCCACAGCAACGGCCGAGTAAAACGTCGGAATTTTCATTATTATGATAATATAAATCCCCATATTGTGCGATATTTGGATCATCAGCACAGATGGACGGTAAATGTGTGGGGAGGAATTGTAAATAACTTTGTGATAGGTCCTTATTTCTTTGATCGTCATTTGAATGGTAACCGATATTTGGAATTTCTAAATAATGTGTTACCTGAATTACTCGAAAATGTTCCTGAAAACATAAAACATATCATGTGATATCAGCCTGATGGTGCGCCTTGCCACTATGCTAGGAATGTGCAGAATTTTTTAAATCTTCAATTTCCCAATTGCTGGACCGGTCGAGGAAGTCCCGTGTCATTGCCTGCAAGATCGCCGGACCTAACCATGATGGACTTTTTTGGTGGGGCTTTGTCAAAAGTTTCGTATATTAAGAAGCACCTACAACACAAGAAGTAATAAAAAACGGAATAAGAACCGCATTTGCTAACGTATCTCCAGAAATGGTATTAAATGTGCGCCAATCTCTGCAGTAAAGGCTTGAAAAGTGTTTAGAATTAAACGGAGAGAATGTTAAGCAACTCTTGTTATTGTTACGTGCGTCTGTCTATGTAAAAAATACCTTTAAAAAATCAAGTTATCCATGATTCAATGTTTCGAAAATCAAAAATTTACCCGCAAAAAATCTGTACCTTAAAAATTATTATTTTCATAAGGTTTTATTGACTTTTTCATGCTCTATCGAATGGTAAAAACCGCATGTCCCTACCTATTTTACTTTGCGAGATATTAAGTCATTTTTGATTATGCCGCAAACGTAATTTTTTTTTTCAAAAAACGTGAGAACTCTGAAACGTCGGACTGTAGGTGACATGTATGCTTAACAAAGTGCCCCTCAATTTCAACAGGAAATTAAAAATGTAATAGTATACAGGACGTTTCATTTAAAATAAGAGTATGGAGTGCTGTGCAGCAAAAGTGGAACATCCTGGTATATGAAAATATTTTTAGGTTATAGAGCTTGAAAAATAAGGTAAAGTTCGTTTATATAGTTTTTCTTTACAACAAATAATAAAGATGCTAAAAAGGAATGCCAGAGCGATGGCGGACCCGGTATATTATTAATTGCTCTGAAACATATCAAAGCCGAAACGTTTTCTAATTAATAGTACCTAATTTTGAATTATTGACATTTTTTATCTACCTTTGCCTAATAAAGCCTCATATTTTCAGTTTTTTTTGTTTTTTACTGTCCGTAATGCGTAAATGATGATATTCTTAAGCTGATTTTACATACATCATTCTATCGGTTTTTGTGGTCCGATCATAGCCCTGTGGACGTGTAAGTACGCAACGCTCGAAACTGACGCACGAACGGCGGACGTCTGCATAGTTTAAACGCAGTGAAAAATGTTGCTAATTTTTTTTAATGTGTTTAAACAACACAAAAGAAACATCGTAGCAGTTCGTTGAGTATGAGAAAAAACATTTCTTCTTACACGGTCTTGCGTGGGTGCGTGTTTTGGATTTTAGAAAACAATTTAAAACACGTTTATTTCCTTTTTAGTAAATACTAGAATAGTAGATTCTGGCATGTGATAGTTTGAAACGCGGTTTATATAGAACATGCATTTAGAAAAAAGAAAAGTTACATATCCACTTATGTATTCTGCAGTTCTTAGTTTCATCACCTTTAGAGAATGAATTTCAAAAAATCTTTTCTTAGTGTATGACTTTTGAAACCAACTTGCAATTTCAATAGGATTAAGGGGTTGGGCTTGGCGTCGATAGATGAGACAGGTCGAAGCACTTTTCCTACACGCGTAGGCGTGATATTATATTTGATTACCTGTACTACTTTATTGAAATCCTCGTTTATTGGATCGGCTATATTATCACAGATCGTTGCATTGTAGTTATGGTTAACTCTGCACGCCTTATCAACAAAAAAAGCTTGTTCTACTATGGAAGTTGTCATAAAAGCGAGCATGTAGAGTACCATTGAAGGTTCTACTGTTATTAAATCCAGAAAATTTTGGATTCTAGTGGCCACATTCTTGAATGTCATCTGCAAAGACGAAAAACAAAATGTATTAAGTATAAATAAAAAGCGTGATACTAAAAATGTGAGTTAGCTAGTGTTGCTACAGACAATTTTTTTTTCAGTATGTAGACATAGATACAGATATGTTTAGATGGATGTTCAGATACTATTTAGATGCAGTTCATATACTTTCCAGATACTTTCAAAACACATAAGATCTGAACCTAAGAAAATATGAAAATTAATTATATAAATTGTTGACTCGATTGTTATGTAATATGTTGTTTTATATACATACAATACTAAAAACTATTATACAATCACAAGCGAAGAGCAAGTACTCCAAAGAAAACACTGATGAATAAAATATCCAGGGCAAGCATGACCAATCAGTTGATGCCACAAAGCTAATTCAAAGCTTTCACCGTTCGCGTTGGTTAGTGATCTACTTTTGGTCCCTGATAGCATTTTCGATTTGCAGTACTGACGTATTTAGATCAAACATTAGAAAAATTATATTTAGCAACTTAAATGTAAAATGACAACATCCTGTATGCACTAAATTGAGTTAGCAGCTGCATTGAAGTATGGGTTGTGTCATTGTTTCACTTATTCAATCTTATTAAATGTTTCTTTATGAGAACATAGACGTGAAAACAAGGCTCTGAGTAACAATATGTTCACTTTTCCACAAGAAATATTTTACATATCTTGTAAAAAGGCAAAATAGAGGAGTTTATTAATTTCATTCATTACGCGCTCGTTTCCACCCATTAAAGCTATTCGGATAGGCACGCGTACTAAAATTCTAAATTTTCGAAAAGGTAGGAGATCCTCCATAGGTCATGAAAAAAAACTAGGTGGTCAAGTCTAAACGTGGTCGGATAAACGTTCAAGATAAACACCAATCGGATCATTCCATTCGTGTCACCATGCTACAGGTTTAGTGAACACTCCAGTGTAGTGGAAATTTTGAAAGGAGAATGTAATATTGTCTCTAATTGGGCATAAAAATTGTGTTCACCAGGTGTTTGGTAATACACCTGAAACTAATTGGTTGAAACAGTGGATAGAACCAGGGTGTTCATCTTCTAAAAAGTCCCTTATATTGAATTCATTTGAAAAAATAATGGTGTTGGCTTATTGAATGTCATTACCTTCCAAATAACCTATCAACAACGAGAACTATTCTGATCTGTTACCTAAATTAAAACAGAAAATTTCACTCTCAGTTTTATAATTTTAAGTAGTTAATAGTTTTAATTTATATTTTTGTAAAGAGTAGGTTGGGCATTTGGGTTTTACGAATAAGAACAAAAGATGGCAAGAAAAATGGGCGACAAGCGTTTTCGATTGATTAGGAAATTAAAAGAAAATTGTCCTAAATTATGAATTGTATATAAGAGGTAATGAATGAAACACAAATGCTCACAATTTGATTGTAAGTACCTATATTAAACCACAGGCATTATGTTAATTTGAAAATAAAGTATTAGCAACCGTGTTAGCTCAAAAAAGGTTGTGTTTGGCATTTACAATTAACTCTAATCATCAATTCCCAACATTCAGTAAGTTGGATGAAAGTCTGCACATGACCAGAATGGGACTGTCTAAGGACGTCCCAAAAATTTAGTTACATTCTTAAATAAAATAGATTTTTTCTTTGAATAAGGAATTGAAATGTATTTGAAATTTTGGTTAGGTACGTCGATGTTTATACAATAGGTGCAGAGATATGATCAAGCAAGGTGGCGATCACTCTCTTTATTAACATTTATTTTCTTTATATTTTTCAGAACTTGTAGGTATGTGTACTCACAAAAGTTAATCTATGTTTTTATGAAATATCTTTTTCTTTTTTTAAAACATGTAAATTTCCTTTTATTACATATTAGAAATTACACATACTATATATAATTACCTGTGAATATATTTGAAATTGTATTTTCTTAAATAAAATACGGAATGTAAAAAAATATCCCTAGCCTTTTACGATTATTACATTAAGTATTTGTTATATGCATTACTCTGTTTGAATGCCTAGTGTCAATTCAGTGCAACAATAGAAACACGTCAAAAATAGTACGTATTAGTTACAGAACTTCATTTAATAAATCTAAGTTGTCTCGGTATTCAAAAACAAACCTAATAATCTTCACATTAGATTCCCCTATTCAATGCAGAATTATTTTCATAATAGCAACATTGTGGTATAAATCAGTTCTAATCATGCCTCATATAATAATCGACTTGCTTGGATATGGTTGAAACATTCGTTGCTTTATTGACCTCAACACACAAGTTAAAAAATAATCAATCAAGTTTCTTTTAATTAAATATATTGTAATTAAAACAATGAATGGAAGGATTCTATACCCACCTCATACTTTATTTCTGAAAATGTTTAACACGAAATAAAAAGCACATTTTAGTTAATTTTATTCTTTTATATCTACGTTAATAAAAACAACCAATTTATGCAGAAGTACATATGAATAAACATTTTTTGAGCACAATTGAATTGTATTACCAATCTAGAAACAATACTTTCATATCTTAAAACGTTTGGCTGATATTAACTTAACAATGTATTGATAAAACTACTCAGTTACTAAGAAATTACACTCAAATTCACATCAAGAACCTTTATTAAATTCAAATTTACATAAAATATAAAATCCATTTGTGTTAGTTTTACACCTATTTAGAGATTTAATGGTTTTAAACAAGATTATCCCACTTTTAATTTAATCTCAAACAAACCTTAAAATATTAATATTTAGGAAAACTTACCCTGCATTCAAGTAAAAACTGTGGCATTTTATCTTGTGGGAATTACAAAGCAAGATAATTGTTAAATAAACTAAATTTTTCAACTTAACCTGAAATTAAAGTTTACGTGCTACTATTGAAACATTAACAATACAATATGATTACCGCAAAATTTAAGGAATGTACTTGAAAATTAGTTTTTGTCATGTTTATTAAAGTGTTGTATTCATTAATTGCAAAGTTTAGATTAGAAGGCTGGAACAATAGACAACGTAATTCTGACGTCTTGACGGGCGGATACTTTCGAAACCTTTCCAAACAAACATTGCGTATAAAGTGCTATAATATAAGAGAAAGTTTAGAGGTGTTTTTCGTTGTTTTATTAGCGAAATAAGTGTCTAAGTGCTCATATACGTTTATATGAGACAATAAATAGTGGAATTTTAGAGACTTTATATTTAATAAACTTTCAAATCGTTCGTGAAGTGGTAAAGTAAGTTGAGGTTATGCTGTAACTTTACTTATTTTATGATTCGAAGTGACTAACGTTACGTTAACGTAGCGGAACGTTGCAAAATTAGAGCTACGGGAATTGATGCGTTACAATGTATGTTTAAAATAACAGTTTCAACGTCAAAAATAATAAATACGTTTGGCTAGTGGTTGTGGTCGCCTCGCCTGACACGCGGAGGTTCGATTCCCGGTCCATGCAATTTTTTTTCTGTTAGGTTACAGTAGTTTTGTGTATCTAATCTACTTTTATTAGGTTACAGTAGTTTGGTTTATATAATCTAATTCTATTAGCTTACAGTAGTTTTGTTTATTTAATCTAAACTAGATAAAACGCGCGTCCAGCTGATACATTCATAACGGCGCGCATTGCGCATGCGCACAAATTCACGTAGCTCTAATTTTGCAACGTTTCGCTCTTAGGCAAGGACTTTCTAATTTAAGATTCCACTACGTTTATGATTATTAGTATTTTTAGTTTATATTTAAATTCAATGGCTACAAAATATATTTTGAAAGATTGTGTGTTTCTTTGGCGAAGATAAAAAGCATTTACCAAGGGTGAGAATGCTTTGGAATCGGGCCATGTTGAGAATATGGACTTTGTTGCCGAATTAGTGTTAATTCAGGGAATGTGCATGCTAGTATGAAAAATAGAGTGTTGAGGTAAGAATGCTGCATCAATGTAGTAATTTATCTTTAATTTAACTTTTTGAAGATTTCATTAGACAAGTCTGAAGGCATATCTTCAGCACAATGTTCTTGGCCTAAAGTGCCACCATATAGCGGCCCTTTTGCAACACAACACAACAAAAACTAAATCTGAGCAAATCATTACTTGTAATGAGATGTACCCAAAGAAACCAGTGACAGAAAAATGTTCTAAGATGAACTACCATAGCTACGTGGCCAGTTAAATAATTTTGGCTCAACGAATGGATTTATTTGGTATTTGCAGAAAGAACCTAATGAGACTGCAGTGTTGTTGGTGCCAGGTACAGCAGAAATTATATGTGCAAACGAATTCTTTTCTGCAGACAACAAGGCGCAATATTACCTAAGACAAAAATGTGCTGTGATTCCACAACAATAGATGTCGTACATAAAACAGTAGATCAGCACAAAGTGAAAACTGGCTTCTTACACAAAAGCATCGCTTGACAGCAAGCAATTTTGGCCCTGTTTTATCAGCATGTCAAAGGAATCGCTTTCCTGATTCACTATATAGAAGTCTTACTGGTAAGTAATATTAATATTTACATAGATTTTATTACAATGAACAAATGCCATGTAACAGGAGGAATTAAAAAACTGCTTTTATTTCAGGCCTTTAATAACTTGGAAGGGGTGAAAGCAATTCACTAGGGCAGAACTCATGTAAATGTTGCAATTGAAAATTTTACCATGGCAACCAACCTCAACATATTGCTACCAACAGGATTGTGATTGACTCCAACTGGATTTTTAGGAGGCAGTCCTGATGGTTTGATAGGAGAGAACTGCATAGTAAAAGTAAAGTGTCCTTACTCTCATTGAAATGACAATTGACTAGAAAAATTAAAAAATACGAAAAGTTATATAATTTATTTTAATGATGACGGTGAATTGTACATCAAGAAGCAACATTATTAGTATGATCAAATTCAGGATCTCTTATATATTTTAAATCAATTTCAATGTTATTTAGTAATATGAACTCTTGAAGGAAGTGTTATTGCAATTATTAAAAAAGATTTTTCATGGACCAGTAATGTAACAATTTTTCAAATTTTCTCTGTAAACCAATACATACCCAAATTAATCGAAAATATATACAATATAAAGTAGTCATAAAAAATATTGTTTATTCAAAGATGAAATTGTAGTTATGGGAGCACGAAATTACAGGCATAAATTATTAGTCAGCTAGAACAAAACGATGTGTTGCTTTTATTGAGTTTTACTTGTAACAAACTTTAAATTACTACGCAGATGTCGCTAGTATAGTAACCACTGAATTTATAATATTCACAACACCCCCACTTATTAGAAATTCACAGTCTAACATATTAAGCATCATTTAAACCTAAACTTAGTGTTCTTAACATTTCCCAATGACTTAGTCGAGATATCCGCTACCATTTCATTTGTTGGCATGTATTTAATGTCAATTTTGTTATTTGAGAGAGCATCTCTTAAGAAATGGTATTTGATATCTATGTGCTTAGATCTATCATGAAAAACTGGATCGTTCGCTAGCTTTTGGGCACTCTATCATTGTACATTTCAACACAATCCACTTTTCCAGTCAGATCAAACAAAGGTTGCGCAAGTATACAGCTTCCTTCGTTGCCTCACTAAGGGCCATATACTCTACCTCAGTTGTTGATAAAGCCACAGTTTTTTGGTTGCAACTTTTCCATGAAATACAACCACCAGAAAGTTTAAACATGTAACCAGTATAGGACTTACGATCCAGTTTATCTGAGCCCCAAATCAGAATTGACACACCCGATTAAATTTGAATCATTCTTTGTAAATTTCATGGAAAAATACTTAGTTCCTTTTAAATATCTCAATAGTCTTTTTGCATATTGCCAGTGCACCTTGCTATAACAATTATTATACTGACTAAGCAGACTTACAGCATAAGCAATGTCAGGACGTGTCATAACTGCCAAGTACATGAGACTTCCGATTAATTCTTTATATGGTAAATTTAAATCACAAGTTTCGCACTTGATCTCACTTAGACGAATACTATTATCCAAATGAGTTCAAACTGTCTTAAAATCTATCATGCCAAAACATTTTAAAATTTCATTGATATAATCTTCCTGATCATGTTATAAAATTTTCATTATAATCTCTAATGATCCTTAATCCTAAACACTGTTTCACTTCACCAAGATTTTTAATTTTAAAATTTGAGTTTTAATGGCTTTCAAGAAACTTAATTTCTTTCAAATCATTTGAAAATACAAAGAAATCAATGTATAAGGCACTTTAATATTTAATAGGACTTGATCCACCTTTTCATTCCAAGCTCGACTGGATTGTTTTTAATTTAAAAACCTGATTTTCAGAATATTTTAACACAAAACCTTCAGGTTGCCTCATATATACATTTTCTTTCAATATGCCATTCAAAAATTCAGTCTTTACATCTGAAGTGTACAATTTTTAAATCCAACGGCAACGATAATGCTATCAAAACCCTTAATGTTGAATGTTTCACTACAGGAGCAAAAGTTTCAGTTTAATCAATGCCCTCCTTCTGAGTACAGCCCTTTGCCACTAATCTCGCTCTATAACTTGTTTTGTTTTTACTATTACACTTCACTTTAAACACCCATTTACACTCCACTTTTGTACCACCTTCTGGGTGGTCAACCAGTTCCCATGCGTTATTTTGTTCAAAAGATCTGATCTAATCTAACATAGCCTGCTTCCACTTATGCCCATTTGGTCTTGAAAGCGCCTATGTGATGGTTCGTGGAAGGACATAAATATCTGATGCATTGCTACCATTTTTTGCACCAAAATAAGTAATATAATCCTTAAAAGTTTTCTTCTTGATACGCCTCTCTGATCTTCTTGGCAGTTCTATAGGATCTGATTGCACTTGTTTGTCAACTGAATTAGGAACATACTTACTGTCAACATTATTGGCAAGTTCAATAGTGTCTTCCCCCATCGACCGATCCGTCAAATCATCGAGTGAAAAGGATTGGTCACACTCTACCCCACTGAATCTGGAACCTCTATAATGTGTCCTCCACTGTCCTCCTTGTAGCTGAGTTGTAGCACCTATAGCCCTTGGTACTGTCATCTTAACCTACAAGCATGTATTTAACTGACTTTTGGCCCCACTTACTCCTAGTAACTTTTGGAACATATTTCATCCTTTGTTTTAAGAAAACATATGAAACACATGCGACTGTAATCATCAATAAAGGTTAAAAAATATCTTGCACCTCGTAATGAAGCTGTCTCCATTGGGCCACAGATGTCGCTGTGGATCATCTACAACAAACTATCAGTACGGCTACCTTTGTTTAGAAAAGGTATGCAGATAGTTGTTTATATGGCCTAGGCGTCGATGCCAAAAAAACTGCACGACCGTCTGGGACATCTAACCTGTATACTGTAATGTTCCCTTTATATATTGTTAGAAACCAGATGTTTTATTGACTTTACAGTAAATAAACAATATAACAATTTTTACTAGGGCAAGCACTATTATTGTAATTTCTGTTAGCTAGAATAATTAATTTGATGTGTCCAGGAAATCAGATGGTTTATTGCCTTCACACTTTTTACTAGGATAAGCACTTTTATTGTATTTTCTTATTGAATACTAATTAATTCTAGGAAACGCTTAACTTTTGTTCGAATTAGATGTTTTGCTTTTTTTATGATTTCTTTTAATGGGTCAATGCAACCCCATAAATATGTCAGAAATATTGTTATTAATTAGGAAATGCTTACTTTGTAGAAGTATGTAATTCCATAAATATGTCAGAATATTGTAACTAGGAAATGCTGACTTTGTAGATTTATGAGGGCCGCTACCGGTCAAGGAAAACGTTGCGGTTGACTACGCCCAATTTTGGCATATATTTAGAAATAAAAGAGGATGATACTCAGTCAATCGCAAGATTTTCCGGTGCTCGGATATATTGCCGCTCTCTCATTTGATTTGTACTCAAATAAATCGCACGTGTAGTATTTGAATTTTATGTTTTGTTTTTTTTGTGTTACCTTTAATTGTAAAATTTTAATATATATATATATAATATATATATATATATATATATATATATATATATATATATATATTATATTATATATATATATATATATATATATATATATATATATATATATATATATATATATATATATAATACCACGTTCTGTGGCTATCTTTGTTGTTATAAGAGATACAGAGTTGGTTAAATTAGCAAAGTTGGGCAGAATTACACGATAATTCAAATACCGACAAGAAAATTCAACATTGTTGCCAACTTTCTAAGATATCTGAAAATAACTAAAAATCGGCTATATTTTTTTTTTCAATATTCAAAATACAAAAAAGTTATAAGAGAGACTTTTGATAGCTATTTTTACGCAAAATAAGAATAAAAAATTTTTTTAGTAATTATTTTTCGCGCTACAACCCATACATTTTTTTAAATGACAACTATAGGTGGTTATGGACTCATTCGACGTCTTATTTTTTTCTGATTTAAAAAATGTATAGCTTTGTATGTTTAGTATTATTAGTTAACTCACAATTTTCAAAAAAAAAAAGGTAATTATAATATTTATTAAACAAATTAAAGTGTGCCGTGAACATTTAAATAACAAAATAAGCTCATATTCTACTACTAAATTTGTGGAAACGACAAGAAATAATGTACTACATTATCAAAATAAAAAAGTTTTAAATAAATTTAACTTACAACGAAGAATAACAGAAAAAAATATAAACAGATAACACAATCATAGAAGTGCTTCAAAATGCCCTCCATTATTCTGAACACACATTTGACATCGTTTTAAAATTTCGTTTTGATCTTCTAATTTGTTGTATAGCAACGCGAAGAAAATTTGATGCATTATCACATATGTATACAGGGTGATTCACGGTCGATGGTAGGTTAGACGTTTATGGAGAACGAGGCATAGGATATTTCTGCAAATTTGGTCATTTACATAAGCGGTAATGCTCTATCGATTTAAAATATTTTCAGCATTGCGACGTTGTCGCTTATACCAAAAAGTCCTAGCAACTTTATAGTTTTAAACGGAACAACCCATATATTAATAAATTTTTAGAATCACCCTTTTATTGGGATACTTTTTTGTTAATATTGCAATATACCTATCTATCGGTTTTTGAGGTAAAAAATAATTTGTGTTAAATTTAAGTAAATTAGTGGTCTCAATCCATGGAATGTTGAAATTTTGGTGATAGTTTAGATAGACCCGATGTATTGAATTTTCACTGACAAATCGACTCCATATCATAGAGGGCGTGCTAAAATTACTATTATTTCCGCTATTAATAAAATGAGCCAAAAGTTGTTTTTTTAAAATGAAACCCCCTTACCTTAAAGTAACCATGGAAATATGAAGCTTATGACATTTCAATGACTTTTATAAGTAACCTGTAAACAGTCATTGGCGGTGTCTGAAAAAAATCTCCCAAAATGAACGTAAATATTGATTATTCAAACGAAGTTCTTATGAAGTTATTTATTTTATACGGACAGTGATCAAATCATTGCGAAAACTTGCAGAAAATTTAACCAAATGTATCCTGAATTAACACCAATGAACGAGAGGAAGTTTGTAAGATTACAAAATAATTTCATTGACTATGGCTCAAATTTAAAAGCGCCTCCAACATTACCAAAACCTGTTAGTTCAAATGAAGACAATATTGTTAACGTTTTGGAATATTTTTATGTGTATCCAGAATCTTCCATTCGTAGTGCAGAAGAAAACTTGGGTCTATCATACGCTTCAGTACAACGAATTTTGGAAAATCACAAAATGCATACATATAAATTTACTAAAGTTCAATCCCTCAAAGCAGAAGACTTTGAACTTAGAGTGCATTTTTGCGAAACCCTGTTAATATGTACACAGAAGGATCCGGAATTTTTGTCAAAAATAATTTGGAGCGACGAAGCAAAATTTACGAGGGATTGTATTTTTAACAGAAGGAATAACCACTTTTGGGCTGATCATAATCCTCACGTAAAAAAAGAAATGGGGTTTCAAGAAAAATTTGACCCAAATGTTTTCTATATTTTAAAGAAGAATAAAATTTCCTTTGTTATCTATGATGAAACACTTAAATGCTGAGAGATATCTTCAAATACTAAGGACTACTGTTACTGATTTCGTCGAAAATTTATCCTTAGAGGAATATAGGAATTCATGGTTTCAGCTGGACGGAGCGCCAGCTCATTGCACCCAGAAAGTTTCCAGAGAACTATATGAAATGTTTGAAGATTGTTGGTTTAGGCGATTAGGGCCGTGGGATTGGCCACCAAGATCACCCGATCTCACGCCACTTGACCTTTTTTTATGGGATGTTTTAAAAGAAAGGGTTTACAATACTCCAGTGTCTTCGAACTGCGACGGCGAATAGTGCGGTGTATTGAAGATCTGGATCCCCATGGAATTAAAAAAGCAAGCATGAGTCGCGTACAAAAGCACTTGTAAAATGTTTAGAATGTAAAATGGAGCACGTTTATTGTAAATATTTGGTATTTTTTTTACAATTTTGTTATTTTTATTTTTCCTAATTATGTTATTTTTTGTACTTTTACATATTAATTGAATTATTTTGTAATCTTACAAACTTCCTCTCGTTCATTGGTGTTAATTCAGGATACATTTGGTTAAATTTTCTGCAATTTGTAGCAATAATTTGATCACATTGCCTATGTAAAATAAATATCATAAATAGTAATCAATATTTGCGTTCATTTTGGGAGATTTTTCTTAAACACCGTCATTAACTGTTTACAGGTTACTTACAATAGATATTTATGTATTAAGGACATAATCAGAAGATTATGGCTCGAGGGAATGTTAAAATCCCGACGCGAAGCGGAGGGCTTTTATATTCCTGAGAGCCATAACCTACAATTATGCCCGTGGTACATACAATGTTTTATTTTATTTTGCACCATGAAACTGGAACAAAATATTAAAAAGATTCAGTATTTTCGGCAAGTTTTTAAATGCAAATGCAGTGAAATAAAGTCGACAGTAGGCTAATTTGTTGTTACTAAGATACTGTGATATTGCTAAAGTGTTGCTAAGGTACTGTTTGTTTGTAAATAATTTTCATTCTAAAATGGAAGGTGAAAACGAACATATCATGTCATGTGTTTGTTGTCAATCATGCTGCTTAGCAACAATGACATTTCCGTGCTATAAAGACCACATTACGCCCGCATTTGGGGGCGTATAAAGAACATTATGGTGGCAAAATAAATAAAAGTCATAAGCTTCATATTTCTATGGTTACTTAAAATTAAATCCATTAAAAAAATTGTTTTCACAAAAAAGCGGCTTTAAGAAAATTTAGGTATAGGAACTTGATATATTGTCTTAAAGCATTTTTCTTTGTCTTTCAATTTATTGAGTAATATACAGGGGTTTCATTTTAAAAAACGAAGTTTTGGCTCATTTTATTAATAGCGAAAATAATAGTAATATTAGCACGCCCTGTATAATATGGAGTCGATTTGTTAGTGTAAATTAAATACATCGGGTCTATCTAAACTATCACCAAAATTTCAACATTCCATGGATTGAAATCACTAATTTAATTAAATTTAATTAGGGCCATGTTTTGGACCATATTTAATACAAATTATTTTTTATCTCGAAAACTGATCGAGATAGGTATATGGCAATATTAACAAAAAAGTATTCCAATAAAAGGGCGATTCTAAAAATTTATTAATATATGGGGTGTTCCATTTCAAATAATAAAGTTGCTAGGACTTTTTGGTATAAGCGGCAACATCGCAATGCTGAACATATTTTAGGTCGATAGAGCATTAACGCTTATGTAAATGACCAAATTTTCAGAACGATCCTATGCCTCGTTCTCCATAAACGTCTAACCTACCATCGACCTTGAATCACCCTGTATATATATTGTAGGTTTAGCCAAGCAATAAAAAAATAAAATTTTCGTGATGACAAAAGATTTGTATTTTAATAGTACAAAAGCACACAGCAATACATAACCGACCATAATCATTAATAACGGAACTTAACCAACTCAAAACTCCCTAAACATTTGCTGTAACATATTGGCGCAAAATTCAAAATTAAAAAATGATTGCCTATAGTTCGACCAACCTGACTTGTGATAGTCCCAATCACTTACAAAAATAGTTCACAGTAAATTCTTAACTAACTTCATCTAGATAATACAAGTTCATAACTTATAGTTTATAAGACTTCTTATGTACTATTTAACGTATTCTACTATACGCTTTTAATCTAGAAGCCATCATAGGGCATTTGTGAATTTTGGAAACCTATGATGTCATTTACGACATACCTACCATTTGGCAAAACAGCTGTTATCTGGTAAGAACCATGGTATTTTCGAATAAGCTTTATACTTACTCCGACAGTTGTATCAGTATTTGTAACCATTCATAATCGCCTACTTTGTATTTATGTGCTTCCTTGCAGGTTTTATTGACATAGATTTCATTTTGACTTTGTACCTTTAACGTTTTATTACTAGCTGCTGCCCTAATATCATTATCAACACTGTTCATTTTTGGCTCAATATGTTCTGCAATTTTATTTTCAACCTTACCTAATTGATTTCTCCCACAAAAGTAATTTTGATGGGGTTTCACCCGTTGAACCGTTTAGTGTTATTGAAATAAAATTCTACGTCTAGTAACATTTTATCACATTCATCAACAAGCTTTGCTAACATTGGAGTTAGTATTCTATTCATGTGTTCAATTTGTCCATTAGCTCGTGGACAACCCGTAGCTATTAAAACGTGTAATTTTACATTTCGTCATAAATTCTGGGTATAATTGAGATGTAAAACAATTAGCCTTATCAGACACTATCTTTCTAAGGCGACTGTATTGAAAAATAAAATTCTAAATTTTTTACTTCATTTGTCTTAGTTGTTTTGCAAGGGAAAAACTTTATAAATTTTGAAAAACCATCTATCATCTATTTCAAAAATATATTTGTGTCCAGTTTTGGTAGTTTCAAGTGGACCGTAATGATCGATATGAAGTTGCTGAGAGCCTTTTGGTATACTATGCAGAAAACATTTCTGTTTTACCTGACGTTGGATTATACTCGATGCACTTTAAACAATTATTCATATGTTTCTTTACAATTTCCCTCATTTTCGCAAACCAGTACGTGCGGATTATTAAATTTATTGTTTTGTCTATGCCTAAGTGACCCATTTCATTGTGATACATGTGCACGACTGCATATTCCATATCTTTAGGTACATAAAACAAAATGTGTTCTTTACATTTTCTATACAGTAAACTATTTCTTAACTCATACAAAGGATACTTACTCCTTTTTCTCTAACAACTCTTTTAATTTACAAATTTCGGGATCTAATTGGTATTTTAATGCTAAAGTATGCTCAAAAGTATTTCCTTCCAAAACTAAAATATTGTGCATTCTACTTAATGCATCAACATGTCTCATACGTGTATGTAACCAGTGTTCCATAATATAATCAAAATCTTGAAAAAATATTGTCCAACGCATTAATTCTTGGAACTATAACTTTTTTACTTAATGTCATTTTAACACTGTTACAGTCTGTAACAATTTTAAAGTGTATTCCTTTAAGATAAACCATAAACCTCTTCAAAGCATAAATTATAGCTAAAAATTCAAGCTCATAGATACTTGGACTCACATGGAGTTGTTCTTTTGCTAAAGTACGAAACTGGATGAAATCTATCATCTAGGTGTTTTTGAAGCAGTATAGCCCCAAAACCCAAGGAACTGGCATCACAGAGTAATTCAGTTACTAAAGTAGGTGAATAAATTGCCAACAATGGCTGTGCAATCAACTTGGCTTTTATAATTTCAAATGCTCTTAATTCAGTTTCTTCAAATTTAAAAATGGCATTTTTCTTTATTAAATTGTCTAACGGCTTAGCTATTTCGGAAAAACTCAATAAACCGCCTAAAATAGCTAGCTAGCCCAGAAAAGAATGAACCCCTTTTACAGTTTTTGGAATCGGAAAGTTCTGCAAGGATGTAATGTTATCAGGATTTGGACGTATCCCATTTTCATTTATTAAATAGCCTAAATGCTCTATTTCGCTTTGCAAGAAACTACATTTTTCTAATTTTAAAAATAATAAATTTTTGACCATTAGTTGAAATACAAGTTTTAGGGTATCAAAGTTCTCGTCTACTGTTTTTGTAGCATTTAAAATGTCATCAATATATACCAAAACTTGTTCACTATCAATCAATTCTCTAAAGATTTCATAAATAAATCTACTAAACACTGACGTACTATTACAAAACCCAAATGGCATTTTTGTAAATTCAAACTGACCTTGAGGTGTTACAAAGGATGTGTATTTTTGAGAATTCTCAATACTAACGTGGTAAAAAGCATCTATGGGATCTAATCTGGTATATTTCATACCTTTCAAACAATCTATGTGATCATTAGAGTGAGGATTTTATGCAAAATGCATATCGCTTATTTTTTATAGTTGAAGAATATCGTTTTGTTTTTAGACGAATTGCACTAAATGCAATCATTTAACATTAATTAATTTTTGCATATTTTGCATATTTCGCCAAATACTGCATATATTGCAAATTTATGCATATTTTGCCTTTTGATTCATAATTAACATATATTTCGCATTTTTTCTATATCTTCCAAATTCGCGAGCTACGTCTGGATGATGAAAAAGTGTTTTGCATAGCCTGTGGAAAAATAGTAAGTACCATTACATATTTTTAATTGATTTCGGAAATTAAACCCTTATTAATTGATGTAGGTTATTGAATTCACCGTTTTATCAGTTTTTAAACGCAATTAGATACTTATTTTTTAAATTAATTTTTCCTTAGATCATGTGCGAAAGGAAATCTCAAGTTACACAGCACATTGAAACCTCTCTTCATAAAAGAAAATTATAAACATGTAAGAAAACAAAAGTTTGTCAGACACCTTTGCGCCAATCCTTGTTTCAGCCAAAAGAAATGCACAAGAGGAATTTAATTTCGAATTGTGTAGTGCACTTGTTAAAGCCAATATTCCATTAAAGAAATTGCAAAATCCTAGTTTTAGGTCATTTTTAGAAAAAATTAGTAAAAAGCAAGTGCCAGATGAAAGCACGCTTTGAAAAAGGTATATTAATGATTTATATCTTGAAACTATGGGGCATATAAAGAAAATTACAAAAAATAAATATCTTTATTTTATAGTAGATGAAACTACAGATTGTTGCGAGCGATATGTTGCAAATTTAATGATTGGTTATTTAAGTGAGGCGCAGTCTAGTATATCATATTTAATCGCTTCCAAAGTTCTTGAGAAAACCAATCATGCAACAATAGTTCGCTTTATAAACGAAGCTTTCATGCAATTTTTTATTCCTGATATTCTTGCAACAGATAAAATAGTTTTAATGCTGTCTGATGCAGCACCGTATATGGTAAAAGCTGGACGGCAATTAAAATTATTTTATGAAAATTTAATACATGTAACATGTCTCGCACATGGTATTAATAGAGTAGCAGAAACAATTCGTAATCAATTTCCATTAGTAAATAGTTTAATAAGTAGTATAAAGAAAGTGTTTTTAAAAGCTCCGTTACGAATTCAATTGTACAAAGAAAAGTTACCTAATATTCCTCTACCACCAGAGCCTGTGATTACGCGTTGGGGTACTTGGTTAAATGCAGATCATTTGGAAAAAATAAAGGAGTTAGTTTTAGAAATTTCTGATAATTCAAGTACTTACGTTCATAAAGCTCAATCCATTTTAAAGAAAACACAATTGCGCAATGAGCTGGCATTTATAAAAGCAAATTACTATTTTGTAAGTTCAACCATTGCTAAATTAGAAACGGAAGCATTGTCATTAAATGAATCTATGCAAATAATTAATAAATTTCAACAGCTGATTTCTGCTGTTTCGGGAAATATTGGTAAAACTATTTCTAATAAATTAAATGAAATTTTACAAAAAAACAGTGGATATCAGTTGTTACTAAAAGTTAATAATAAAGTTCTGAAACTTGAGGAAAATTCCGATGATCTTGTTATAAATTTAGATTTGGCCATATTAGCCGCATTAAAATATGCACCCATAACTTCTGTGGATGTAGAAAGAAGTTTTTCTTTGTACTATCGGACAGACGCCAAAATTTTCTGCCCGAAAACTTGGAAAAATATTTAGTTATAATTTGTTTTGGAAATAGTAATGAGAGGGTGTAATCTTTATAAATCTATAGCGTATAAGTAAATATGTAATTTTAAAATAACACATAATTTTAAAATAATGTTAAAATAATAATTGCTTTGTAAGTAGTAATGACAGGGTGCAGTTTTATAAATGTATAGTGTATAAGTAAATATGTAGTTTTAAATAACATAATTTTGAATGTTAAAATAATAAGTTTGTATGCAATTTATCTTTTTCTATTAAAAATTACAAGCATATATACTTTTTTTATATATTAATGTTATAATTTGGAATTAACACAGGTAAATAGAAGATTCAATATTTATGCATATTTTGCGTATTTTGAATTAATAATGCATTTTTGATGCATATTTTAAGGTTTTTAAGTGCATATATATATGCACATATTTTGGTGTTTTATAGTGCATAAAATCCGCTCTCTAGTGATCATTAATTAAAGGGAGAGGAAATCTGTCCTTAACCACCACTTTATTTAATTCTCTAAAATCAACACACATTCTTGTCCTACCATCTTTCTTTTTAAGTAAAACAATTGTAGAGCAATATGCTGAATTACTCTTTCTTTCTTATTACACCTTTTTTCATTAAGTCATCTGTTATTTGTTTAATCTCAATTTTCTCAGCAAACGAAAGTCGTCTTGGTCGATAAAAGAATGGCTTATGATTCGAAAGTAAACTAATTTTCATTTCGATTTACTTTCTGGCTCTGTGCCCCTAACTGAATTAATGTATTCATTTGTAAATATTTCTTGCAACTTAAATTTGTCTGATGCATCCAATCTTTCATTTACATTAATCCATTACCATCTGTAGAGTTAACATCAGTAGACAAATGTCATTCTCACATTTAGTGGTATTTTTAGAACATTTACGATTAACTAAAATTTTGTTACCATTAAATGAAATATCAATATCCGGATTACACATAAAATTTCTTCCTAACAGACACTGATACGGTATTGCATCTGATTTTACTACGTGGAATCCTAAAGCTATATTAATATCGTGTACAGTAACATTGAAATCTATCAATCTTAAAACATCTAATTTAGAACCATTTATGCCTACGTAATTAAACGGTATCTCTACTGATTCAAAATGCGAATTTTCAATTAAATTGACAGTAATAAGTGAAATGGCACTACCTGAGTCTACAATTCCATGAACACAACGTTTGTAATCATTTTTCTCTAAAAATAATGCTGGTAACGGACTGCTGTGCAATACCAATGTCGTATTCTCCTTAGCTGCATCGTTCCTTGACGTTGATCTCGTTGTTCATCCCGCAACTCTTGTCTGAAATGTTGGGCACTTCTGCTGTAGGTGTTCGGTTGAACCACACGTATAACGGTGTAAAGACCCATCAGCCTTTACTAAAATTTTTCTAATTAATTATTTGTTAATTATCCCGTGTTAAATCAAATTACGTAAAATTACACAAGATTGCACAACAAATAATGCTTTGTCCCCTCCGACGTAGATTTAAAAAAAAACATCGAATGTTTTTACGTTAGAGTAATCTCCGCCAATCACGACTTGAGAATCCCTGTTCAGAAACCCGATCCACCCACCGCGGATTCTTTATAAAACGCGAGACGCGGTACCGAAAAGAATGCCTGTGCGTCGGGCCGTTGCCGCGACACCTTGATACTCGTGCGCGATGGCACATAGTCTACCTCCTGCTTGTGCGTTAGGTTGTTGCACCGACCGCTTGCTTGTAGATCCGTTCCGCCGTCGCTACCTGCGTGTCGATCCATTGCGTCGACGCTACAGCATAAAGAATATGTCCTGACCGTGCGCCTGCTGCTCTTAATGGTCTTATTTAAGAGAACCCGGAATCCTGATCAGTAACCTGATCGCTTACTGCGATACATCTAGAAAAGCCTGATCAAAATCCTGATCGCTTAGTTTCGTCGCGTACGCTGCCGAATTGTCGATTGTCACTTACGTGCATCCTGAACCGTCGCGATATTCGCCGCCGCCTGCGAACCCGCTCCAGCTAACTGATCACCTGGCCGTCGTGTTCCGAGATTGAAAGTACATGAGTTGAGTATACAAAAATTGCAGCAGACACCCAGATAAACGACGGGCTGTAGAGCCCGGAAGTTATCTCACATTTCCAGTACACACATAACAAGGTGCCACGACGGGCTGTAAAGCCTGACGTCATCTTCTACAAATATATACACACCTAAGAAGTTGCCACAAGGGGCTGTAAAAGCCCGAAGTCATCTTCTACAACCATACACAAACCAGGACGGTGTCACGGCGGGTTCTAACGCCCAGCAGTCATCTTCCATTTACTCCGGTGACAAGAGGGGTAATCGCTCTAATTCTACTACCTCCATGGAAGATGCGCCTAAAAAGCATAGTACGGGTTAGTCCCAGATTCTATTAGACGTCTCTGCATTTAAACAACCAGCACCACCATTATACTAACACACCTTACAAAAAGAAATACCAAAAAGACCCAGAGGTACTCGCAACCGCTAACGTTAACGCCAGAAGCTACTTCCGAATCCTAACCGGAAAGAGCCTGTTAAATTGCACCAACCGCAGTTAAAAACACTACAGATTGATTGAACACCGGATAGTTCCTAACGATCTCCCGCAAGTCTATGTAAAGGTGTAAAGTTATTTCTTTTTAATCAAAAGAATAATCGTGTACATAAAAAACCCTTTATTTCCGTACGAAACAATTTGCATAATTGTTTAATTTCGATTACGCCGTACTGAAAGTCGCGTAAATCAACCACCGCAGTTTAATTCGTTCTTAACAATTAACAATAGCTTTGTGACGAATATGCAACCCCCTTTTTGTATTTAAATTAAATGCGCAATAAACAACGTTTATAATAACGTGCACAATTGTTTAAATGATGTACGATTTACCTCGCAGATAAAAACAACTTTTAATAAATTAAAAGTGAATAAATCCATAATAAATTCCCTGTATTTAATAATTAGAGCAAATTTCGTTCATTTGTACGTGTTTTAAAGTAATAGACTTTCTTATAAATAAACTTTATGTAAATACCTTCAAAATTAATTAATCCTGATTATTTAGAGGATTGAGAATTCATTGTAATAAATAATCAATCGCGCACCAACAAGTGGCATTCGGAAACGTATAAATATCAACCTGTCCTTTGTGAAGAATTCTAAGTACTGAATTCACATCTATTCAGTCTGAAAGCAAAATCACATATAAGAATAGTCATGCGCACCAATGTTACTTTAACTTTTTTCTGAGGAACTGACTTGCTCGATACGCCAGCGTCTATGGCTCCTGGTCTTTTTTTTAGTCAGGACCGATTTTACGATTTTCTAAATAATTTTAGAGACATTTTTGTCCGGATTGTTGTATAATACGCCTTCAATTGAACCGTAATAATTTCTATTTTCACAGAAACGTTTCAGGACCCGGTAAGCCGACCACCTGCAGTTGAAGGGCGTTCTTCCTGAGAGGGCGGTCCAAGGGAAGTGTATATAGTTTATTCTTTTTATATCTTGTTCATAGCGTTATTATTAATTTTAGGAATGACTTATTTTAGTTTTACTTAGCATTGTAATAATAGGATAATATACGTTTAAACCATTTTATTCTAATTATTCAAGGTGAACAGTATTAAGCCTGAATAGCCCGTATTTACGAACCACCCCCGTCTTGTTGAAACAGACACGTTTGAGCTAGTTGGAGGCAAATTAAAATAAACAATATTAATTATTGTAAGCAAAGTGGCTTACAACAGGATCCCTTCGCTCTTACCGGTTTTGGACAATGTGTAGACATGTGTCCTACCTCGTTGCAGTTGTAACACTTGATTCCATGTTTACCTGTCAAAACAGTTTCTTTAGGAGCTTCCCCAGCTGTTGTGCTTTTTCGTGGTGCGTTATAAGATTTCGCACGCTCTTCTTTTGCTTCAGAGATTTTCTCTTTTCTTGCTGTGCTAATACGTTCATATTGCGTGATGTCTTGATACAGATCGTCTTCATCGATGTGGTATCTTGACATTATGAAAGTGCTTAAGTCCTTAAACCACAACCCTATAGCCGCTTGCTCCTTTATTTCGGAAAAAGTAAGATCTAATTCTCTGCACAATGATATTTTCTCGTAGAAATACAGGCTAATTTTTTCTCGTGCAACTTGGTTTCGCCCTTGCATATTCTTCCACAAGTCCGTCTTACTTTTTTCAAATACAAAAGTTTTTTGAAATGCAAGCATAAATTGCTCCCAACTTGTTACTTCGGTTTGCCTCGCTTGCAAACAGTACTTTGCAGCTCCCACCAAATGACTGCATGCAGTTTGAAATGTAAATGCTGAAGGCCAGTTGTGAAGTTGTGCCGTTCGTTCTAGGTTGGTCAGCCATGCCATTGCTGATCCAGGCCCCAGCTCACCACTACACTCAACAATTGTTTTTGATAAATCATAATCATAATTCTTCACGTCACTCGTTGACAGCTCTGGTGTGCTAGTTCTTGAGCTATTCACGACTTGTTGCAACAGGCTCATCATCTTTGCGTTTTGTTGTATTAACGCAGCAATCGTGTCCACAACTTTACCGAAATCTTGTTTAACACTAGATCGAGGCGCAGAACTTTTTGTATTTTCTTCTTTATTTCCATTGGTAACAGAAAGATCATCTTCCGCATTAACGTTTGCCGCAAAGCGTTTAAAATCTTCATTTGTATGACCGCTGTTCATTTTCGTTCAGTTCAAATTAAAACACAACGCACATTAATAACCTCCAAAACCACTTGTTTTTCTTAATGTCTTCAACTCACAATAACTTCCATAACTAACCATCAACTTTAACCCCACACCTGAGATTGTAGGCTTAGCCGAGCAATAAAAAAATAAAATTTTCGTGATGACAAAAGATTTGTATTTTACTTGTACAAAAGCACACAGCACTACATAACCGACTCATTAATAACGAAACTTAACCTAACCAACTAAAAACTCCCTAAACATTTACTGTAACATATTGGCGCGAAATTCAAAATTAAAAAATGATTGCCTACAATATATATATATATATATATATATATATATATATATATATATATATAGCCAGTTTGGGATTTTTTACATAAAGAACAATATGACCGACTTCCGGTTTCGCTGAAAATTTAAATGGAACAACCTGTATGTTTTTACATGTTTGGATTCTACGGATTCAAATACATACAGTTCATCTGCCAGAAATGGTTATGTATTTTGTTCCTATGTGCAAGCACTACAGTGAGCAGAATACATGCAGGTTTTTGACCTTTCTTGTAAAGGTAGGGAGTGCAATAAATGGGTAAATTTAATGAGGTATGTTAAAGTGAAACTATATTACAAGCATTTTATACTTAACAAAAATTCTGGTTTCATAGACGAGCAGGTCAAGAGCCCTCAAAGTATTCGTTGATGTGTAGTTGCCATTTTAAAGGTGGTGAGAGAAAAAAAGGCCCAACTCTCTTTGAGAGAAGACCTGAATTTAGATCACCAGAAAAACGGTTCGTGATTCACTAAAAATTATACTTAATTTTAAGGTTTATTACTTCTAGTGAAAAGACTAACAAGCAAGGACAGGAAAGTGTTGCTAAGGCAACTACCGGAGCTGCGATTGAAGCAGAAAATTACTTTCTAAAGAAAGACGTTGTCAATTTAAGTAAACAGCTAGAAAATTTTAAAGTGTCATTTAGTTATGATCATAAAAAACCACGGTGCCTTTGTATTAATGTACACTGGCATACCAACGGCAGCTATTTTTGAATTGTTGTTTAACACAATGGACAAATTCAAATTGACTTATTATTCATAGTAGAATGAAGACCTATTTCAAAAATAGATCAATGTTTGTTAACATTGATGAAATTATGATTAAGCTTGCTCCATGTAGATTTAGCAATTAGATTGAGCTGTAACAGGGCAACGGTTACCAATATTTTTATGGCTTGGGTGACTACATTACACGAAGTTCTATTTAAACAGTTGATGGAAACCATACCTCCAAGAAAAAATGAAGTTTCTTGACATTAATTTAGTACTGAATTATTTACACTTGTGCCGAAGAATGTGTGCTTGTAGGTGTTGCTTCAAACGTATAGTGACTAATTAGTGAAGTTTACCCATGGTCTTTGTCAGATGAAGTCCAATTCTTGTCGATCGTTACCTTAATTTAAGTTTGCGAAATTTGTGTTATTATTGATAATAATTACATTAGCATATTTAAGCATTCTTTTCGTTCAATAATTAAATTTTAGTAACATCAATATTTTCACTTTAGTGTGACATAAACGAACGTCCGTGCATGTTTACATAATTTCCGTCCCTGCCTGCTATCGTTCAGTTACTAATCTTTTGATTGTTATTTATAAGTGAAAGTAGGAACAAGAACGCTTTAATTTGATTATTATTCATGAGTTCGTGACGTCATAGTCACGAACTATTTTAAAATATGATAATGCAATCTTTATGAACACAATTGAGATACATTTGTTTAATCACTTGCTTATAGATTTACATTAGATTGACGTTTAATAGGGAAGTTACCATATGTTAATACCTGCTACAGTTCTTATACGGTTTATTTAACGTTGAACATAAATGGAAATTACCATACATTATCGTATATTTGTTAATTGAAATGAAGTTCTCAAGCTGCAGTTCGTTTGATAAGATTATTACATTGTGTACAAGTAAGTACTTATCGTTTAGTAGCAGTTTAACTAAATAACAAATCAGTGTTATTTGATACAGTTAAAGGAATAGTTTGAGTCCTGGTCCTAAAATAAAAACATTTGAGTTCATAACCTATTGCAACTGTAATTTGTTGACATTGGTCAATACACGTTTCATTATTGCATACAGTGTTGATCAGATTGCATTTTGAATTTGAAGTAGATTGTAAGCTTTTGTACAGTGTTTAATTTAGTAATTTTAAGATTGCAAGGATTTACGAGAAGTATCGTTTTAGTTATTTTATGCTGATATTAATCAGACATTTTGCTTTATTAAATATACATATAAATACAGTTGTTTAGTGCTTATTCAGATTACCTATTATGCTTTGAGATACAACCTTTCTCAACATTTGTTGTAACCTTAATTTCTGTTTACAAGCAGTTCAGAAAGCTTTCAAAGGAAACGCTAACGCTTATCTAGCGCTGGAGGAAAAACTACAGCAACTTAAAGAAATTGTTGATAAATTAGCACCACATCCAAATTACAACTCGTTAACGAATTGCACAAACCTGCACGAAACAATTTTAAACGAAGGCGAACAATAATTAGAGGTTTTGATGATCTTTGGCAAGCAGATTTAGCTGAATTTAATACATATGCCAAACAAAATAAGGGTTATAAGTATATATTAGTGGTTATCGACTGTTTTTCGAAATACTTGTAGACTAAAAGATTAAAAACGAAAACAGGTCAGGAAGTTAGCAAAGCCATGCAAACAATCTTCAAACAAGGCCGGAAACCTAAAAATTTGCAGACAGATGCAGGAAAAGAATTCTACAATGAGCATTTTACTAAACTAATGCAGCGTTATGGAGTCAACCATTACTCCACCTATAGCACAAAGAAGGCTGCAATTGTTGAACGTATTATCAGAACCATTAAGGGTGCTCTATATAAGTAATTCAGCCTACAAGGTAAATACAAATGGATTGATACAATTGATACCATAACGATCGATTATAACAATCGTAAGCATAGAACTACCGGAGTGAAGCCCAAAGATGTTGATAATCATATAAAGCGGCAGGATTACACTCACATAAAAATATTTGATCGGAATCGATATTGTGTTGGTGACATAGTACGAATCAGTAAATTTAAAAGTATTTTTGCTAAAGTATACACCCACAATTGGTCTAGTGAACTATTTAAGATTGTGAAAGTTCACATTACTAACCCAAGATACGAAAGGAAAACCTGTACTGGGAGGCTTTTATGAACATGAATTGCAGAAAAAAAAGTATCCCATGTGTACCTGGTGGAAAAAGTGCTTCGTTCCAAGAATAATAAGTTATTCGTAAAGTGGATGAAAGATCATGGATAAATAAGGATGATATTGTTTAATAACTTGTTATTTGTGCAATAAATTAATTATATTAGTTATATAGTTTGTATCAAAGGATGTTTGCTCTGGATGAAATAAAACACACACAAAAAAAATTGTATTTATTTTAGTTCATAAATATTACATAAAAATGTTTCCTAAAATTTCATTATGTTGTATAGTAAACCTAAAGTACTTCTATAATCATTTAAATTACTTGAGGGCCATATTCCTGAATCTGGTCCACAGGTCCATCCTAAACAGGAATTTGTATTTGTTTCACCTTTATAAATATTTTCTAATATCCAGTAGAAAATTTTGTGATGTTCCTCGTTTTCCCATGGTTGAAACTCATAGTTAATGTTTTGTTCTAATAAATTTCAATCAACATATCGAGGCATTTGTAATTAGCATAATATGCTTCTTTCGCAATACATTCAGTTATAATAAACAACGTATCTTTATAAGCAGAATTAATATTCTCTAAGCTAGATTTAACATTTGTTGAATCATCATCACCATCCCATAATAAATTGTATACATACATTTTAAGGCGTACGTTACCAAGTAAATTCATATAATCTAAGATTTTATCAACTTCATTAAAAGTTAATGAATTGTAACCTTTATTAATGCACAATTTTGTACAACTTTTAATCCTATTGTCCAATTTAATTTTTTTTATCAAATAATGTCTTAATAATAACTTCATTTGCACACTTTGAATTTATAGCACACCAGTTAAAACACTCATCAGAAATAATAATGTTGTAGTATATTCAATACAAAGCTTTCAGAGGAACACTTCCTCATCAAGGAACGCTTCAGGTACTTTCTGTAGATTTGATCACTACTGTACCATAGTTCATCATGCAGTTTATTTTCGAGACTGCTCATAATTGCTGTTTTTCTGAAACAGAAGAGGAATAAAATGCTATGTAAAGTTAAATCCCCAAGGTCTAGTATCAGTGAAATTGAAATTTACCAATCGTTTATCATCGTAAGGATTAAGTATTACTTTATTCTGTTTGATTTTAAACACATCATGTCTCTTTGACCTTATCAAATGTTGATATCACCTTATTACGTTACCATCAAACAAAATATGTTTATAATCATTTATCGTGATCTGTTTGAGGCTTGCATGGGTAGAACCCTTTGATTTTTTACAACTTTTTATCAACAGGTAAGCATACATTTTTGCACGAAGTCCTACAAATTCCAACATAATTGCGCCATGATTTTCATCTTTCATTAAGCCGGGGACTTTTTTATTTACTAATGGAGTTCCAAAGATATTTTCAGGACTATAGTCAGATGTATCGAATTTATCAATGTCTTCTTTAAAGTACTCATAGATATCAGGAACCGAAAATGCGTATATAACACTATCTGTATCTGTGTACAAGAGCTTGGCATTATTTGGAAACTTAGGTAGGATGTAACCATAATGAAAATTGTATAAAAAAGTTTTGAAACGTCTAAAACACTGAAGCCTGTATATATGGGTTTATTTAGATATAATTCCAGCTTGTTCATTTGAATGATGAGCATATCATTGCTAAATATTGTACAACTATGAAAATTTGGTTTTGATATGTAAGCACGAGCACCATAGCGACCATCTCATTTTGTTACTAAACCTATATCCTTATATTTACCTACATTTTCCATCAGTTTCCCAAAAACACTATTAATCGTTAATTTATAAAAATTGTTGTCAAATTCATTTTGAGATTGCTGACGCATGGTTGTATTTAAATCGATATATTTTTTTAACCATGGTGATTGCTGAAAACGTAATATACGATGCACTTTTACCAACTTTAATCCATATTTTAAATATACTTTCAAATTTCTGTAATGAATTACGTAATTACGTTTTGGATACAATGTAAGTAATAATTTTTTTATTTTAGAATTTGAATCAGGTACGGGTGGAACCATATGTTTGGGTGCCAATGGTAGATCACTGTGACTCTCATGTAATTCTATGGGATAGTCTAAATCACACTCGATTATCTAACCAATTTCCGAATCATCAAGATGGTTTATTAAATCCAAAGTTTCAAAATTATCCACAAAAGAAAAATCACCAAATGGTAAAAATTCTGACGTGGTTGCCCCATATAAGTTATTTACGTCGTAGTACATTAAATACACACTTTCGGAAGTGGGATCAAATGTTTCACTCATGTACTTATTGTTAGCTTTAGCATACCGATTAGAACATTGAGCCACACCACCCCTAATTCCTCTTTCAATAAACATTAGCATATCAATATCAGTAAATAGTTCTAACTTTACTTGTGTAATTTTAAGCATAGCATCGTATGCTAAACCGGGGGCTGTACAATAGTGCAGAGGATCAAGTTTGTAAGTACTTAAACAAGTTTGCCGAAAATTTTCGAAAATATCAGCTAAAAGTAGAACGTCCGTTTTTAAATACAAATCTGAGTACTCCCCTAACGATCTAATATGAAATTTGTTCCAAACATTAACCGCATGTGCAAAACTGACATCAATGATTCCTTCATTATTAAGATGACTAAAAAACGCTTCCTTGGGAGGTAGCCTGGTTTCGTCTAATTTATCCCACGTATCAATATACTCATAAGGAAACACACCTTTGCGAACTAGTAAAGAAAATTCTTCTTCATTGTAACAATTAGCTCTGGTAATAATTTTTTTACTATTTTCCAAATAGTTTGATAACTTTTCAATACTACTACTCATAAATCTGAAAGAGTCAATAATTCTAAACTTAATTTTACTACTAATAAAATACTTATCTTTTTTGGGATTTTTTAATGGTGTACTTTAAATTATACAATCTAAACGTTTCGATAACACTTACAGTTATCTTCGTCAGTAAAGTTTGTTAAAATTGTTAAAGATGAGTAAACAATTTTGTCAAATTTGAAAATTCAAACATAAACATAATGCTATTAGTATAACAGTTTGTGAAACATAAAGCCAACTAAAAATTTTTAGTAAAGAATAACTAGGTCATAAAATTAAATATTATTAAACTGCCTCAAAGACGACAAACCAGAACACTCTTACGACGAAAGCTAACAATGAAATTTGCCAGCCAAAAACACATTTAACAAAATTTAATCGAGTTATGATTAGTGTAAAGTTGTGAAAACTTCAATTTTAAAATGATAGAGCATTACAATCAAACATTACATCAATTATAAATGGTATACATCCTAGTATTCAGTTTACCATGGAAAAAGAAACTAATGGAAGTTTACCATTTCTTGACATATTAATATCTAAAAATAATAATTCTCTATCTTTTAAGGTTTACAGAAAGCCGAACACACTGATAAATACCTTCATAAATTATCCAACCACCATCCACGTCAAAAAATTAGTGTAATAAAATCTTTAGTAGATCGAGCAAAACGAATTTGTGACCCTGAATTTTTGAATGATGAATATAAATATTTAAGAAAATCCTTACAAGATAATGGATATTCACTTACAGATATTAATAATGTTATTACACCTTCTAGGCGTAACCTTAAAGAAAAACCAGTTCTTAATGTTGGTACTGCTTTTCTTCCTTTTATAGCTAATGTTACAAATAGAATTGAAAAAATCCTAATCAAATATGGCATTAGGACTATTTTAAACCTACAAGAAAAATTAAAGAACATTTACCATCTGCATTTTGTACTGAATTATTTACACTTGTGCCGAAGAATTTGTGGTGCTTGTAGGTGTTGCTTCAAACGGTATAGTGACCTACATTAGTGAAGTTTACCCATGGTCTTTGTCAGATGTAACGTGCCAATTCTTGTCGATCGTTACCTTAATTTAAGTTTCGAAATTTGTGTTATTATTGATAATTTACATTACATTAGCATATTTAAGCATTCCTTTTTTCGTTCAATAATTAAATTTTAGTATACATCAATATTTTCACTTTATTAAATATACATATAAATACAGTTGTTTAGTGCTTATTCAGATTACCTATTATGCTTTGAGATACAACCTTTCTCAATATTTGTTGTAACCTTAATTTCTGTTTACAAGCAGTTCAGAAAGCTTTCAGAAACGCTAACGCTTATCTAGCGCTGGAGGAAAACTACAGCAACTTAAAGAAATTGTTGATAAATTAGCACCATATCCAAATTACAACTCGTTAACGAATTGCACAAACCTGCACGAAAAATTTTAAACGAAGGCGAGCAAAACAATAATTAGAGGTTTGGTGATCTTTGGCAAGCAGATTTAGCTGAATTTAATATATATGCCAAACAAAATAAGTGTTATAAGTATATATTAGTGGTTATCGACTGTTTTTCAAAATACTTGTAGACTAAAAGATTAAAAAAGAAAACAGGTCAGGAAGTTAGCAAAGCCATGCAAACAATCTTCAAACAAGGCCGGAAACCTAAAATTTGAGACAGATGCAGGAAAAGAATTCTACAATGAGCATTTTACTAAACTAATGCAGCGTTATGGAGTCAACCATTACTCCACCTATAGCACAAAGAAGGCTGCAATTGTTGAACGTATTATCAGAACCATTAAGTGCTCTATATAAGTCATTCAGCCTAAGGTAAATACAAATGGATTGATACAATTGATACCATAACGATGGATTATAACAATCGTAAGCATAGAACTACCGATGAAGCCCAAAGATGTTGATAATCATAAAGCTGCAGGATTACACTACATAAAAATATTTGATCGGAATCGATATTGTGTTGGTGGCATAGTACGAATCAGTAAATTTAAAAGTATTTTGCTAAAGGATACACCCAATTGGTCTAGTGAACTATTTAAGATTGTGAAAGTTCACATTACTAACCCAACCACCTACTTGTTGGAAGACATGAAAGGAAAACCTGTACTGGGAGGCTTTTATGAACATGAATTAAAAAAAAGTATCCCGATGTGTACTTGATGGAAAAAGTGCTTCGTTCCAAGAATAATAAGTTATTCGTAAAGTGGTGGGAATTGGATGAAAGATCATGGATAAATAAGGTAATATTGTTTAATAACTTTATTTGTGCAATAAATTACTTATATTAGTTATATAGTTTGTATCAAAGGATGTTTGCTCATGATGAAATAAAACACACAAAAAAATTGTATTTATTTTAGTTCATTAAATATTACAAAAATGTTTCCTAAAATTTCATTATGTTGTATACTAAACCCCCCCCCCCCCCCCCCCCCCCCCCCCCCCCCCCCCCCCCCCCCCCCCCCCTTTTTTTTTTTTTTTTTTTTTTTTTTTTTTTTTTTTTTTTTTTTTTTTTTTTTTTTTTTTTTTTTTTTTTTTTTTTTTTTTTTTTTTTTTTTTTTTTTTTTTTTTTTTTTTTTTTTTTTTTTTTTTTTCAGAGGAACATTTCACTCTATAAGAACGCTTCCTTGGGAGGTAGCCTGGTTTCGTCTAATTTATCCCACGTATCAATATACTCATAAGGAAACACACCTTTGCGAACTAGTAAAGAAAATTCTTCTTCATTGTAACAATTAGCTCTGGTAATAATTTTTACTATTTTCCAAATAGTTTGATAACTTTTCAATACTACTACTCATAAATCTGAAAGAGTCAATAATTCTAAACTTAATTTTACTACTAGTAAAATACTTATCTTTTGGGATTTTTAATGGTGTACTTTAAATTATACAATCTAAACGTTTCGATAACACTTACAGTTATCTTCGTCAGATAAAGTTTGTTAAAATTGTTAAAGATAGTAAACAATTTTGTCAAATTTGAAAATTCAAACATAAACATAAGTGCTATTAGTATAACAGTTTGTGAAACATAAAGCCAACTAAAAAATTTTTAGTAAAGAATAACTAGGTCATAAAATTAAATATTATTAAACTGCCTCAAAGACGACAAACCAGAACACTCTACGACGAAAGCTAACAATGAAATTTGCCAGCCAAAAACACATTTAACAAAATTTAATCGAGTTATGATTAAGTGTAAAGTTGTGAAAACTTCAATTTTAAAATGATAGAGCATTACAATCAAACATTACATCAATTATAAATGGTATACATCCTAGTATTCAGTTTACCATGGAAAAAGAAACTAATGGAAGTTTACCATTTCTTGACATATTAATATCTAAAATAATAATTCACTATCTTTTAAGGTTTACAGAAAGCCGACACACACTGATAGATACCTTCATAAATTATCCAACCACCATCCACGTCAAAAAATTAGTGTAATTAAATCTTTAGTAGATCGAGCAAAACGAATTTGTGACCCTGAATTTTTGAATGATGAATATAAATATTTAAGAAAATCCTTACAAGATAATGGATATTCACTTACAGATATTAATAATGTTATTACACCTTCTAGGCGCAACCTTAAAGAAAAACCAGTTCTTAATGTTGGTACTGCTTTTCTTCCTTTTATAGCTAATGTTACAAATAGAATTGAAAAAATCCTAATCAAATATGGCATTAGGACTATTTTAAACCTACAAGAAAAATTAAAGAACATTTAAGATCACCTAAAGATGTGTCAAACCCTTTATCATCTTCCGGAGTGTATAAGTTATCTTGTTCATGTGGAAAAGTATACATCGGACCACAAAACGTAGCTTTGATACAAGACGCAAAGAACATATGAGATTTTGTAGATTGGGTCAACCAGAGGTCTGCTGTGGCTGACCATGCCCTGAATAATCTAAATCATGACATTCAATTTGACAATATGAAAATATTGTCAAGACAAACCATTATTATGTTCGTTTGCAACGTGAAGCTATTGAAATATATAAACACCCGAATAATTTTAATAGACAAGAAGAAAATCTCCGTTTAAATAGGTTTTGGCATCTTATAATTACAAAAGAGCATAATGATACGCCTTGATTTTAATTTGTTTTCAACTTTTGGTATGTCTAGGTTTTTGCTGTGTTTTCCTAGATCTTGAAGCAAATGCTTTGCAATTATATGTTAAATTTCCACAGCACTATAATTTAACATAAGTAGTTGAAATTAAATTGAAATTAAAAATTACAAAGAACGTTCTGCATTGTGCTTTTCATTGTTAATAACACTTAATTGACAAAGATATCTCTTTGTTAGATTTAACTTTATTTTTGATGTAATGTTTGATTTGAATGCTTCTATCATTTTAAATTGAAGTTTTCACAACTTTACACTTACATCATAACTCGATTAAATTTTTTAAATGTGTTTTTGGCTGGCAAATTTCATTGTTAGCTTTCGTCGTAAGATGTTCTGGTTTTGGTCTTTGAGGCAGTTATAATATTTAATTTTATGACCTAGTTATTCTTTACTAAAAATTTTTAGTTGGCTTTATGTTTCACAAATGTTATACTAATAGCAGCTTATGTTTATGTTTGAACTTTTCAAATTTGACAAAATTGTTTACTACATCTTTAACAATTTTAACAAACTTTACTACTGACGAAGATAACTGTAAGTGTTATCAAACGTTTAGATTGTATAATTTAAAGTACACCATTAAAAATCCCAAAAAGATAAGTATTTTATTGATGTTAATGGTGAAAGTTTAATTTTATAATTTTACACCTTCTATTAATTTTGTGAAAGACATATATCTTTCTTTGTTTATGGGCGATGAAATCGCACTGAATATAGCAATTTTAATGACGAAATGCTATCATAACCTGAAATTATGAACTCAACCAGTAGGATGTAGTCTTTATAGTTTAGGTTACAATTTGATGTGATGCTCCTCGAAATGCTCCAGTAAAATGTTATGGTCTCTAACCTTTATATCATTATTTGTAAATGGTTTTCGCAAATGTGACAAATCGTGGTGCTTTCAAAGTGTTCAACCTGATTGGAGTTAAAGTACCCATAGGAATTATTTTATTGATGATTTGTGCTCCAATGTGCAATACTTTGAAGCTCTTTAACAAACCATTGAATGCGATCATTTCTCTATAAAGCTTAAATCGAGATAAAGAATCATTGTATGAACACTTTAAGTAGTAAGTAATGCTGAAGGGTATATGTTTGGAATGAAACAGAGTATTACCCCCAAGTGATGTTAAATTTGTACAATTTTCTAAAATACTTCCTAAATCCGCATAAATTACAAACGGTACCTTTTCCTGAAATGCGAAATTTTTGAACTGCAGAAACATTTCCGCTTCGGTAGGCATCCTGGCTGAACATTGATTAACTTGATGGCAGAGAGTGACATGTTTTTTGTAGAAGGCGATCTGAAGAAAAGTGGTTCAAGCATCGATAACAAATAAATTTCTTGTGCTCCCTATTCGATAGTTGTTTAGAAAAAAGAACTGACATATTTTTAATCCACGCGAATGATAAACAGTATTATTTTTGTATTAATAGTATCAGTAGAACCGCAGAATGATAATTAGGCGAAAGTACTAAAAGATTTATAGGCACACACGATTACACAGTCATGGACTTGTAGCAAATATTTTATTTATTATAACTGATATGTAAAAAAATAATAATTTAAGTAACTATAGAAGTACTTTAGGTTTACAATTACAAATATTACGAGTGAAATATACTGTCGTACAGAAATGCTGTTTATCGGTTTATACAGTCATATAAGCTCCCCCCCCCCCTCATTCAAGGTTAAATATCACAAACTTGTTATAACTTGTATTTGACTTTATAGCACACCAGTTAAAACACTCATCAGGAATAATAATATGTTGTAGTATATTCAATACAAAGCTTTCAGAGGAACACTTCCTCACCAAAGAACGCTTCAGGTACTTCCTGTAGATTTGATCACTACTGTACCACAGTTCATCGTGCAGTTTGTTTTCGAGACTGCTCATAATTACTGTTTTTCGAAACAGAAGAGAAATAAAATGCTATGTAAAGTTAAATCCCCAAGGTCTAGTATCAGTAAAATTGAAATTTACCAATCGTTTATCATCGTAAGGACTAAGTATTACTTTATTCTGTTTGATTGTAAACACATCATGTCTCTTTGACCTTATCAAATGTTGATATCGCCTTATTACGTTACCATCAAACAAAATATGTTTATAATCATTTATCGTGATCTGTTTGATGCTTGCATGGGTAGAACCCATTGATTTTTATACAACTTTTATCAACAGGGTAAGCGTACATTTTGCACGAAGACCTACAAATTCCAACATAATTGCGCAATGATTTTCATCCTTCATTAAGCCGGGGACTTTTTATTTACTAATGGAATTACAAAGATATTGTCAGTACTATAGTCCGATGTATCGAATTTATCAATGTCTTCTTTAATGTACTCATAGATATCAGGAACCGAAAATGAGTATATAAAACTATTTGTTTCTATGTACAAGAGCTTGGCATTATTTGGAAACTTAGGTAGGATGTAACCATAATAAAAGTTTTATAAAAAAGTTTTTGAAACGTCTAAAACACTGAAGCCTGCATGTATGGGTATATTTAGATATACTTCCAGCTTGTTCATTTGAATGTATGAATATCATTGCTAAATATTGTACAACTATGGAAATTTGGTTTTGATATATAAGCACGAGCACCATATCGACCATCCCATTTTGTTACTAAACGTATATCCTTATATTTACCTACATTTTCCATCAGTTTCCCAAAAACACTATTAATCGTTAATTTATAAAAATTGTTGTCAAATTCATTTTGAGATTGCTGACGCATGGTTGTATTTAAATCGATATATTTTTTAACCATGGTGATTTCTGAAAACGTAATATACGAAGCACTTTTACCAACTTTAATCCATATTTTAAATATACTTTCAAATTTCTGTAATGAATTACGAAATTACGTTTTGGATACAATGTAAGTAATAACTTTTTTATTTTAGAATTTGAATCAGGTACGGGTGGAACGATATGTTCGGGTGCCAATGGTAGATCACTGTGACTCTCATGTAATTCTTTGGGATAGTCTAAATCACACTCGATTATGTAACCAATTTCCGAATCATCAGGATGGTTTATTAAATCAATGTTTCAAAATTATCCACAAAAGAAAAATCACCAAATGGTAAAAATTCTGACATGGTTGCCCCATATAAGTTATTTACGCCGTAGTACATTAAATACACTTTCGGAAGTGGGATCAAATGTTTCCCCCATGTACCTATTGTTAGCTTTAGCATACCGATTAGAAGATTGAGCCACACCATCCCTAATTCCTCTTTCAATAAACATTAGCAGATCAATATCAGTAAATAGTTCTAACTTTACTTGTGTAATTTTAAGCATAGCATCGAATGCTAAACCGGGGCTGTACAATAGTGCAGAGGATAAAGTTTGTAAGTACTTAAACAAGTTTGCCGAAATTTTCGAAAATATCAGCTAAAAGTAGAACGGCGTTTTTAAATACAAATCTGAGTACTCCCTAACGATCTAATATGAAATTTGTTCCAAACATTAACCGCATGTGCAAAACTGACATCATTGATTCCTTCATTATTAAGATGACTAAAAACGCTTCCTTGGGAGGTAGCCTGGTTTCGTCTAATTTATCCCACGTATCAATATACTCATAAGGAAACACACCTTTGCGAACTAGTAAAGAAAATTCTTCTTCATTGTTACAATTAGCTCGTGTAATAACTTTTTACTATTTTCCAAATAGTTTGATAATTCAATACTACTACTCATAAATCTGAAAGAGTCAATAAATCTAAACTTAATTTTACTACCTTCTATTACTTTTGTGAAATCGCACCGGGAATAGTAGCCAATTCTCTAATGACGAAATGGCTATCATAACCTGGCAAATTATGAACTACAACCAGTAGGATGTGGGAGTCTTTATAGTTTAGGTTACAATTCTGATGTGATGCTCCTCGAAATGCTCCAGTAAAATGGTTATGGTCTCTAACCTTTATATCATTATTTGTAAATGGTTTTTCGCAAATGTGACAAATCGTGGTGCTTTCAAAGTGTTCAACCTGATTGGGAGTTAAAGTACCCATAGGAATTATTTTATTGATGATTTCGGTGCTCCAATGTGCAATACTTTGAAGCTCTTTAACAAACCATTGAATGCGATCATTTCCTCTATAAAGCTTAAATCGAGATAAAGAATCATTGTATGAACACTTTAAGTAGTAAGTAATGCTGAAGGGTATATGTTTGGAATGAAACAGAGTATTACCCCCAAGTGATGTTAAATTTGTACAATTTTCTAAAATACTTCCTAAATCCGCATAAATTACAAACGGTACCTTTTCCTGAAATGCGAAATTTTTGAACTGCAGAAACATTTCCGCTTCGGTAGGCATCCTGGCTGAACATTGATTAACTTGATGGCAGAGAGTGACATGTTTTTTGTAGAAGGCGATCTGAAGAAAAGTGGTTCAAGCATCGATAACAAATAAATTTCTTCGATAGTTGCTTAGAAAAAAGAACTGACATATTTTTAATCCACGCGAATGATAAACAGTATTATTTTTTGTATTAATAGTATCAGCAGTAGAACCCGCAGAATGATAATTAGGCGAAAGTACTAAAAGATTTATAGGCACACACGATTACACAGTCATGGACTTGTAGCAAATATTTTATTTATTATAACTGATATGTAAAAAAATAATAATTTAAGTAACTATAGAAGTACTTTAGGTTTACAATTACAAATATTACGAGTGAAATATACTGTCGTACAGAAATGCTGTTTATCGGTTTATACAGTCATATAAGCTCCCCCCCCCCTCATTCAAGGTTAAATATCACAAACTTGTTATAACTTGTATTTGACTTTATGCAGCATACAGAAACTCGTCTTATATGAAAATGAAATGTGATACTTTCATACGCTTTAGTTCATTGCCTTTAGATTGCGTTTACAAAAGTATTCCCAAGAGCTTCAGTTCAGAAAGATGCAGATATTGCACTTTATTATTTTATCTTTAGTGGACTTTACTGGTAGTATCTAATAACCTAACCTTGCTGACATGGCATGAAATACCTTTTCATGTCTAGATTATGATGCATTCATCACCTTTTACAGGTCAATAGTAACCACTTCCATTTTTTTTGTATACGTTAACAAATTTAATTTATATAATAATAATTTTATTTCAATATTCAGTCGTTACATACATACCATACTGACAAAATTATATACAACTTAAATTGAATAAGTCCTAAACGAAACGCTCTCCTGAATTTTTAAATTTTTCCTACTTCCCAGTAAACAAAATATTTTTTAACATTATTGCGTTTTATAAGTGACATTTTATCCATTCATTTATGAATTTACCAAAAATAATAAAACTGACCCACTAAATTGAGATTCTGATTTTAAGCAAAACTTTTTTTATAACTAAAATCTAACAATTTTGTAAAAGCATTCACGTTGTTAAAATTGATTGATTTTTGGAACAAGCAATTACCAAAATTTTCAATAAAGAACACTTTAAACTGCATAAAGAAAAACAGGATAATGCAAGCATTTTTTTTGACAAACGCTTGTACACGTTACAAGACAGTCTATATTTAGCGCTTTTAAAATTAATTGTGCAATTTTAAGCACATGCGCTAGTTGCAAGTTCAAAGTTTTTACACATTTTTGAGAAAATTTGGAACTGCTATCTTTGCGCTGTTATTTGTTTTATTTACAGCAAAAATTGGAATTTTTGGGTAAAGGACAGCGTAATTCATTTAATGAAAGTTCAACGTTTATATATATATATATATATATATATATATATATTATCCACAAACAAGTTCAAACTTTTTCACATTTTTTAGTTTTGAGAAAATTTAGAACTGCTATCTTTTGCGCTATTATTTGTTTAGTTACTATAAAATTAAATTTTGACTAAAGTACTAGCTTTATTATTATATATATAACGTTTATGTACTACTTTAACAAGACTATTTGTTTTGAAATTTTTAAATTCGAATGTATTTAACTGCTATCCTTTGCGCTGTTAATTTGTTTAAGTCTATATACAAAATCTCATGAATTTTTAAATTTTCGATTAAACTTCTATGATAAAAAGAGTATATTTTAACATTATTGTTTAAAGTGACATTTATCCATTTCAATTTATTAAATTACTCAAAAATAATAAACTACCCATTAAATTGAGATTCTGATTTTAAGCAACCTTTTCTACTTTAAAACATACACAATTTTGTATAGCATTACGTTGTTAAAATTGTTATTTTTGGAACAAGCAATTACATAATTTTAATAATTACACTTTAAACTGATAAAGAAAAACAGGATAATGCAAGCATTTTCTTTGAAAACCATGACGTTAAAGACAGTCTTTTTAGCTTACATTTCAATTGTGCATTTTAGATCACTCTTAGTTGCAAGTTCAAAGTTTTACATTTTTAAAAATTTGGAACTGCTATCTTTACACTGTTATTTGTTTAGTCTATGCAAATTGGAATTCTTGGGTAAAGACTAGCCGTTATGATTTATATATATGTATCAACTTTATATTATATATATATATATATTATATATATATATATAATATACTATATATATATATATATATTAACAAAGCAAGTTCAAAGCTTTTCACATTTTTTAGTTTTGAAATTGAACTGCTAATCTTTCGCTATTATTTTTTAGTCTACATGATAAATTGAAATTTTGACTAAAGGACTACTTTTACAATTTATAATTATGTAACGTTTTGTACTACTTTAACAAGACTATTTGTTTACATTTTTAAATTAATTTATTTAACATGCATCCTTTGGTGTACTTGTTTAGTCTATAACAAAAATTCAAATCTTTAATACGTAAACTGCTATGATAAAAAGATTTTATTTATTTTAAAACATTTCACACACAATTTATTTTTAGCTTTACATTTCATACAATAGCTAAATAATTTTATTCACCTTCTTGAATATAAGTTTTATGTTAATTATAAGGTTACAATGTCATTTCTTTCCTCAATTTGTACTAATTTAATAAATCTATAGAAACTCGTTTAATATGAAAATTCAATTAAACCTAGGAAACTTCTTTTAAATTGTCTTTCATTTGTAATTCACTCTTTCTTGATTAATTTTTCTTCTTGCACACACTTTATTTTTCTTTACTGAATACTGTTAAAGTGCCTTTTTTTCCGCAATATAATTTGACCTATGAATTACTATTTATTTTTAAAGCGTCTTTCCATCACAATACAATGACCTTTATTGTCAATACTTCTGGCCAATTCACTGAGTTGCATCATTTTTTAGCTCATACAGCTCTAAATATGTCCTCAATTCTTTTAGTTCCTTGATTAACACCTCAGTCTTCTTTCTTCATCAATACTTAATAAATTCTTTCTATTCTTTCTCTTCTTATCATTACTTAAATTTCACATTTCTAGCAAAAAGTTTACTGAATATGCAATCCCGAAAGCCTTTTCTATATTTAATGAATCTTTCAAAACTGCTAACCTACTCAAAAACTTTTAGATTTCTAAGAATGATTATTCAACTTCTATTTTAGCTTTGACCTTTATCAGCTAAAATTTATACCCAAAAATTCTGAAAATTCTATTCTTAGATTTCCTATTTAGCTTTTCCATTGACCTTTTATATTTCTAAGAAATGTAATATGACACCACCTAGGTCAATAATCTTTGACCTTGAAAATATTTTAGATTTATGATTTCCTTGCAACTTTTATTTAGCTTTGACCTTGACCAGCTCAAATTTTAAATTTCCCGTAAAGTTTTGACCTTGAAGGACTCCAAAGCTGTCCTTTCCCACCAATTGGAGAATGGCTGTGACACTGGTCAAACCGTCGCCATATTACTACTGGTGTATTGTCGCATCTAGAATAGGTCGCGAAAGACCTTCCTTAAAGCTTCGCCGCCTTAAAATATATCAATAAAATCTATGTGTAATTGAGTCAACTGTATTTTAAAGTTAGCATATCACATCAGTTGCCTAGCTCGTAAATGAAACTTCTTCGACTAGTTTATGTGTATTTGCTTCCTGTGCCTTGCAACCAATTTTCACTTCACTGATTTGCCTTTACAGCGTTAGTTTTTATCAAACTCTGTCGGATGCGTGGGATCATAGTATATAGCATCCATGTTATGTTCAAACTATCCCAATCTAGTGAGTCTTCTTTGAGAGGATCTTCTCGTGTTTCGAATCACTATCAGCATCGTAATTCTCGTATAGGTAAAATTTTGCGACGCAAGGCTTTCAGCAAAGGCTGTTTCGGTGGTCCCCATATATTGGAGGAATGGGTGTAAGCACTGAAATTTCGGATAGGATCTGTTATCTTCGGCATGATAGGTCGCCGATTTAACAGCCTTCGCTAAAGCCTAGCAAACGTATTTTTCCCTATCTGATAATGATAAGCGTTGGGGTAGCCCTATAGTTGCCTTACGAAATGAAATCGGTGTTAGTTTTAAATCACATGTGTATTGTCAAAATTGTAAATGGAGGACAGCTTGTTTATTTGTCCAGGGGCATTTGACCATTTTCAAAAGCCAAATAGTGCGTTCAACCTTGTTTGTAAATCTATAGCCTTTTTGTCAGAGGTATTTCCGACAAGCCATCCCTTGTATGTAAAATAATGTAGAGGCCTGATTTCGAGTTTGGTTGTATATTTGTTATTGTATAGACATTTTAACTAGTTAAATGAAATCGTATTTAACCTGCAAAAAAACCGGAGTTATAATGTTAAATCAAACTCAGTATTTTTAAATTTTTGCAAGCAGTAGATTTGATTTGATTGTGGTTGATTGCTTTGACTGATTTGGTTAATTGCTTTGATTGGTTGATTGTGATTGATTAAAAACAGATTAATAACGACTTAGGACGTCCAGGCGTACTTATAAATCTAAGGCCCATTTTGACAGAGGCGTTTCCTCTAAGGCAGATCTTGTATATAAAATTTTTAATTAGCATTTTTTCATTTCCAATAACGCCAGCCCCTATTACAGAAAACATTCATTAGTTTTAAATCTCAAAATAGTATTGCTTATAATAAATGATTAAAACCTTTCATCTTTTTTGTTTATAAATTTAATTATGACTCATAATTAAAAGCAAAAATATATTGCGCGTAACAGCAGACTAAGCCCTGGAAACGAATGTAGACGTCTTATACTTATCTCACAAGTTACAACTAGGTTCTTTTATTTCAAATTTCCCCCGATAACCATTGCAGTGATCTGTATGTAGTTTTAAAATATACAGCTAGCCACCTCTATTACAGAAAACATTCATTAGTCCATACACAAGTAGATGACGCCATAGACAAATTCGAATTTTGGGGCAAGGGGGCCATAACAAGACCCGAAAGAAAGTTCCGAAGACCTATACCTGTCTTACAAGTTAGAATTAGGGCCCCTTATTAGAATAAAAATTCAAATTCCCCGGCATAACCAAACCGAAAACAATCATTAGTCCATACACTACTGGATGGCGCCACAAACAAATTCAAATTTTTAGGCAAGGGGCTAAGACCCGAAAGCAAGTTGCGAAGCCCCATACCTGACTTATAAGTTAGCATTAGGCCCCCTTAATAGAGTACAAGTTCAAATTTCCCGCAATAAACAATCAGAATGTAGACTTAAATAGAAATTCAAATTTCTTGCCAAGGGGGCGAAACTCCGAAAGCAAGTTACGAAGCCCTATACCTGTCTTATAAGTTAACGTTAGGCCCTCTTATTAGAATACAAGTTCAAATTTCTCGCAATAAACAATCAGAATGTAAAGACTTAAATACAAATTCAAATTGGACAAGGGGGCGAAGCCCCTAGAGCAAGTTGCGCAGCCCTATACCTGTCTTACAAGTTAATGTTAATGCCACCTTATTAGAATACAAATTCAAATTTCCCGCCAAAACAAAATGGCCTAGGGTCTTATTTATGATTCATAATTAAAAAGGTTATGATGATACAATTTAATTACAACATAATGACCGAGGATCTTGATTATGACGCTTAATTAAAAGGGTTATGGAGATCAAAGTCAGCCAAGGGTTGAAAAACGCCCCCGAATAGAAGCCGACCACACTCCTAGCCCCACCCCAGACCCCCACTCTAACCCCCACTGCTTTTAATAAACCCCTTTCCAACCTCCACCACTTTTAATGAATTGGCCCTCAACGGGTTGAGGGCCAATTATGAAATACAAGTTGGCTCTGACTTGTAATTTGTTTACTAATAACCATACCTAATGGTTTTTCAAAGCGCTTCAGGAACACAAAATTACTGTTCTTAGTAAAAGTAGACACATGTCATCATCGTTTATGTAATTAAACAATGTTGCCACCTAATTTGCCCACCATACCCCATTACCTTTTGCGTTCATTAAATGGCCGTCGATGTTGCTAAAGCACTGTAGTATTAGAACACTCACATGGTGTAGCTCTTAGCACAGTTTAATAATAGATGACAGTTGACAATTTTTTTTTACATTCCCACCTAAAAGAAAAATTATAGTAATCGACCAAAAAATTTGAAATCGAACTGAGATCGGAAATATCCGATTTAAGGTTCCCTGGGTCCTAAAAAGTGGTTTTTTGAAAAATGTCCGAACGCGAGCGCGCGCGTGCGTATGTGTGTGTGTGTGCGTGCGTGCGTGTGTGTGGGTGCGTGCGCGCGTGTGTGTGTGAGTGCGTGAGTGCGGGGGTGTGCGTTGTGCGGTGCGTGTATGAGTGAAAGTGAGAATATGAAATAATGAAGTAAAGCAAAATATTCAATTTAAATTTTTTTAAATGGACGCTGTTGGTTGTGGCGCTATTGTACTATTTAATCTACATGTTGTCATTACTTAATTAAACTAATGATAATATAACCACATATAACTTTCTGTCTAATTGATGTTATGTTTTTGTACTCGAACAGAAATCCTTTTATTTGTTTGTCCAATACAAGGTTTAAAATAATCATTACGTTGGTTTTTGACCGCAACTTTGTTTTTAGGATTAAAAAGAGGTTCATAAGTAACTTGCCGTTAGTTTCAACAATGTATGTGCATTCAATATATAGCGCTTCATATACTGAGAGAGAATGTTGCAAAGCAGTTTGTATTCCGGCAGGTACAACAAACACACCAAATACTTGCGTAGAAGTCTTTTCCTCAAGAGAGTGACACTATTATGCTTACTTTGTGTATTTATTGTATACTATAGTTATCTACGTTATGTTCTCCTCCAATCATAATTATTTCTGATTCGCGATTTCGCCATATATCCCATATAATCAGGCAGGTAAACAAGGAAGGATTTTTGGATCAAACCCTCTGGGCCCGATCGATTTATTTCGAAAACCGTAAGTCGTAGCGACTTCAGATAAGTCTCATTCATTTATAAAAAAACTGAATTTTCTTAAATTTTATGTTAAAATTATGAAATTTTGAAAAACAAAAAACTTATGAATAACAATGTCCAATACCCCGCCCAAACGAGCCGCTTATGAGTAAACTAAAAAATCATATCACGTCATACGACTGGACATATTGCACTAAATAAATGTACAGAACGCTATCATTTAAAGGGAAACCATTTTGAAGATATTTAAATTAAACCGATGTTAGGGCGCCATATTCCAAGAGTTCCAGCTCTCTTAGGAAGCCTTTTGTATTATGGTAATTTACGTTAAATCGACATAAAATTAGCTCTAGAGTTTTCTTTTGTGAAAAGAGTTTGTGGACACCAGTAAATTTAAAATATTATACCTGATATATATATATATATATATATATATATATATATATAAAGCTTCTATGGGTAACTTTGTTATTATAACAGCTACAGAGTCGGTTAAATTAGCAATATTGGGCAGAATTTCAAGACCAATCAAATGACGTTTTGAGTTTTAACTAGTGTTGCCAACTTTCGTAGTTATTTAAAAAAAACTAAAAATAATCCGAATTTTCAAACTCAAATATCTGAAACCGTTGCAAATAAAGCTAAAATAGAAGAGAAATAATTTATAGGTATTTTTACGATCTTTAAGGTAAGCCTATTTTTAAATTTATTTTGCATTTCGTTTTTGAGATATAACACAAAGTTACTTTTTTTTTGGAACGTGTAGTTTGTTTTAGTCCTATTAAATAGCATATTTTTTAGATTTCAAAAATGTATAGTTTACCTTATTTATAACAAGTAGTTTTCTTGTAATTTAATGAAAACTGTAAAGTTAAAATCTAGTATCAATTTTAAAAAATAGAGCGCTTTGGAATGAAATAAAACAAAAGAAATCTATAACACCATAATCGTCAGTTGTGAAAAACTTACGAGTACGAACTTTATTAATGCTGCAGCTTATAAAATTTCAACCAATCATAAATATTTATAAACAAAAGAAATACCTAAGTACTACATTACAACAAGATTTCAAAATGGCCACCATGGTTTTTAACACATATACGACATCTTTGTAATATATTATTTTGCATTTTTAACAAGGTATTAGGTCTAATTGCTGCAATAGCTGTTCTTATTTTATCTTTTAAATCTTCGATATTATGTGGTTTAGTTTTATAAACGCTACCCTTTAACTGTTCCCCACAAAAAGAAATTCAGAGGGGTTAAATCTGGAGATCTAGGAGGACATGGAATAGTACCACGAGTAGCAATCCAGTTATTAAATCTTTCTGTTGAAAAGTTTGAAACAACATTTGCATCGTGACCAGGAGCTCCATCTTGTTGAAAATGACGAAAAGCGTGTATTAAATTTAATGGAACTTCGTCCATCATATTTTCAAATTCATTTCTTAAAAACATTAAGAAGCGTTCAGCATTTAAATGTTGTTCAAAAAAAATGGACCAATGACTTTAGTACCTAAAACGCCGCATCATACGTTTATTGAGAAAATATGTTGATCTCGTCTCTCTACAGTTAAATGAGGATTTTTTGAGCCCAGTAAATGTGATTTTTCTATTAAATAAACCATTGTTGGTAAACTTGGCTTCGTCCGTAAACAAAATTGATTTAGAAAAGTCATTGTTTCTTCGATGCTCTTCAATAAACCAGGTAGCGTAATTTAATCGTCTTTTAAAATCTGCAGGATACAATGTATTTCCAACGTGGTGACGATAAGCTTTGAAGTTATTTTGTTTCAAGATTATGCGTGCTTCTTCTCTTGACGTATTAGTCCATTTTCCCGTACAGATGCAGTCGATTTCACATTATTATAAGCCAGAACATTTACTTCGGTTTCTTCATTAAATTTTTTTTGCGTCTTTTGGTTTTTTGAAAGACCCGTATTGCTTTATATTAGTTTCCAGTATACGAAATAATCCTTTAGGAGGTTGCTTTCTTTCCATGTACCTCTGTAAATACATTTCCGACGCTGCATTTTCATCACGATTAGAAATATAATAGCAAAATAACATATCATTCATTTCTTCAAAGGAATACTCCATATTTATTTTTTAGAAAATCACCTTTTTTAAATAAGAAATACTATTTAAATTTTAATTTAATTAAAATAAACATAAATAAAAATGCAAGTGTCAAATTTGTTTTGTTTTATTCCATTCCAAGGCGCTCTATTTTTTAAAACTGATACTCGATTTTAACATTACAGTTTTTATTAAATTACAAGAAAACTACTTGTTATAAATAAGGTAAACTATACATTTTTGAAATCAGTAATAAATATGCTATTTAATAGAACTAAAACAAACTATACGTTCCATTTAAAAAAAAGTAACTTTGTGTTATATCTCAAAAATGAAATGCAAAATAAATTTTAAAATAGGCTTATCTTAAAGTTCGTAAAAATATCTATCAATTACTTCTCTTGTATTTTAGCTTTATTTGCAACGGTTTCAAAGACATTTGAGTTTGAAAATTCGGCTCGTTTTTAGTTTTTTTTTATATAACCATGAAAGTTTGCAACACTGGTCAAAACTCAAAACGTCATTTGATTGGTCTTGAAATTCTGCTCAATATTGCTAATTTAACAGACTGTAGCTGTTATAATACAAAGTTACCCATAGAAGCTTAGTTAAAAATTGTTACCCTTTATATATATATATATATATATATATATATATATATATATATATATATATATATATATATATATATTATAAATAACCAAATTTGAAAACGGTGCTTTGGAGTAAGGGTAAAAATCAACTAAGTTTTAGATGAAACTGTGGTCCCTTCTGGTTATATTAATCTGCCTATACATTTGGAGCTAATTTTTAACACCTTGACTTTAATTTTCAAGTATTATCTATACTTACACCACAATGTTCTTAGCCAGTTACATTAATTACTTCCGGCAATAAAAAAAGCAGTTCACATTTAGTTATCTGAAACTATTTATTTAGATTGATTGAGTCCTTTTAATTGATAAGGAATAAAGTGCTTAATAGCACCAATGTTTTAAATACAATAGAATTCCACAATTTCATTTATATAATTAATTTCTCTACGCGTTTCAATACAACATGTATCATTATGAAAAGAAAATATGTAAGTAAAATAATAACACGTAGTTATGATAACAGATCCTTAAGGTAAAAAAGAAAACTTGATGTAAGTTATAATTTTATATTTAAAATATCTGTTCAAGGCTAGTCTATAAGATCAACCTGTCGTTCATTATAGCACAGACAACATATACTATATGTTGTCTGTGATTATAGGTACTTTCTGTTTATATTTATAAATATCGAATGTTTTCAAAACATCTAATTTGTTTTTTTATTAGAAAAATGTTTTGTGAAGCCATAAGACGATTATTTACTATTAAGTGTTTGGCGTAATTTGATTTGTGTTTGTGCTTATATTTGTAAAATCCAATGTGTTCATTGTATCTATTATCATAGTTCCTAAGTGTTCGTCTAATATAAACAGAATGTACAGGGTGGTTTTTTTTTCGTTAATATTATAGGGTAGGTATAGGCTAAACGGTAAGAGATACAAAAAAAACTAAGATACGTGTCCCGTTCTATTTTTTAGTGTTTAGTTTAATGGCGCAATCGGATCTACGCTACTAAATTGGTTTCGAAGATACAGAGTGATTCTCAAAATCTGCCGGTTTTTATTATCTCTTATGACTCGGTTATTTATGGAGATAAAAAAAAGCTTTGGATACGAAAGTTTTATGACTTTTTACGTTGAATCCAGTTGCGTTCTTAAAAAAAATATAGATGTTTGATTTTTTGAGATATTATCAAAAGTAGCATTTTCTTAAATGGGACACCCTGTATCTGATAATCTCAAAAAATTGCATTTTTTCTTGAGATTGCAACATATATAACACTTAATATTTTGCATTGTCCTAAATAGCTAAAATACTAAAAAAACATTTTTTTTAGTTGGCCATGGATTTAATCAATTCTTTATTTTACAATAGGCATGATAAAATTGCAGATAATAACAATAATAAAACATTAATAAACTAAAACAACAATTAGAAAAAACAAGAAAAGATTTATAACAACTCAACAGTAATTATTTCAAATACTTATGTATAACAATTAGCATAGGTGGTTAATCACAAAAGGTGCTCAAATTGTCTTCCATTCTGCTCGATGCATTTTTGGGCTCTGCTTGTAACTGAACGAGTGGCGTTATAGATTTGAATATTTGGCACTCTTTCAATGCAATTAATAAAATTTGCTCTGAGTTCTTCTACAGTATTACTTCGGGTTTTATAGACTTCATTTTTGATAGATCCCGAAAAATAAAAGTCGAGTGGCGTCAGGTCGGGGGAACGCGGAGGCCATCTGTTTGGTCCATATGTACCAAGCCAATTTTCACCAAAATTGACGTTTAGTAGGTAAGTCCCTTACCATGTGGGTATTATGTGCTGGAGCACCGTCTTGTTGTAAATAAACATTATTTCTTGCAGCTAATGGCATGTTATCCAACTCCATTATTACACATTCTTCCAAAATTTGGATGTATCCTTGAGCATTCAAATTTTCATTAAAAATTCTGTAGTTAAGGACTCTGTTTTGATATAGCGCCACCCATACATGGAACCCAAACCGTCCTTGTTGCATCCTGGCGACCGTCTGATGAGGATTTATGTTTGACCAATATCGATTATTATGTCGATTAAAAATTCCTTCGCTAGATATAAAAGCCTCGTCGGTCCATATTATATTTTGAAAAAAATTGGGATTCCGATTAATCTGCTGCGAATACCAATGACAAAATGTTACACGCCGCTCTTCATCTCCAGGATGTAAGTTATGAACCTTCCTTATTTTATATGGTGTATACTTATGCTTTCTTAACGTTTTTAAAACTTTAGATTTACTTGTGCCAATATCTTTCTCAATATTACGGGTAGATATCGTCGGATCAGCAGCAACACAAGCTAATGTATTTATTTCATCTCTTTCTCTATTTGCCTTATTGTAAATCTTACTTCTTGGTTTTCCAAATGATCCATACTCACTTAAATTGTGATATAATCTTTCAAATATTTGTTGTTCTGGGTGTCATCGTTTCAGATAACGCTCAAAATATAAGTCTAGAGCTGCGTCTTTATTTTTATTACTCTCAACGTAGCACTCAAGCATATTTAATTTTTCATAATTTTGAAAATTATTCATTTTAATCACCTTTCTTAAAAAATATAATCGGAAACGAAATAAGAATACCAATACCTAATTGTTACTGAATTTTATGACATGTAAACAAACAAAAACAATTGCTTAAAACATTCAATTAATGGCCAACTAAAAAAAAATGTTTTTTTAGTATTTTAGCTATTTAGGACAATGCAAAATATTAAGTGTTATATATTGTTGCAATCTCAAGAAAAAATGCAATTTTTTGAGATTATCAGATACAGGGTGTCCCATTTAAGAAAATGCTACTTTTGATAATATCTCAAGAAACAAACATCTATATTTTTTTTAAGAACGCCACTGGATTCAACGTAAAAAGTCATAAAACTTTCGTATCCAAAGCTTTTTTTTATCTCCATAAATAACCGAGTCATAAGAGATAATAAAAACCGGCAGATTTTGAGAATCACTCTGTATCTTCGAAAACAATTTAGTTAGCGTAGATCCGATTGCGCCATTAAACTAAACACTAAAAAAGAGAACGGGACACGTATCTTAGTTTTTTTGTATCCCTTACCGTTTAGCCTATACCCTATAATATTAACGAAAAAAAACCACTCTGTACAGTTCAATTTATAAATACCTGATATCAAAATCTTTGGCATTAAATACACACTTAAGAACATTATAGTATTAGTTTTGCACACTACTTTGTACTTCTTGTTCTTTATATTTCCCAAATATGAAATTTATGAGCATTTATTTTCTGTCGGTTCTGTATAATATGGGTAAATGTTTTTGATAGATCATTTGCACTCTTTTTAACTAAACCGTTGCTTATATTTGAAATATAACCATTTGCTTATGCATTTTGTTTTATAATTGAAGTTTCTTTATCGAAATCTGTTTGTTTTAACCCTCCTATTGTGTTCGGGTCAATATGATATTAGAAAATTGTTAGTTTTTTTTAATGCATTTGTTTCACTCACTGTGTTTGGGTCTATATGCCCCGGTGATTTGTGTGGTTCAAATTAGAAGAACGAGAAGCAGATTATTATCATACACGGATGTATTTTATTAGTTTTGTTTTATTTTCATAAATATAAATAACTTACATAATACTGCCACATTATTGCATGCGTTATTTGTGTACCGGTAAACAAGTTTATTCCTGTTCAGACTTGTCTGTGGCTCCGCGTATAAATGCAGCCAGTGAGCATATGTGTGTTAGTTTCTTAGTAAATATCAAACTTGATGCTATACTCTAATAAGAAATAGCTAACAATTGAAGTTTATTATTGAAAATGTGTAGTGAAAGAGTGTTCACGGATAGTGAACTTGAGAAACTTTTGTGTTTCTAATGTTTCTGAAAAAGAATACCATTAGTCCGAAACCGAGATATATAATAGCGAATCGGATGATGAAGTGGAAACTGTGATTTCAGATCAAGCTGAATTCGGATAATCACATAACTTCAAAAGATGGAAATATAGTATGGAATGAAAAGACACATCAATCGGGAAGGTTATCAGCAGCAAATATTATTTCGTTGATTCCTGGGCCAACAAGGTATGCGTACTGTTTCTAGCTGGACTGTATAAATTTCATGAAGAGGCAACTGCCAGTCAGTGGGATGGAGATGTACGACGCCAAACTGATAATGTAGCTTCCATACGGGACTTGTGGGATAAATTGGTTGCAATTCTACCTAAGCTCTATAATATTCACGAAAATGTAACAGTAGATGAGCAACTCGTACCTTTTAGAGGCCGTTGTCCTTTTAGACAGTACATCGCGAATAAACCTGCTAAATACGGAATCAAGATTTGGACTTTATGCGATTCTGTAACTGCTTATGCATATAACATGCAAGTTTACCTCGGGAAAAAAGGTGAACCTCCAGAGAGGTCAAGGTAAAATAGTTGTGCTAGATCTTATTTATAGTCTAAAAGGTCACAACGTAACGTATAATAATTTTTTTACCTCGTAGGATCTGGGGCAGATGCTGTTGAAAAGAAAAGTAACCATGCTTTGCACTACTCGCAAAAATAAGCCTGAATTGCCAGCCGCATTGGTCTACAACAGGAAAGAAGTTCTTTCTTCAAAATTTTACTTTACCAAGGACACGTCGATAGTTTCCTATATTCCGAAACGGAATAAAAATGTTACGCTCATGAGCGCTATGCACCACGATAACGAAGTATGTAACCAAGATCATAAAAGGCCGTTTATGATTTTAGATTATAACAAAACTAAAGGTGTTGTAGACACGTTAATAGTAACATACACATGCAGACGGCAAACTAAAAGATGGCCAATGACTATCTTTCACAATATTATGGACGTTTCAGCTTACAACGCTTATGTTCTGTGGTGCCAAGTAAATTCAACCTGGAATGCTGGAAAACTTACAAAACGGCGACTACTTCTTGAAGAACTGGGTAATTCCTTGATCATTCCATTATTGCAAGAAAGAAAACGTCTCTCTCGAAGTATTCCTATAGCTGAAATGGTTATAAAGTCACATTCTTCAACCAGTAATGCCCAAATACGGGAACAATCAATCACAACCAAGCCTAAAAGATGTAATTTTGTCCCTCTAAATGATAATAAAACTAATATGGTATGTTGTAATTGCTCAAAATACCTATGTACAACTCATGTATATTACTACTGTCAAGACTGTAACAAATAAATGTATATACCTCACTATTGCAGTTTTCGGATGTTCTTTACATTAACATTTATATGTAATAAAAATAAAATAACATAATAAATCTTGTTTATTATTCTTTACTGTTATATCAATTTAACGATAACTATAGGCTCCCATGCCTCAATGACCCGAACACAATAAGTGAAACCAAAATGTTAACACAATAGGAGGGTTAATGGTAGATTGCTCTATGATTCATGATCTATATTCGGCTAATTTATGTGTGTTATGGTGACATGAATCGTTTGGAACTGTAATGTATGTGCACATTTTCTGAATATGCAAAACTCAAACTTGTTCGGTGTATTAATTTTGATGTTTAAATCTAGCAAATTAATGGCTCTATTTTGTTCTTTCTCTAGTGTAAATTTTGTTAGGATTTAAATCATTAATATTAATTAAAAACTCATAAATGAAATCTGATAAAGCATCAAAATATCAACATAACAAAGGCAAAATACAATCTTATCAGAAACATTTGATCTAAATTATCCATAAAGATATTAGCTAAAATGCTGTTTTACCTTAATGATTGGTTACCATAACTACTTATTATTTTACTTTATTTCTCTTGATGATACATGTTGTATTCACACACATAAAGAAATGAATAATTTTATAACAAAACGTGTGGAATTAGATTGTATTAAAACAGTAGTGCTATTAAATATGAAATTTCACAAATCAAGGTTAAGGAACACGAATTTAATATAGTGTTTGTATATTACTCCAAATGTTAGTACATAGGAATGAGTAGTATATTTTTTATTTATAAATGTATATAAACAGGTACAAATTACGTATGCACAATGCTAATATTTAATACAACAATAATATCATTTTATCACCATCACCATCTATAATACTTCGTAAGATAATACAATTTTATGAATAATTAGAAAAATAGATACTTTTTATATACTTAACACTACAAGCTGTAACTACCCCAAATCCAAACAAAATTAAATGAGGCAAATATGCAAAATGGAGTCCATTACGATATTTCAATAACATATGTAAAGTTGAAATTTTAGAATTTGAGTACGGTGGATAACGACTAGCAGCTAAGTTTTCACCTATTGCACCCAAATTTTTGTATAAACAGCCTTTTTTATGACTAAATGTATCAAATGAATGTTTTCCATGATACGAGCCCATGCCACTAGCACCCACTCCTCCAAATGGCAAATTGTGCACACCAAAATGCATCACAGTATCATTTACACATACACCCCCACTCGAGGTATTTTGCAAAAACAAACTGACATCTTTCTTATTATTAGAAAAAATATAAATAGCTAACGGTTTTCCACCTTTATTAATATAATTTAAAGCATCATATGCATTAGTAACATTAACAATTGGTAAAATTGGACCAAATATCTCTTCATTCATAATTGGATCAGTAATTTTAACATCAAGTAATATTGTTAATGCAATGAACCGTTCTTTTGCATCAGTTTCACCTCCTAATGCTATCTTAGCATCCTTCAGAAATCCACTTAATCTCTGAAAATGCTTATCATTTATAATTCTGCAAAAATCGGGCGAATCCTTTGAACTACTTTGATACCATTCCTCTAAAATTTCTTTAGCTTTCTTAACAAATTTTCTTTCTACATCTTTAGTACACAATACGTAATCTGGAGCAATACAAGTTTGTCCAGCATTGATCCATTTACCCCATAAAACTCGACGTACAACAATATCAATATTGACAGTGTTATCAATATAAACAGGACATTTACCACCTAATTCCAATGTAGTTGGAGTTAAATACTTATTAGCTGCAGCATGCACTATTTTACCAACCTGAGTAGATCCAGTAAAAAATATATATTCAAACTTTTCTTTCAATAGCTCCGAAGTTTCTGAAGGACCACCTGTGTATACCTGGTAACATTCGTTATCTAAATATTTAGGAATAGTTTCACACATAAATTTTGCACTTGCAGGTGAAATTTCTGATGGTTTGATAATAACACAATTACCAGCAGCAATAGCACCAGCAACTGGCATTAATGTGAGTAACAATGGGTAGTTCCATGCTCCGATTACAAGGACAACACCATATGGTTCACTAAACAAATATACTGAATCTAACCAATTTGAGAAACTTTTAGCTGGCCGTTCAGGTTTAACCCACTCTCTTAAACTATTGATTGCATTTTTTACGTCATAAATAAGAAACTCAAGTTCTAAAATTACAACTTCTTGTTTACTTTTATGTAAATCTTCTGCAAGAACTTCAATAATGTGTGATTCGTTTTCTTCATATAAACGTAAAAGTGCTTTTAATTGATTTTCACGAAATGTTACGTCCTTTGTAGTGCCAGTTTGAAAAGCAGCTCGTGCAGTTTCTACCATTTGGGTAGGCGATTTCATATTTGGATAAGCCATTCTAAAAATTTTTTTACATAGTTTAATTTATTTCAATGATAATTACCTGCCGTTGATTCACCTATAATTTATTTAATGATCTATTGTTTGAATAAACAGTTTCAGCTTTTTAAGTTCCTAACATAAGTTATATAAAGGGGGATAATAGTGCAACTCATTAGCAACAGTTAATACAATTCAGAGTCACCTATCGAGGTGTGCGCGTATTAAACGTAAATAACGCGGCAAAATCAGATATATTCAATTTTGCAAGAAATTTATATATATACACATTACTACCGATCAATTGCAATTTAATGATCTTAATTTTCTTGATTGTGCATTTACAAAAAAAAAAATGTAAGTACTCATTAAATTGCAAACATGGAGAATTGAGATGTAGTGCTGATTAATTCCCAATGGTTCGTTCGTATATTTTAAAACATTGTGAATCTATGCATGTTTAAACAAAGTTAGAAAATCTTCTAAGAATAAAACATCTATCATTTAACTATTTTTAATGTTTAGATTTGTATTTTAATCTAGGACTTCACTAGATTAAAAATAGGATTCTTATACAGTGCGATCATTATTGTTTAACCGTGCCGCTCCTTGAACAGTACTACTGTTCCGCATCCTAAAAATGAAAATTATGCAATGTCCAGTGGCGTAAATGCAGATATTAAAATAAATAACCATACATAACAAAAATTTTCGTTTATGACGAATTGCCTATTGTGTAAGCGTATAAAAACTTGAAAAATTGTAATTTACGTTTATTTTGAATTAACACCTAATTGTTTTAAATTTAGCTTTATTTAATTATATTTACATACATAACACAGTAGGTATATGTTTATTATTACACTTAAAAATAGAAAAATAAAATCACATAACCAGATAAATGGAACTATGCTTCATCTGTAAAGAAACTTAAGTTCAGTATTTCGTCATCTCTCAAGTTGTTGTTGAACCATTAGCAATATTCTAAACGCTTTTGAAAATCTAAATGCAGTAATTCTTGCACAACCGTAATTTTGTAAGGATGAAAATGTAATTAACGTTTGACTGCTTTATGGCATGTATCATAAGAAAGACCTGTAACAATTGCTTCTATTGAAATATTCACAATGTTGTCAATCTAACTTTACTTATACAGGTCAATCATGTTTTGTGTAACGCATAAAAGGCATAAAATACACGAATTAACTTACCTTGAAAGTCCTGGTTAATTTATTAATGAGTTTTGAAAAAAACTATTTTATTGTAATACAAATGTAGATAAAGGAATAATTGAATAAAAATCTATGTACGTTTATGAAATGTCAATCGAAGTTGAAATAAATGTTTGTGTCTAGCTTCCCAGAAGCTTGGGAATAAACTTTTGATAAAAATTCTGTAAAAAGCAATTTTTCGGTCAATCATTGTTGATATCCTGATATTTATCAGTTCTGGTGTCTTTCCGGGATATAATTCGATTTACACCTTTCGTAAAAGTAAATAAACAGAAATCTATACAATACAATAAAATTAATTAAATCATCTTTATGATTACACATAAATGTAAAATTAATATAATTTTTTACGTTTTCAAATATAAATTTCTTTAAAATTGATTATTATCATTTAAAAATATTTTATCATATTTTTCAAATATATGAATTAAGCAAAACTTGCAATTACATTTTTTTAATAACTTCTTACTTAATAATCCGTTACATTTCTATTTAAATTTTTATTTAGATGGTCCTTTGGAAGCCTTACAATCTGATCATACATTTTCTTTTTCCACAGCAAAGACACTACCACAAAATAACTTAAAATAAAATATATTTCTAACTACAATTAAAACATCAAAAACACGTGGAATTTAATTTAACTGATCATAAGTTATGTAACCTATGTAGGTTACATAAAAACTGATTTTAAATACTATCAACCTTATCTCTAATTACCAATCACAAGGCAAATAAAACAAATCGAAAGCAGTGCCATCTAAATAGATATGCGCGTACTAATCTTATGGTGTCAGTTGTGTTTATTCAAGTCCGCGTACCGTGGTTCCTAACCGTAAGTGTAGAGCTGTATAAGTGGAACTCTTGATATGATTTCTTTTGTCTATTTGATAGTGATACCTTATACAATGTTGCTAATTTGTGCAGGATTGTTAATTATCAATAGACACGTTTTTAAGTCATCATATAATGTCTGTAACCGTTGAATTCAACGCTGTAAGCAATAATCAGTGATATTATGTATTATCTTAACCCTTCGTTGCATGGTGTAGCAAATTTGCAACGTATTTCTCTTTTCTAGTATTTCGTGCTGCCTAGTCTAGATAGCATGATGTAGCAAATATGATACATATTGAAATGCATTATTAATTGCAAGTAATTTTCAAAGAGGGCTTTGCATGTTATAAATCCTGACAGTTTGTTGCTATAACTGTAATGTTAGTGGCGTCTTATCATCGTCTTTGTTTGTGGGATTGGTTTTAGTGTGTTCTTTTTCAAATAAATCGTTAGTTTCGAGTTGGAGGCACGAATAAAGGTAAATAATGATATCATATGTAGTAAAAGCTTTCTTATTCTCAAAAGCTAAAATTCAAGTGTGTTTTCAATTTTATGTTGCTTTTTTGCAACATTATGCAATAGCCTTACCTTTAGTCTTTGTTACATGCTGTAATTTCATTTATAGATGTCACATCGTAAAAATGAATTGACTCAGGCCGAATTAGAGTTCATTGTCGAAAATTTACATTTCTCAGAGAGCGAAGATGAATTTGAAAACTGTAGTGATGTGGATTCGGATTATTCACCTGAAGCCGATGAAGAAAATGCAGGAAATCGTCAAAACCTACAAGCCTCTCATATGACTGTGTGTGAAGATGAAGTAGGAATTTTACAAGGAAATTCTGATGATTCATCAGATGAAGATGAAGAACAAATTACTGAGATACCTAACAGTTCAAATTTATCTTGGACAAAAGGGCATCTTCAGGTACCTGACAATCTTGCGAAATTTCAGGGAAACTCAGATTTGCCTCAAAGTATACTTCAAATGGAATCTGCCTTTGAATGCTTCTCTTACTTCTTCCAAGACTCTTTTATTGATTTGATAAGAGAAGAAAGCAATCTTTATGCAGTTCAGAAGAATCCAAATAAACCAGCAAATTTGTCCAATATTGATATCAAAAGGTTTATGGGAATTTGCCTATATATGTCTGTAACTAAGTTACCCGTACTAGAGCTTATTGGCGGGTGACATTGGAATTTCGTATATCCGTGAAGTGATGTCAGTAAATATGTTTGAAAAAATCAAGAATACTCTGCATTTCAGTGATAATAACAGCTGTCCTGAGAAAGAAGATCCCAAATATGATAAATTATACAAACTTAGACCTGTAATTGAACATCTAAATACGCGATTTTCATTGATTCCAACGGAAGCTGCATTGGCTGTAGATGAACAGATCTGTGCAACAAAATGTCGTCATCATCTAAAGCAATATCTTCCTATGAAGCCGAATAAATGGGGTTTTAAATTTTATATGCTCTGTGGAATAACAGGATATTGTTACAACTTTGAGCTATATGCAGGACTTGTGAATTACTTTACAAGTCTAAAACCACACGAGCCTAACCTTGGTGTCACAGGTAATGTGGTAATGCGACTGGCGCGAGTAATTCCAAGGAACGTGAACTGTACATTATATTTCGACAACTATTATACGTCAGTACAACTGATGACGTATTTAGCTAAAGAAGGCATATATAGTTTAGGAACTGTTAGACGAAACAGGTTACACAATAAAAAATTACCAAGTGATAAGGACACCAAAAAATGGAATCGAGGAACTTCAGAAGAATATATTGCTACTACCTTAGGGGTAAAGTTGAGTGCAGTTGTGTGGAAAGACAATAAGTGTTTAACTTTACTTTCTACCTTATATGGTGAATTACCTTTACAAAATATGAAGAGGTTTGACCGAAGACAAAAAAAGAGGATTGAAATCAATTGTCCCAATGTTGTCACAATGTACAATAAACACATGGGGCAATCGACTTGTTGGATAGCCATATGGGAAGATATCGAATTCCACTTCGTTCTAAAAAATGGTACATGAGGATATTCTTTCACCTTCTTGACGTGACAGTAATCAATGCTTGGTTACTCCACTCAAGGATACACCAAGGAAGCAAAATGAATCTTTGGGAATTTCGACTAGAAGTCGCTCAATGTTTGTGTCTCATGGGTTCAAGAACCCAAAAGAAACGTGGCAGACCCAGTGAGACACAAGAGCGCATAGAAGAAAAGAAAAAAAAGAAATCAGCCGTTCATGTTCCAGTGATAAATGTCCGACGAGACGAAATAAATCACTGGGTCACTTATGAAAAAAACCGCCAAAGGTGCAAACTTCCAGGTTGCAAAGGTTTCAGCCACTTCAAGTGCTCTAAATGTGCTGTTCATTTATGTCTTACAAAAGACAAGAACTGTTTTCGAGAATTCCATTGTTAACACTTTAGGTTTTACTGTTGCATAGTGTTGCAAATTTGCTACATATCATTATTATTGTTTAAATAAATTTCTGAGGAAATTAAAATTTTTCCATTATTTTTTAGCCTTAACATGGAACTGTTAGAGTACAAAGAGCAGTTTATTTTTCAAATTAAAAAAATCATGCAATTAAGGGTTAATTTTCCTTTGATTGAGTTTAATTTTATCACCTATTTGAATTTTGTTATATAATTATATAACACGTAGCAGTACAGTAAGTAGATTATACGTAAAAATGTCATTACGTTCCCAACCTACAGGGTGCAATGCAAACTAGCTACAACTTTCAAAGTTAAATAAAATACGCAGAAGAGTAAGTGACAAAGTAGGTATTAGAAAAGGTTAAAAATATGGGATCTTTAGAAGTACAATCAGTGATACAAGTTTCCTTACGTATACAGTTAACTACCGGTTTTTAAATCTCTTACAGTGTAAATGCAAACACATTTCTCGAAATATTCAAAAATGCAATGATAAATATTGAACAATTTATTAACGCAATAACAAATGATAACAAAATAAGAAATTCATCTACATAAATTTCACAAAATTGTAATTTAAAACTAATATATTAAAATACAAGTATCATAATGTTAGTGTTACCGGGCGAGTATAAGTTTATTTTTTTAAAAATACCTATTAAATATTAAAATTCAAAGCACGAGCACCGCAATACACATTATGAAACTTGTGTTTTATATAATTTTTTCTAATTCTGATTATTATAAAACAATTTTAGAAATTGCAATTTGCATTATTGTCAGATTGAATTTTTGTATGTTAGCTACACAGATAGTAAACTGACATTTAGATATTGACAATTTTTCGCACAATCTTTAAAGCGGGCCACAGACTTCGTACAATTTTGCCGAACTTCGTCGCCGCGATTATGTTGGTCGTGCCAAATCGCAGTTTGTGGCATAAATCCGTTCTGCAGAATCGCCGAATGAAGTATCTGTCGAAGCCTGAATTCGTGCACGACGCGCCGCTTGTTGCCGTGCAGAAACGCAGTATGTGGATATTTCGCGAGGAAAACGGTCAGATATTCCAGTACCTCCGTCTCTAGTGCAGCGCTAACGACAACCGTGAGCCAAAACAAACAATTTATTGTGGAATCTATCGAAACATATCGAAAATTTCCATGTTCATGGAAAATTAAATCGGAAGAATATAGAGATATGAATAAAAAAAGCAAAACCTACGAAGAACGTTTACAAACATTTAAGGCAACTGATAAGAACGCAAGTGTTCAAACCGTAAAGAATAAAATAGATCACACGAGGACCAGTTTCAGAAGGGAGTAAAAAAAAAGATTCACAGAGATCGGAAGCTGGGGAAGACGAGGTATTATACCCCGTTAAAGCACTTCAAATATAGATAATGACTCGGTAAGTTTGAAAGTAAGGTTTATGCGTGTGTATGCCCCAAAAATATGTTTGCACTTAATTATTTCAGTAAGAATCTTAATATTTTACCGCAACTAGAAGAATCTGATGTGGAAGTAATGTCCCATACATCTTCTGTTCTGAGAACAGATTATGTAGTAGATTTGGAGGAACACCTTTCTTCTGCTTCTGATCCATCAACTCCCATAACCCGCAACGAAAATGTAACGAGGTCGATTGTACAGCAAAAAAGAAGAGTAATAAATTATAAAGCTCAGGATGTTCTAGAAAAGGTTTCCAAGCAACCGAATACGAATGCAAATCCAGATAATAATAATGTAGTTTATTGTCTAGGATCAAATGAAATTGATATAGACATTGGCAAACATAAAAAAATAACATATAAGGTGTAAATAAAACATGTCACAAAAAAATGATAATACTACACACTAATGCACAGAGAAATGAAAACAAAAGATATAATCACAAGAACTGTTTCTAGGTGGTGTCGGTATACCTGAAGAATTCATCTAAATTATAAAATGGTTTTTCAATTAATAAACATCTTAATGTGTGTTTAAAACAATTTTCATTTTGCATGGTTTTCATAGTATCAGGCAAACAGTTGAAAATTTTAAGTCCCATTACATTAGGCGCTCTAAGAGTGGAATTACATCTAGCAAAAGGAACGTAATACTTATGTTTATTTCTAGTGTTGAAGCTATGAATATCTATACCGCAGGTGTACTCTTTCTTACGCTTAAAAACATACAAGCACATCTCAAATATATATAAGGAGACTAATGTCAATATGTGAAAATGTCTGAAAATATTTCGACAGGATTCTGTACTACGAACGTATTTTTTTCTTATAATCCGTTTTTGAGGTACAAAAACTGATTTGACATGAGGGGAATTGACCCACAGACATATGCAGTAACGTAACCGACTATCAATTTGTGCGTGGTAAACAGAGATTAGTTGTTTAGTATCCAAGATCGTTTGAAGGTGCATAAAAGCGTATGATAAAGTACTTAATTTAGAGGCCAACCTGTCGCAATGTAAATGGAATGTTAGAGTACTGTCAAGATGAATACCCAAAATTTTAGGACATGAAGAGTTACTCGATATGACACTACCATTAACAAAGATATTTAAGCTACTGATTTTCTTTTGAGGATTGTGAAACTGTGTAAGCAGAGTCTTTTCCGTATTGAAGTGTAGTCCAACATCATTTAAATACTTGGCAACATTTGTTAGTGACACAGTACACTTCGTTTCAAGTAAAGTATTGTCTAGATCGGAAACTAATAGAGAGATGTCATCGGCATACAAGACATGCTCTCCACGGACTACCTCACTTATTTGATTAATATACAAAATAAATAGTACCGGGTCGAGGACAGATCCTTGGGGGACTCCCATCGAAACCGGCAGTTTTTCAGAGGTGCTGTATGACAGATTAGTAGCATTAGAATTTAAACAGGAGACAAACTGGTACCTATCAGACAAGAAGGAGGATGCCCAAGTAAGAGACACACCTCTTACCCCATAGTCATACAAAATTGTTATAAGTTTTGAATGATTGACACAGTCGAATGCTTTACTTACTTTACTCGCAGAAAATTCCAGCAGGGCATTCACCTGCCTCTATATATTGCATTAAGCCGTTATAAAAATTATACAAGGCTGTGGATGTTGATTTATCTTTTCGGAAACCGTGTTGGTTAGTCGTAAGGATATTACACCCTTCCACAAACTTTGTAAGTCGATCTAAGAAAGCATATTCAAAAACTTTAGATAAACTTTCAGATACTGTTATAGGTCTAAAGTTGACTAGTGATGAGGGATCACCCTTCTTGTAAATAGGCACCACCTTACCAGTTTTTAATCTCTCCGGAAAAATACCCGTCGTAAAGGGCATATTAACCAGATAAGTTAAAGGGCGCAGTATAAAACGAAGCCTCCTTTTAACAATAAATATCGGGATCTCATCAGATCCTGCTGAGCGTTTATTTTTTAATTTTGAAATTAGCAAGTTAAATAACTCAATGTCTGTGAAAGGAACCAAAAACAATGAGCGTTCATTACACATTTTTTTATACTCGGAAGGTGTGCACGTAGTATTAATTTTTTTAACAATGTCAAGAGGAGACTCGACAAAATATTTATTAAATTCAGATGCAATAATATTCAGGTCATCTACCACTTGACCCTTAACTTTTAATTTATAGTTAATCTTGTTACTACTGTCAGACCTGTTTGTTAGTTTTGATATTATTGGCAAAAGTATTGCCAACAAATTAAGAGATTTGCTGAAAGAGACATCAATTATATCAGAGAAAATAATTAATGATATTTTATTTGAAGCGCAAATCGGCAATATATCCAGATATACAATAGCATTTTTACAAGATTCCCGGATAGTGCAGCTTCTAAACACACCCTAAACCACCCAGAGCACGCCAGCACAATACCATTCTTTAGTACAGCCTCTAGCCCAATCCAAATCACCCAGAACACGTCCGCGCAATATTATTCATCTTTTTGTTCTAGCCTGCCTAACACCAATTTCTCATATAATCAATTTGATTCTTAGGTAATTTTGTTTTTCCTTATTTTATTATAATCCTCGCATTTAAATACTTACGTTTCTTATAAAGTTTTTATCATATAATTATTCTTTTTTTGCTGGTTTTCGATTCTCCAGCTTCATGGTTGGAAATATAAGAAATCGTAAAATTAATAAAATTCCATGCATTAATTTTAAGGGTCTAGGACGTTTCCGTGCGGCCGATTCGCCGTTCGCCGCCAGCCGTATCGCTGGCGGGCCAGTTCGCCGCCAGAACAATTTCAATATTTGGAATAACATATACACCTATACGACTCTTTCTCTGTGCGTATTAAAAAACAGCATGTCTATTGCTTCTTACATCCATTTTTAATTCTTTTAGAAAAATATTTTTTACGTTTAGGTACATTTTATGCTTTTGGAAAAGTATATTTTTAACACTCGCTTTGAATGCTTTTAGCAAAATATGTTTCTAGCACTTATTTGTAATGCTTTTAACAAAATATCAAACTTTTCAAGAACTTATTTTACAATTTTTGGGCTTATTGATCCGGTCTTCAATAATAGGTGACAATAAAATTTTCAAATAAGAATTTATATTTTGTAGGGGTTGTTCCGGGACACCCTGTATAATGTGGTGATGTTCCGTCCTATAATTTTAATTATTGGGTAGTCCAGTCAGGGGCGCGCCGTCCACGTGTCTAATGTGTCAGCGAACACAGGCGCCAGGAGGCCAAAGGCGCCTTAAAAATGTATCTAAATTCAAAATTCGTTATAGGTTGCGATTAAAATAATTCAATATCGCCTTATTTTATTATAACTTATTTATGATCTCAGTAATTATTCTTGTTCTACATGAATAGTTCGTATAGTCTGTTAATATCAGGTATACAGTGGACTCATCACATTAAATCGCCGATGGATATATATCCGCGTGGGGTGGGAGCGCGCGGGCGACGCGGCGGCGGAAATTTGTCCACGCACTAATTTACAAAATGAAGCGCCAGCGTTCTAACTCGTTTAGTCTTGTTAAAACATGCATTACTTGAAATCGTCTATGATTGAACAAACTTATTATTTGCTTCATTCTCCTTCAGCAAGCAGTACTGCACTAGTGTAGAATTTATGTACCTTGTATTTTTAAAATATTTGTGAGTGAATGTGAATTTAAGAATATCAAGAACATTAAAGATTAAAGGTAAGCTATTTTGCATTTAAAATAAACATACATACATAACAATACGCATTCCCCAATAGGGGTAGCGATCATGTTTGCAGAATCTAGAAAAAAAAAGTAATAAAAGCGAAATTATTCGAAAATGTTACTTCATACTTTCCTATAATTAAAGCAAAACTAAAGCAAATAACGCAAACAAGACTTTTGGTAATAGAATAATTACATTTATAATTTATTGAATATTTTTATTTAGATGTCTCAAGAAAGAAAGAAAAGAAACTCTCTGGGCATCAAAATTTAATTAATAAAAAGACGCCAAGAAGAACAAGAGAAAATGCTTCAAGATTAACACAGTATTTTACGAAACAAACGACCAGAACTGACCAAGATTATCCGCCAGATTCAATTCAGGAATCAGTACCCGGTTGCAGTGTAGATGAATTCAAAATACAAAGTCAGCCAGGACCAACTCCCAGTGAAGATAATCAAATCGTTGAAGAAATTACCCCTGTTTTTGGATCTGGGGACTATACTGAAGAGACGGGTACAGATACAATAAATAAATGCGCATTGGATAACCCAGGGCTTTGGCCGGAACCAATATCTCACATATCTAGGCAAGCTATTATAAAAACGGGTCCTAAACAAATAAAAAACTTTAATTTTCCGCGCGATTTGTTGGGTCGAAAATTTTCTGAAAGTTACTATAAGAGAAACTTAAAAAATGGTGAAGAATGTAATAGAAATTGGTTATTTACTCAATTACGAAAAACAATGTTTATTGATTTTGTTGTAAACTTTTCGAACCTTCTCAGCAAAATAGATTTATTCAGGGATTTAATGACTGGCATCATATAGCAATGTACCTGAATCGCCATGAAAAAACTTCCACTCACTTTACTAACTACAAAAAATGGACAGAGTTGCTTCTATCGTTCTAAAATAAAACTACTGTTGATTATTTACAGCAAACAATATTAGACATTGAAAGTAAACGATGGTATGAAGTAATAAAGCGAATAATTTATGTAATTCAATTTTTATGTAAACAAAATTTAGCACTTCGAGGCAAAAGCAATAATCTTTACAATCGCAACAATGGTAATTTTTTAAAATGTATTGAAATGCTAGAAAAGTTTGATCCTATTATATCGGAACACACACGACGTATAAATAGCGATTCTGAATTTCACAAAATGCCAACATATCTAGGAGATAAAGTTCAAAATGAAATACTTTCCTTAATCGCTTTTAATATTAAAAATCATATTATAAATTTATGTCAACAAAATAAATATTTTTCAATAATATTAGATTGCACTCCGGATGTTACTCATAATGAGCAAATAAGTGTAATCATTCGATTCTTTCATTTCAATTTAGCATTAGGATCAACTGAAATACATGAACATTTTTTAGCATTTTATCCAATTTTAGATGTTAGAGGGGCTGGATTAACAACATTTCTTATTGATCTATTAAAAACATTAAATTTAGACATAAATAATATAAGAGGCCAAGGCTATGATAATGGCTCTAACATGCGCGGCAAAAATAGTGGCCTACAAAAAAGAATTTTAGATTTGAACCCGCGAGCTTTCTATATTCCTTGTGCCTAAATCTAATTGTAAATGATACCGCTAATATCAACCATGAAACAATAAATTTTTTGAATATAATACAAGAATTATACAACTTTTTCTCAGCGTCTACTAATCGATGGAATATTTTAATCAAGCATGTTACTAATTTAACTTTAAAGCCCTTATCCGAAACACGTTGGTCAAGTAGAATTGATGCCATAAAGTCTCTCTATAAATATTTACCAGAAGTTTTTGATGCATTATTTGAAATTTGCAATGACCACACAAGAGTCGACGAACAATCTAAATACCAAGCAAAATGTCTGGGAGAAAAAATTTCTACATTTACATTTATTTGCTCCGTTAAAGTGTGGTATGATATTTTAAATCAAGTACATTTTGTGAGTAAAATGCTTCAATCTCAAATTACAAATTTGCAACTTGCTTTGGATGCATTAAACAAACTAAATACATTTTTAACTAATTATCGATCTGATGCTAGTTTTGCAGAAATTGTTGAAAGTTCCAAATTAATTGCAGAAAAGTTTGACATAGAAACTGAATTTCGTAGTGCGAGGCCATTAAGACGACGTAAAAAATCTACTCAATTTGATTATGAACATGAAGATCAACCTATAGTAAATCCTGAAAATTCATTCAAAGTAAATTTTTATTTCTGTATAATAGATCAAACTTTAATTTCGTTACAAGACAGATTTTCTTTATTAAAAGAACATATGGATTCATTCCAATTTTTATATTCATTAGATAATTTACAAAATGAAGAATACCTATTATCTTGTTGCAAAAAATTACAAGCTCATGAAAATCAGTCCGATATTGACGCAGATGATTTATGTGAAGAAATTGTACAATGTCATTTATTTATTACGAATTCAAAAAAAGATATATCCCAAATAATTCAGTATATTTATTCAATGATTTAGTAGGAGTTTTTCCAAATTTTACTATAACACTCCGTATTCTTTTATCATTACCAGTGTCAGTTGCGTCCGCGGAGCGGTCTTTTTCGAAATTAAAAAACATAAAGAGTTATTTACGCTCCACAATGGCGCAAAATAGATTATCAGATCTCGCAATAATTTCAATTGAGTCTGACATACTGGATAAACTTGATATTCATGATATTATCCAAACTTTTTCTTTGCTAAAAGCTAGGAAAGTAAAATTTATTTAATGACTTATTTACATTGTTTGTATTTAATTTACTGTATAATATGTATTATGTTTATATTATAAACATTATATTTTTCATTTATTATTGTTGTTTATCTGTTTTCTTGTGTTTGTAATTTTGTATTTTAAATAAAAAGTTTACACAGACTATTTCAATCTTTGTGTGTTTTTTATTTCAATGCGTTAAGAATATAACAAAAACAGTCATTTAAATGTCCCTAAACGTAAGCCTAAAAATTATAGTATTTCAAATTAATTATACATTATTTTTTTATTCATGTCGTATTACTTAAAAATGCTACTAGAGAATTAAAAATTAAAGTGTCCGAACCTATAGTTGTTGGGGCTCATCACTTAGGCATGCAAAGTATTCATAATATTAGTTTTTGATACAAATGTTTTTAATTAATAGGGCGCCATCAAAAATTTTGACACATGCTCCTGGCGCGCCCCTGAGTCCAGTTTCGTTTATGGAAAGTTTTACGTTGCAGTACGTACCTTTTATATAATATTTAATGTTTCTCCATAATTTTTACGCCGAGTTTCACTAAATTTTACTGATATAATTTTATAATATATTTGTTTTAAACACTTGGTAAAAAAATTCAAGGCAACATAATAACTTTATAAAAACATATTTTATTCATTACTTTGTCATTTTAGGTATTACCAAGGAGTATAATATACTCCTTGGTATTACAGATAAAAGTGAGTACAACATTCTATGTGTGTATCACCGACAACGAGCAATTTTGGACAACGTTGACGACGAAACTAAGAGTAGTCCATTCCTTCTTTGAACAAAACGATATACATGCTCTAAATAAAATTGGGCCACTATTGGTGACCACGATGAGATGCCTCATTTAAAAAGGAGTACATTAAGAACCTTGATGAATGAAATTGGCTTTAAGTGAGTAAAGGAATAAGTTATCTCTAACATAAATTATACTTTATTTTGAAATATAGGTATTCCAAGAGGTCAAGAAATAGTTTCCTTAAAGAAAAATCCGAGATAGTTGCGTGGAGGAGACGTTATCTGCAGCAAATACAGCTACAGGAAGAATTGTGAATTGAGGCACTACTTATGATAAAGTTTTTGTGGCAATTATTAAAGAACAAAGGGGTTTTTCTCAACTGTAACATAATTGCATTTTGCAGTTTGTTTAGATAAACAAACACTTGTGACATCATCAAGGAGTTGACTTGTAAATTCCTATAAAAATAAAATGTAAGCTTAAAGTTCTATTCATTTACTATTTACCTGCCCGACTTATGGCCTTTTACAAACAATTAAATTAATGTTATTTTTTCATTTCCAAAATACGTGCCCTGACAATTTGACTTGACTTCATATGGGATTTGACAGATTGGTAAACATTAACGAGTTATGTACAGCATGTCAACATTCCTATAGACTAAAGGTGCTTAAGTAGTTGAAATTAAATTAAAATTAAAAATTACAAAAAACGTTTTACATTGTGCTTTTCATTGTTAATAACACTTCCAACTATTGATAAAGATATCTCTTTGTTAGATTTAACTAGGTTATTTTATTTGATGTGATGTTTGGATTTGTGAATGCTTTTATCATTTTCAAATTGAAGTTTTTCACAACTTTACACTTACATCATAACTAGATTAAATTTTGTTAAATGTGTTTTTGGCTGACAAATTCCATTGTTAGCTTTCGTCGTAGAGAGTGTTCTGGTTTGTCATCTTTGAGGCAGTTTAATAATATTTAATTTTATGACCTAGTTATTCTTTACTAAAATTTGAAATTTAATTTTTTAGAGTTGGCTTTTTACGTTTCTCAAACTGTTTTATTAATAGCAGGCTGATGTTTATGTTTTAATTTTTCAACTTTGACAAAATTGTTTACAACATCTTTAACAATTCTTACAAATATTACTACTGACGAAGATAACTGTATTTTATTAAAGGTGCTTGTTTTCAAATCGTATTAAAACCGATTCATTGGTGACAGACAATTTTGATTCGTAAAAATGTGTGATTTTAAAATATTTATACTTCTAAATATGTTTACTGTTTTATTACTGTTAAAACTACATAATTATACATTTTAAGGACTACAATAATTCATACACATACATTAAAGAACCGTTGAATGTAATTCAACCACTGTATTATCCAGAAAGTAATTTTTTGATGGTTGTAAACAAGGCCTATGCGCAGTTAGTAGCACGCACCTACAAATTTGTAGGAGGAACATTTACTGAATCTTTTTTTTTTTTTATGATTGTGGACCTGAACAGGCTAAATAAGGCCTATCGTGCTAAAGCACTCAGGAACACTTAGGAGGATGGATAGAGGGATAATGAATTGCCAATAGATGCCTATGAACAGCTACCTTAAATTTTCTCATATCATAAGTGAGAGGAAAACAGGAACTAGGGAGATCATTCCAGAGTTTAGAAGCCGTGTAGAAAAATGTGGATTGCGCCCATTTGGTACGACAAGTGGAGATTTGTACTGCATACTGATGATGTGAATGAGCGAACCGAGTGTTTCTCGCAAAGATAGCCGGAGATGGTATCAAAGAATGTAATTCACCAGCACAATAGCCGTTGTAATAACGATAATACAAAGAAAGAACTGAAACCATCCTTCTATGCTCAAGGGACTGTATGTGAGAAGTTAAGGACGGGTCATTTATAAGCCTAATCGCTCTCTTTTGAATACGATCAACGATATCGAGAGAGTATTGTTCGTTAAACGAGGTATGGTAATATATTTTTATTTATTATATTACACTGTACTAATAGTAATAGTAAAGTAATACCTACTCGGTAACGGTAAATTTATAACAATGTAATTTATTGCCCTAATTGTATTGCCGGCGTCGAAACGGCCTGGTGGCGAAACGGCCGCGGCGAAACGTCCCATACCGAATGTTAAGTTTTAAATTAGTTCAGGAATTCTTACAGAACCATGTTCATAATGTTTGAATTTTGGGCTTCGTTTAAAACCAATGTTATAAGTGAATAAAAATAAACAAAAAATACAATAATAGGTACCTACACGTATTTTAGAACACATTACGTTAACAACAGACAGAAACATCTTATACAAGATCGTTTTGTCACGGTACGGCGTCTTCATTGCAAAAATAGGTTTTGTACGAATCACGAACTATTTGGGATGATTCCAAAACATGCCTGTTATGACCTCTTTGTAAACTTAGAAGATTGCCTTGATTTGATTTTGTACCATCACCATCATCTTCATCATCTAAGTTCATGGGTATCTAATTGTCACCTCTTTTTGTCCTAAATAATTATGCACTACGCAAGTAGCCATAACTACTTTTTCTAATTTTAAATTATTCGGTTGATCAAAAATGCGAAATCTCCAGGCTAGTATCGCAAAAGTATTTTCAATTACGCTATGAGCACGCGATAATCTATAATTAAATATTCTTTTGTCTCTATCCTATTCTTTTTGGCTGAATGGTTTAAAAAAATCATTTCTTAATGACAATGCTTCACCCCCAATAAATAGGCCAACAACTTTTCACTATTGGCAGGTTTAGAAGGCTGAGGGATTTTAAGTTCATTTTTAATTAATTTTAGAAAAAATGTGAAGTAAAGAAATAATAAAAAACCATGAAAACAGAAAATATTTTTTAGATGCGGGACAGGTTTCCGGAATTATTTGTCCTAAAGACTGGCCGGAAATAGCTGCCGAAAATTTCAGGTCCTCGTAACTCCTTCCAGTTGCTAAAAATCGTAGAGTAAAAGTTAATCTCTCATGAAGAGAAATAACTTCCCTTAAGTTATTCTTTATTATAAATGGAGTCACAGCTTTTAATAGCTCCAAATATGTCCATTCGTCCATTCTTAAGTAATTGTACCAATCCCCAGGTTCAAGTTTTAACTCCCCTAACAAATTAACATGGGAAAACGTTTTTCTTTTTAGTAGCCATTTTTTTGGCACAGATTGAACGCCCTTTTTTTCTTTTTTTCACAGCTACTGCTCCCACTGCCGACAGCTGTGATGCATTTATCGCGAGCACTGCTGGATGATCTGTGCTGAATACATGCTCGTCGTACAAAATCGCGGCGACGAAATCAGCCGAACATGCTTGTAGTCCGTGCCCGGCTTTTAGAGAAGTGACTAAGGAGAGGAGATCGTTCCATGATAGAGTTCCTGGATCTGGGCATGCACTTAAAAACTTTTGGTCTAATTTTGATCTAATTCTGTTAGGTTACAGTGGTTTTGTTAGATCAAAAGTTTTTAAGTGCTAACAGCTGTCTGGGAAACCTCCACAGCCAGGGTATCCAATGCCATAAATTGAAATGCGCCAACAAGTGTAAAATTAAGTTTGCGTTATGCATTATTATCGTTCTGTTTTATCCCAAAACAGAACGATAATGTAAACTTTATGATACAGAATTAGAAAAAAATATTTTTTTGTTTAAATATTCATCATATTTAATATAAAGGCACATCATATTTAATTTGATTAATAGTAGTAAGTAGTTCATATCATTTTTTGTTGTTAACATTGGAGACTTGTCTTCTTGCTTATTATGATATGGTGCGTTATCTATAACCAACACACTTTTTGTTTGTTGTCCAGATAACACTTTATTTAGCACCATACTCTTAAAAATCCACATTAAATTATTTAAACAATTTAAAACCACTTCAATGTTTTAAGAACTAAAACTATACTTAAGAAGTATTTATATACACTAACATTACTAAAAACTATAATTAGAACAAAACAATAGTTACACTACATAACTAGTAAATAAATGTCTAAAACTACTATAATACAAAAAAAAAACAAATACTTAATATTTGGCACGGCCTGTACACTAAGTTGCTTCTAATGTAAATACTAGAATGAGCTCCCCACTTATTTTATAACTTTTGCTAGGACGCATTTGGCCTTGAAGGTTGCAGCTGCTTTGCATGCACTGCATGTCTATATCATAACATTGGTACGTTTCACAGATTTTGTTTTGTTTTTGTTTTTAGCCATAGTTTTTTTAGAAATAGACATACAAATGTCTAAGACGCATCAATCGCTTTGTAGGAATGTAAGTAACGGTCATGCTTACAAATTGTTTAATTTTTCATTCTTGAATATTTTTTTATTTTTTCAAAATTTGTGCATGGTTACCCGCCATTTAGGTTATTTTATTAAAACCGCACGTAGGTATTAGTAGGTCTGAGCAGCGTTGTGCAAAGTAACCGCACCACACATTTTGCTTAGGCACCTGTTTGCTTGGACTCGAACCTTATTTTTGCTCATTTTTTAAGTTTTCAGAGTTACCCGGGAGTCGAAACCTTATGGGTTTAGTATGTCTAGGCCACTTGTCCAAAAAGATACTCTAGCAGAAAGTTACGGTTGTCTATTATCGTGAATTATTCATTCATATAGAAGATACCTATGTGGCAATTTTTAACTGGATGTGAAGCAATTTACAAGAAAAAAATGAAACAGTAAAAAATTCACGAGATTTTGGGCTGATTAATGTGACAGACTGCGTCACCCCATTCATAACATAAAAATTTCAAGTATCTCAACTTAATTATAATTATGGTATTTTTGATACAACTATTAATTAGTTAATAGTAATAGTAAAATGATAAATTTATTGTTCTTTGTGTGAATATCCAGAAAACTATGTTTGAAAAGGTCAACACAGCTTTTACAATTGGCGTACAAATTAATTAAGATTTCGAAACGATGCGTTAGTTTAACATACAAATTTTATTAGTTTATAATCTAATTTAACGTAAGCAATTCTCATTTTTTCTAACGTAAATTACATAAAAGCAATAAAACTGTAGATTTCTGGTTTATTTTTAATATTTTTTCACAAACAATCGACTTTTAAAGTTTGTTTTTCTGAGCTTTAGCAAAGCAAGTTTTTGTAACTTTGAGGTTAAATAACTTCTAAACTAAACAATAGAAAATCAAATAAATTTATGCAATAGTTTCAGGAAAGCAAGACCTTTCAAATGAGGTATCACTTGCCCTATCTTCCCTATTCAAAATCTTAGGGTTGTTATCATAGCGCAAAGGGGCGAAATAATTTTAAAATGAAAATTATTGCAAAAGTTGTCCCCCTCGAAAATAAAATTGACCTGTCTGAGCGTTTTCACCAGATCTTATTTTCCTAGCCACAAACTAGTCTGTTTCGTTTTCGATGGTCCACTCTGTATATAAAACTAGAAGAGTAATTATAAAATCAAAGTTAAGATAAGTTAATAAGCTTGAGTTTTATATACATCTTAATTTTTGTTCATTAAATGAATACATTCCTTTTACGAGTATATTATACACCTGAAGTTTCTTATATTGTAAATACTAGCATGTTTCTTTAATGAAAATTGATATGACAACATTACAAAGCTAAACTAAACCCACCAAAGGTAAATATGTTGTTATCAAGTACATTACATTTTTTTATGTATATTAATATTGAACTATGTATTGTGTACCTATATATTAATACCTCTCAAACCTACTTACCATTTGAAATATTTTTAATTAATACTTATGGTTGAAAATAATCTTATTAGTACAATATACAAGTTATATAAAAATATTTATGGTTCATGCAATTTATTTTTATTTGTATACCTGAATTGTATACTAAGTCATACAAAGGTATGCTTTTAAAACAATTATTGAACTATCTTTTACCTGTTGAAACCGCATACTACATGAGTGAAACTGATTTTAAAGTTTCGCTATATTGTTATAATGACAATGGTTTCTAGCACACTGCATCTTCCTCAGATTGAATATTTCAACAAAATTTATTTACTACCAAACAGGTTTGTCATTGTAAAGGAACGAATGATCTTTGATTATCAAAAAGAAGTAAAACTTTGTTCGACAAATGTTTTTTTACTTTATGCTTGGTTAAGAATAGTGTTCTTTAATCCATTATACATTTTATATATTGTAAATTAAACATAATCCTAATTCCTACAAAAAATGTAACTTTATATTGATTCATAAATGCTTTACATATATGTTATTATTGCATATGTTGTATTTTATCATAACCATTCGCACACCTTATTGTTCTTTTTTATTAATATATTTTATTCCTAATTTCTTACTTTTTACTTTCATAAATATTACTTTGATTTGAATGAATCATAAACCTGTTGAAATATCAAATATTTAAGTTGACTATTTTCAAAAATTTAAGTTGGCCATTTTTATGTATAATAATTTCATATTTACAGTTTGTTTAAGCTGATACTTTTATACATATTACTTTAATAATATTGTATATTAAAGAGAAAATTATTTTACAATAGCCGACTATTTTTAAAAAAGTTTAAGTCGGTTATCCTTAAAGGTCTGAATGACATTTTGAGGGTCAACTATATACTTAAGTTAATGTTACCTATAAGTCTGTAAAAATAAAGATTTTCTATTTCGGCTTAGCGCTTTATTACTCTGAGACAATGGAAACGTAATCCTATTCCAGAAGTTACCAAACGTTTTCAACGAACTCAGTTCGGTACTGAATTCAATATTCCGGTATCTCAAATACTTTTCCAGATATTAAATTTCGAAATTATCAAATTTTATCTTTTTGATAAGGCCATGTATTATTTTGGGGTCTAAATACGCAAATAGCCACCTATTATAATAGATTAAATAATGAGGAATTCATTACCACTTTCTACTAATTATAACATTAGGTATAAGTGCATTCCTATATAATATTTGAATGTACGTTATGTTCTGCATGTACAATTAATGTCACTATTAGTAAACAATGAAAACTGGTTTATGCATATCAATTCCTTTGTAATTACCAATTAATGATTTCGTTATTGCACATTTCAAAATAAATGAATTATATAAGTAATAAACCTCTGCATCCACACACAAAAAAAACTTTGTAACATAGTCAAAATTAAAAATCCTTCAAAACGTTTTATAACTTCTGGAATAGAATTAAAATTCCATTGTGTTTACCTCTCGCGAGCGGTCTTTAAGTCATTGAGCAGGTAATTTACGCTTTCACTTAAGTCGCGTACGTTTCTATTGAAACCCAAACGTTAGAAAGAAACGGCTGTATATTCCCAATGTCTCAGAGTAATAAAGCGCTAAGCCGAAATAGAAAATCTTTATTTTTACAGACTATATCAGACTGTACTTTCAGAAATTATTATTTTGGTAACATTGTACATCAAAGATATTTCGTTTTACAATTGTTGAAATATTTCCCCATAAGTAATTTGGCAACGTTTAACCTTTTATAATATTTTTACTTTCATAAATAGTTTTGTATATCAACAAGACATTTCATTTTACAATAGTTGATTACTTGCGACTTTTAAAAATTTGTTGCTGTGATTTGAATGCAGAAGATTTAAAGCCATTTTTTGTACATCCTTGTGACCCTAATATTAATGTTTATTGCATGTTGGACCCATGTCATATGGAAAAGTTGGGAAGAAATACTTTTGCTGAAAAAAACTTACGTTCCCCTATGGGCGACATTTCTTTTAATTATATTAAAGAACTTGACAATATTCAAAAAAAGAAGGATTAAGATTAGCAAGTTCCATTTCTTCCCAACATGTGAATTATAAAAACAGAATTATGAATGTAAGATTAGCAACACAGACCCTCGGCGGTGGAGTAGCAGATGCTATTGAATTTTTAGACAAAAAATGTCATATTCATCAATTTAAAAATAGTTCTGCTACAGTTGAACTTCTTCGAAAAATGAATAGGTTATTTGATATGCTCAATTCTAGAAACCCATTTGAAAAAGATTTTAAAGTACCTATAAGGCCAAATTCGATTAAATATTGCGAAGAGGTTTTTGAAGATACAATCAAATACCTCAGTTCTTTAAAAATTGATAGCATATATTTACTTCATCACAATTGTAACAACCTTTTTTTTGTGGTTGTATTAAAAAATACATTAATTTAAGATCGTTCATTTATTTGGCGTAATATTAGAAACGTTTTTAATTATTAACATGAGAAAGGCAACTTAATTTGCATTTCCTAGAACATATCTTTTGGGGGTAATATTACATAAATAGTTATAGTCCCTTTCTTAAAAAAATGGATTCATATTCATATCAGTTTATTAGAACCCATCTTACCTTAATCTAACGATGAGACAAAGGCACAAATTAGTGATGAAAGGTAAGTATCTCAATTAGTTATAGGATTTGTGTTTAGGGAGAATATTCAAATTACATCATAACAATTGAGTAGTTACATCACCACGTTTTGTTATTACAACTTGGCGTTATTTGTTAATGTTACAATTTGGCCCAGTTATAATGTCACACAATCGTAAAACTTTTGCGTTAGGTTTCATTTTAACAATGAAAAGTACAATAAATTTAGCCAAAGATCTTTTTTCTTCTGATGATCCTTTAAAATACTTTTTAACATACGTTTTCACAGGACAATTTAGAGCTTTACTTCTCATGTATCCGATCTAGGGGGGGAGGGGAGAATAATAATCCAAACTGGCAACAATTAAAATGGTCACTAAGACAATTATTATTTCGCAATTCTATAAAAGCAAGCTTAAGTGCGAATTGTTGCGAGTTTGGATAATATTGCACTCCGGCTTTTGAATTTAGAACAATTGAAAGAACCAAAATACAAAAAAAAACGACGATTGTGAAGAAAAATAAGATATTAATGATATAATGAAATATTTGGAAGCAAAAAATCTCTCCGATTTTCAAGAAAATATTTTATACTATATTTCAGGATATGTAATTCGTAGTTTGATAGAAGCATCAACTTGTAACGACTGTGTCGCTATTTTTGTATATAGAGATCGAAAAAATTTTACCGACCATGAGTATAGTTCCTCTGCAGAAAATTATAAAAAATTTACAAGTTTTGTAAGTAGGGGTGGTTTGCTTCACGCTTCAAACATTGTTAGTTTTTTGGAAAAACAATTTAGAACATTGGTAAATGAGAGAGAGGTATTAAAAAAAGGGCTAAATGTAAAAAAAAATTTAGTAAATAGCTATTAAATACTTCTCAGAAAAAATCAACCTTTTTATTCCAATACACCCCTTAAATCACGAATTTCTTGCAGAGGAATTACACGAAATCCAAATTGTTAGAAGGGTTACAAGTATTTTTTTTTATTTATTCCAAATTAGTAAATAATGAAATTCATGGAAAATCTTCTACTGTTAGACAGAAAATGACAAAATTAATTTTATTTAAAAATTGTTAAAACTTACCTCCACTGATTTACCCGCTATCTATATTTTGTATACCTACCTACCTAATATATTATATTTTTCACAAATATATTTTTAAAAATTCAACATTCTAGTTTTAATTAAAGTAACTACTACCTACTAAAATCAGGATAAGCTTTTAATTTTTTCAATCAATATTAAGAAAATAAATGATAAGAATAATAATACTACTTTTGCTCATAGTGCTCATACCTATCTTCAATGTGCTATATTTAAATTATTATTTAATTTTTATCCACTTTTACAATTTATAAAAGGCCCAATACATTTTTTAGAGTTTTAAAAATCATTTCTTATTAATATATTATGAAAAAAAGATTACTTTAATTATAATAACAAAGATATAATTTATAAATTGAAAATATTTTAATTATTCCCATTTGCGCAATGTGTAATAGTGCGACGGGGATACTACACTATATCTATTTCAGTCTTTCACTTTCGCGTCGCTACGAGCCCGTTCCATTCGTTTATTCATTTCAATGGGCGGAATTACCGGCTACAAACTTAGTTGCCGGCGCCAGCTCGCACTGCCACCGCCGGATTTCATCTGGTTTTCCAGGTTATGTCGTGTATGTGTGAAATGTTAATGTAATTTTTGTTAGGTATTAATCGCAGAACACAGTCAAAGCTTATGTTATTTGGTGGGTTCAAGATAAAAAAGATTGGCACCAAATACGACAGTTTTAATAGCCTACAAAAACCTGTTGATGAATATTCAAAAAGGAATTTCGTAAAACTATGGAAACGTGATTCTAGACGACTTGCTGCTAGTAGAATCACAAAGAATATGAAAGCAGATCTTATATACTACGAAGTAAAATATGCCTGTATACACGGGGGTAGAACTTACTGCAAGAGAAGAAAAGGGAAGCGTGATACTAGGTACCTACCTACCTAGTTCGATATGAATAAACTTGCTATTGATTGATTTTTATTTTATTACAGTACCTTTAAACTTAAGGAACCATTCTCGTTTTTTCTTGAATTTAGAGTAGATAATTCAGGAAATAATCTTGAATTAAAGGCCCTAAATTTGAGCCATAACCACAAAATTAGTAGTTTCATGCATTATCCAGGAGAGAGGAAACTTCCTTTAAAAATGGAAGCAGATGTCAGAAATGCAATTGAATTAAAAGCAAACAAGAAATTGTTGCAGCAACAAATTCAATAGAAATCAGGAAAAGTGATTACTCTCAGGGATCTGTCGAATCTGAAAGCTTCCAAAAATAACTTAAACAATTTGAAAAGCGCCTTAGATTGGCTTGAAAATAGTGGTCTTGGTAAGCACATCCATGTACATACCATTTATATGTTGAAAGGTTGTGCTATTTTAGACGCAGATGTATCGATTTTGCAAAGTGATGAAAATGAATTTAGAGGGATTTTCATTCAGACAGACAATATGGAAGTAATGTATGATGCTTATCCAGAGTTTATAGCCATAGATGCAACATACAAGCTTTTAAATATCGGAATACCACTTTTTTTGTTGTTCCTAATGAAGAAAAAAGAATATGTCAGAATACTAGCAGTAATTCAGTCATGACTTACATTTATAATGAACATGACTATTGCGATATGTCTGCGCAATTTAATACTGATACATGTGAGTTAAGAGCAGAAACTAATATAGAAATTTCCAGTAGATCAAGTGATTTGAGAAATTTAGGATGCGTTAATGATAATGATGATAAGTGGTCGGAGATAGTGACTGAGGTAATCAGTGAGGTCGATGGAGATAACGGGTGGTCTATTGTACATCGGAATGTAATGACCGAGGCCGAGGCTGAAATAGAACACAATTCATACAAACCAGAGTTATTGGATTATAAAGGCAGTTCAGATATGAAAATAAAATTTTCGAAAATTATTGTTCCACCAAAAATAAAAAAAAGAGGGAAACCAAAAGACCAAGAAGTAACTGTAATTGGTTTACCAAAAAAAAAAGAAAAACGATCACAAGCCTACCCCATATATCAAATTAAATTTGAAAAACAAGCCGTTCTTTATTTTGACATAATCAAAAACAATTTGATTGTGAATCAAATTGCCTTTAATAACTTACGTAATGTTTCTTGCAGCATTTCAGATACAAATGTGGACATTTGTATCATCAGGTGGGTAACAATAAACTTTTTTGTGAGTGTTAAAATTAAAACTGTCATTTTTAGACCTATGATAAACGATGAATCATGGAAAATTATCATCTGATTATGCAAAATCAAGAACAGGAGCGCGAATATTGCAACAGTTGCATTCAAGATTGCGTTGATAAGGCTCAATCCATTATTTGTGATGGGTGATGGGTGTGTGCTTGCATGAAGAATAAGAAGCCTAAAACAACATTTTGGTTCTGCCGGGCTTGTTACAGCAGTAAAAATAATTATCGTTATTTTTGAAATATCTTATTAATAAAGGTTACTTCAGTTTGTGAACTGTGGCTTTTTAACATTTTCCATGCTTATACCAATACAATTACCAGATATTTTTATGGAATAGGTACTAGGGCAAGGAGCCAAGGATATATGGACGTTGCTTACCGGCAACTAAGTTTGTAGCCGGTAATTTCGTCCATTGAATTTCGACCAATCACATGGAACTACCGGCTACGAAAAAGTTACCGATACCGGCTACCTATCCACTGCCTTATAGTTTTGAACGACAATAGTTAAAGGCAGCCATTGAGGTTAATAATATTACTTATTAAAATGTTTAAGTTGGTACTGTCGTAAATATTACTTTTGTTCCATTAAACGTCAAAATGACACTTCTTTTTACTATTACTTAAAAATTACAAAGTTTAACACTTCCAGCACGTTGACTTTTTCAGTTTTACAAATTAACTACATTAAAATCATGTATACAATGAAAATAGAAACGACAATCTATTTTATACATCTATATCATTTTAAACAAAATATACTTTATTTTTGATAAAATAAAATAAACACGATGAAATTACGTTGCGATGTTTTCTAAAACGTGTTGTGACTCTAGCATGATTTTAAATGCATAGCATTTACATGTCCACGGAACGACGAATTATTCCTCTAACTACAAATGGCACAATTTGACCATTTTTCACGACTGAAACATTTTTTAAGTAAAATTTTACCTTCAAATAAATATCGTAAACGGTTATCAGGGTGCGTTGTGACCACAGCGAGGAAAAAAGCTCCATTGCTAGTTATCCTAAAAAAATTTAAATTAAAATTATTTCATTTCTTTCAATTTAAGTGAACATTTAGATGTCTATTATCCTCTGCATGTGATGAAGTTTTAAACGTCTGTTTGAAATGGTTTATTGTTTTTGCGTTTACAATGTTGCCTATTTTCGTAATGAACTTATAAAAGAGGTTGCATAATTATCTTAATAAAAATGTTATTAAAATTATTTCATTTCTTTTAATTTCCATTTTGTAGGTTGGAAGGTCTTGTGGTGTTTCACACCAGATATTTTAATTAATAAACCAATTTTTGTGAAATTCGGGTATAGGGGTTTTCTAAGATCGCTAAGTACAAATCATTTGTCAAAATTAAAGAATTCAAAATGGCGGATTTTTCTATTTATGAACCGATTTGCTCCAAACTCGAAAATTGGGGGTTTTTGAGGTCGGTGAATAAAATATGTTTTCAAAATTAGAAAATTTAAAACGGCTGGCCGGAAATAGCGGGTTATCTTATTTATAAACCGATATATTTGTTTACATATTTGAGAAAGTATTATGGCATTTGGCAACGGTTGTTAGACTTACTTTAGAATATCTAATTTACCGGTCTATTCGGGTGCGTTTGTCTGTTATTATATCTATAAATAACCAGACCTACTTAATAAATATATTGATTGATTAATTGCAACACAACAATGAAACAATTATCAAGTAAAAATAATAATTCTAATTACAAATACGTACGTTCTCCACAAGAAGACGTTATTATTCAGATTATTGACGGTGGCTATTTTGTTGAATTAAGAAGAGCATTTAGACGTTTTATGACAGTAAGTGACACAAATACACACAGCAAAAAAATTTTAAAATCAAAAGCCACTATACGGGAAGAAAGAGCACGTCATCTCCAGCAGGCTTACTACATGATCCATCCATTCAGTGATGCCAGGTATTAATCAACATTAATTTTTAAAATAAACCATTTTAACTTTTAGAAGTACTTGGGAATCTTACATGGTTATTGTTTTATTCCTTTATTTGACGTTAAGTCCTTTTTTTATGAAAATGGAAAGTTTGTTTTTAAAATGTCTTTACATTTGGTTTGATATTAGTTTGTTTATTGATATTTTCCTTACGTTTAATACAGGTTATTATAACACAAAAACTAAACAAATTGTTCTTAGAAGAAGAAGCGTTGCAAGGTAGGTATGTCTTAAACTTGTATAGGTAATTTTTTTCAATCCCATTTCAATCTTTTCTGTTATTGACACAAATTATATTTCTTAGCCGTTACATAACACATTTTTTTTTTATCGATGTGGTGTCTTCCTTTCCAAATGTGTTATTGAAATTTATGCCAATTACAAAAACTTGGATCGCATTTGAATACCTACATCTATTAAGATTAACTACATTTATAAAATACTTCAAAGAATATGTGAATGTAAGTTGGCTTTTTTGTTTGATTTAAGTGTGCATTAATGTCTTTTCATATTTTAGAGAAAACAACTCAATGTTTACAAATTCAGAATATTTATGCTATGTTTGATATTTGCATTCGCTGTAGTATGGACGGCTAGCGTTAGGTTCGCGTTTTCAGGAGAACAATGCGAGGGATCATGCGACATAACGAGTAGACTTTTGAGAAGTTTTTTTTCCGCGATCAACAATCTTTTGCTGATAGGTTTTGGTTATACAAGATTATCACATGAAGTAGGCAATATAGTCTTTACATTGTGTGTTTCAATGATTGGTGTTGTGTTAATAATGTTAACATATGGTAAGTTCTTACATTGTATTTCATGAAGTCTGTTAGTGCAAGACCCATTGCAGCTTCTTCGTTAATGCGGGAAACTAAACATACATTTTTTCCAAAACTGCTTTAGAAAATAGTATTTTCGTTCCTAAAATTACTGAAAAAACTTAAATTTTAATTTGGAGCCGTGATATTTGACAAGGAAAGAGAGGGGACTAGTAACATCATTACAGACCTGCGTAAAAAATTGCGACCGAATATTAATCGGTCGCCATTTGTTTGGTGCCAGACAATCTTTAGCGTCGTTCGTGCATATTTAGCTTTTGTTTATAAAAAGTGAATTATACACAGTTTTATTTGTACGTCGTTACACTGCTAGTGTGTTCAGCGTGTGGCTGTGTAAGTCGCAGTGAGAAAAAGGAAGGAGTTAGATTTCACAGGAAAATATATGAGTAAACTAAACAACACGACCGCAAATCTTAAAATATTTTTCAACTGGATGATATTTTAAGAGACTTATTTCAGGTTTTGA
>JARFJB010001284.1:1625000-1725000 GCA_036346205.1 Vesta saturnalis
TATAATGTAAGTTTTTCACTTTTTAGGATATAACTTGTCACGTTAATGAAGCAATGATTGAAAATATGGAATATTTCCGCGAGTTACCCCAACCAGTCATTTTGAAAGTTAGAAAGTTTTTAAAGTCAGAGATATATTTAAATGGAGATGTTGTTGTTAAAGCTGGAGAAGTTTCTGATGGCATGTTCTTCATTTCTTCTGGCACTTGTGCAGTTTACTCTGTAACGGGCAAAGAGGTATGCTACTTAGTTTGAATTTGGTGGAAGTGACAATGAAGTGTTTGTGAGTGTCATAGTTCTTACCAGACATAGGACGGAAAACGGAAACGGCTACATATTTCAAGTTCCTTGAGCCACAATCATCGATTCCCAGCATACATACATGTATTACGTATTGGGATTAAGGATAGTTGTGGTCAGGATAGGATCCGAAGGAACCGAGTAATGGTTCTGAGGGAAAATACTACCCCAGCATTCGCCTAAATAGCCACACATGGTGCGTATACGCAGTATCTTGCTCTACAAATTATTGATGTAGAAATACAAAAGGTATTATTCCATTTAAGGCAATCGCCATTTTGTATACAACTGTAGGTAATACTTTATTGAAGCAATGCTAACACCAAACCCAGATCATCGGTATTATTTTCGAGGTTTCCAAATTTACACACTTACAGGATTTGGAGTTTCCTTTTTTAAACATAATAAATTAAAACGCAAAGAAGAATCTGTAACCTCTTCACAATCAACATGCCACATTCATTGGCAATTAATAATACTCCTAAGTAATAATTATAAAAGGTACCTACTTATGCCTTGAATTACCGAGCTAGTAGAGTAGTGGTGACACGATCTGCTTAGCATTTGGGAGGTAATAGGTTCGATTCCCGTTACCGTCTACCCTGTATGAGGTTTTTTAGGGGGAGTTTCCTGATACACATGTAGCGGTATGCTTACTGCGTATACGCACACCATGTGCGGCTACTTAGGTGAATGCTGGGGTAGTAATTTCCCCCTCAAAACCGTAACTCCCTTCCTTCCGATCCTATCCTGACCACACCCATTCTTAATACCACTATGCATATATACGTAATGTATATATGTATGTTGGGAATCCATGATTGTCGCTGAAGGAGCTTGGAAAGCTTCGAGAGGGAATGAAATACGTGGCCTTTCCTTTCCCTGCCTCGAAATTGTTTAAATGTGAACAATTAAGCTCATTTTAAAGCAAATAAAGATGTCGTACATGTGCAACAAAAAGCTCATTTTTTCGCAACGCATTTAACATGTAACTGAGAAATAAGAAAATAACATTATTAAAAAAAATTTGATATAGTGATTGTTCACTATAATACCTCCTGAAATAACATAATAAAATCAGTTTTTTTTCTATTTCGGTGTGACATTGATCATATTGTACAAAATTAACAAAATAACTCTTAAACAGGATTTATATTTAAAGTTCATATGTTTCTTTAGATACGTAAAATTCAGTAATGGGTAGGTAAATTGACCGCTGATGATGATAGCGTAGCTATCGAAACGCGTTCCGGTGTTTTTTTAATTTTGTTTGTTACTTCTGTCTAGAACAAATTGGCCGCCATTTGAAACAATTATTGTAACTATTTTCTGTAATGTACTTGAGTTTTCTTGAATTTAAAGTAGTATTAGACCATTAGTATTTTGAATAAGCTTTCCATAGAGGTGCCCCAAGTGGGGTATTGCCATTTAAGATGTTTAAGTCACTGCGGGTGAAGCTTAAGGGGTTGAAAAATATTTTTTATTTTTTTCATACCTATCTTTGTTTAAAAGATAATAGTCATTGTAACTTTTCTAAGAACTATCCTCAAGTTTGAGGTTAGTTTTTCAGTTAACCCTACTTTTTTTATGCTCAATGATTAGCATATTTAATAAACTTTCCAGATAGGTATCACAAGTGTGGTATTGTGATGTAAGATTTTTAAGTCAGTATGGATAGGGCGGGGCGTAAGGAGGCAGTGGGGGTAGTTTGAAAAATACGTGATTTGTATTCGCCCTGATTGTTATAGAAACGGCATTTTTTATTTTTTTCATCTCTTTTTGTTTAAAAATATTGCCATTACTGGAATAAAAGGTTATATTTCTTATACCTGATGGCTTTTGGACACAAAACACATTCAATTGTCAGCAATATATTCTCTATTTACAGGCTGGCTTCGTTGGAGACAAAAGTGATCATATTGTTTTGATTTACTGATCTGTTAATATTGCTGTTTTTGTGCTCTACTCTTGTAGGTGTATGTAGGGGGAGGGGACGCGCGCGCGTGTGTGTGTGCATGTGTGTGTTCGTGGGTACGAGCAAGCGTGCGTGCGTGTGTGTGTTTTCCGCAATTTCCATTGTTTTCATGGTGTAAATTCCATCACTACCAACTGACCAACACAATTTTGCAAAATCCTGAGTGGGCATATTCTTTTAAATAACCTTATATGAATACCGAAACACATAATAATCTGGCATTTTAACTTCTACAAAATATTCGCAAGTGTTTCTTATAAATCGTGGTAATAACGTCTATATTTTCGATTAACCCACATACCTGACAACAATTTAGATCTTCTAGATCTGTTGGAATGCTTCAATAATGCAAGATATCTAATACACTTTCCCAGAATGGTACTAAATTTAGATAAGTATGAGAACAGTTTCTACAATAAAATCTGAAAACTCGGTGAACTACTCCGTCGACGCCTGTTAAATGATAGTTAAGACGCTTCTTCAAAACGGCACTAGGCAAAGTTGAAATCTCCTACTTAACTCATTGAACTTGAAGTTCCTCGATAAAGAAGCAAACGATAAACAAATTTGTTAGGGGTAACTATAATCAACAGCAATTGACGAAATGCGTTTTTAACACTTAACCATAACGCCGTCGAGTCGTCTTCGGGCCCGACAACAATAATTTGTAAATTACATCTTAATTGTTTTCAATCTCAAACTCGACTGACATAAAATGATAGCAACGGTCTGCTCCCTCTCATCAATTACTTAGATTCGTTAGATGACAACTTAACACTTCACATGGAAACAGCTACGTAAGGATATACAGAAACAAGAAACTGTCAATTCACCGAAAGCACGAAAATATAAGATAACACTACCAATTACTGTAAACTAAGCCAAATAATTTCTCAACAATATTTACAAAAGCTACACAGACAGTCTAAGTCACTAATCAATATGATCGACTTTATGCAACCAACTTAATTGATATCAAACGCAAATTTCTTAGCTCTAACGATATTAAAGCGCCAAACGTCATGTTATACGTCTCTATTACTTCAACAGAATTTCCGAACACTAATATAACATTCTCACTAGACTGACTAGTCTGTAAACTTTTTATTACGTCATGACCAAAATACTTTTCCACTTACAGTTTCAAGATAATAGAATTCATCAAAGTACAGCTTGGCAAGGATAGCTCCGCGGGTGAGAATTTCAGCCTCCTGCGTACACAAAGAAGAGAGAACGCATTCGGAGGGAAAAAGATAGATAGTACGCGCGCACGATTGATGAAACGATTGTTCGTGTAATTGAATTGTAGGGAATAAACGATTGGCCACATCCAGAAGTCGAAAAGAATTTAATGTTTGTTCTAATTCAGCCATTATATAAGAATCAAATTCAACACTTTTAAAATCTGATATTTCGTAATATCAAAACCATTGATGGCCAATTGATTTAATTGTAATTAAAAATTATTATTAATTTTATAAACACATAAATGTGAACCTACGACCTGTACTTTGCTAGAGTACCGCGCTAACCAACTGTGCTATCGAAGTACAAACCCCAATCGATGTAAATTTTGTCTTTATGTATGTAGAACTAATGTGAATTCTAAATATAATGAGATTACAATCAAATTACTTATATTAATGGAATGCGAGCCTGCAGTATCGCAAGGATTCTCACATACCAAAGCAACTTGACTAATATTAAATTATTTGTTTTTTTTTATTTAATTGTAATTTCTGAAGAGTTAATTTAATCTATTAAATGTAAAAGTTGCAATGAAGGTATGGCAATAAAGATTAATGTATGGCAGGAGAAATAGTTCAAATTAATTCAATGTTGAACCTTCTAATAAACATCGATTTAAAAATTTATTTATTATGATTGAAACTGTAATATAAGATTATTGTTAAAATTATTATTGTGTGATTATGAAAAAAAGGTAATCGTTCTGTTAGAGGAGAAATCTTGTAAATTAAAATTTAATCAAGTAGCTAACATATATTATTATAAGTTTTTGTTATGAACGAATAAGTTCAAAGGTAAATATGTAAATAAAATTATTATTAATTTTATTAAATACATAAATAAAAAGTTTACCTCGAGTAGGATTTGAACCTACGACCTGTACTTTGCTAGAGTACCGCGCTACCAACTGCGCCACCAAGGTTCAAGCCCCAATCGATGTAAATTTTGTCTTTATATATGTAGAACGGATGTCAATTCTAAATATAAAGAGATATTATATTTAGAATTGACATTCGTTCCGATTTTGTAAGTATATCAACTCTTAGTGCGGTACTCTAGCAAAGTACAGGTCGTAGGTTCAAATCCTACTCGAGGTAAACTTTTTATTTATGTATTTAATAAAATTAATAATAATTTTAGCTAACATATATTTTTATTCGTTTCGAGTTTAAAGTTAAATGTTAAAATATTAAAATGAAAAATGAGAATGTATTGACTCGTTTACAGATCTAGAATTATAGATAATTCAGTTTCCAAAATTTACGTTGCTAATTAACCATAATATGAGATCCAAGTATAAATTAATCTCTGTTTCGACAGCTTAAAGTACATGAATGGTATGTGTGAATCCTTGCGATATTGCAGGCTCACATTCCATTAATATAAGTAATTTGATTGTAATCTCATTATATTTAGAATTTACATCAGTTCTACATACATAAAGACAAAATTTGCATTGATTGGGGCTTGAATTTCGATAGCGCAGTTGGTTAGCGCGGTACTCTAGCAAAGCACAGGTCGTAGGTTCAAATCCTACTCGAGGTAAACTTTTTATTTATGTATTTAATAAAATTAATAATATTTTTTAATTACATCTTTACTTTTGAACTTATTCGTTCATAACAAAAACCCAGTTGATCGGGTGAGATGGACCAGTATTTTTTGGGAGAGATGGACCACTGTTTTCATAAGGGAGAGACGGACCAGTAATTAATTTACTAACGATTTTAATTTGTGTCAGTTATAGTTGGTATTTTTCTGTTCCAGAAAAATGCCAACTGTCTACAAGAGGACTGGTACAAGTGATCGAGGGGAGTGGGATGAAGATGCGTTGACAAAAGCCGTGAATGCGGTAAAAGACCTAATGGGAGTTAATGCGGACGCTAAAGCTTTTAATATACCTAAAACTACACTAAAACGGAGGATTAAATCTCAAAACTATTCTAAGGGTAGTTTGGGACCTCAACCACTTCTGGGATTTGAAAATGAAAAAAAGATTGTTACACATATTAAAAAATTACAAGATCGGGGTTTTTCACCTTATAGAGACTCGGTAAGGTATACAGCTTTTGAATTAGCATAAAAGCTAAACATTCCACACACCTTTAACAATGAATCAAAACAAGCTGGTTATGACTGGCTGCATTCCTTTCAAGCTCGCCACCCTAATGTAGTGATAAGGAAGGCAGAAGGAGTATCTGTTGCTCGAGCTAAGGGAATGAACAGGGAAACTGTTGAAGACTATTTTGCACTCTAAAGAATGTAATGGAAGAAAATAATCTCATTGGAAAACCAGGACATGTATACAACATGGACGAAACAGGGTTGCAACTCAACAACAAATCAAGCAGTGCATTAGCTATTAAAGGCTCAAAAAATGTCACCTCAATTACTTCACTATAATGAAAGGAAAAAACCTGAAGCAAGAATTTATGGATGGACTGCCACCAGGGTCAGTTGTGAGAATGTCACAGAAGTCTGCATATATGTAAATAGCGAGATTTTTCTCGACTGATCGAAAACACACTTCACGCCTAGTAAACCAGCTGGTAAAGTGTTGATTATACTGGATGGTCACACGTCGCACAATAGCTGTTTGAAAACATTAGAGTTCGCAGAAGAACATGACATTATTTCATTGAGCCTGCCACCACATACTTCCCATTGGTTGCAGCCTCTTGACCGGTCATTTTTCAAGTCGTTGAAGAGTAGTTTTTTTAATGCTTGTAAAACATTCACGGTTAACAATCCCCGTAGGAAGATTAACCATCTTCAGTTCGGAAAACTTCTAAACACAGCGTGGGCCAAATAAGCTAGTGTCGAAAACGGTATAAGTGGATTCAAGGCTTGTGGAATAATTCCATTAAACATGGCTGCAATTCCAGATTATGCGTATTTGAATGAAGGTAGGTCTGCACCTATACCTACCTGTAGTACAACAGAACAGCCAGTAGTACACCAACTCACTCAAAGCCCCAATCCATCAATCCCAAGCACGTCTTCAAATCAGCAAAACCAACCAATTCAAAGATCTGACCTTAGCATCCCAAGCACATCAAAAAATTCCTCAAGTGAAGCAACTATAATTACACAAAAGACACCTACTAAACTCCGGCCCAAAAACCTCATAACACAAAATTCGACTCCTAAGCTAACACCTACAAAACTTTTGGAAGAAATATCCCCTGTTCCGTCTATGGACAAAAGTAGTAATTCTAAGAGGAAGGCTGCATCATCAAAAGTGTTAAACTCTCTTCAAAATATTGAAGCTGTAAAACAGAAAGCGGATAAGAAAAAGATGAAAAAACAACAGAAAAGATTGACATCAGATGGACAAAAGAAAAAACGTAAAATAGAACAGAAATATAAAGATAAAAAACAGAAAAAAAAATTGTTGGCCCTTTCTCCTCATCAGACGAAGAAATTGTCGACTTAATAGACATTGTTGACGATGACGAAATTACTACGGAAGAATGGGATGAAGATGAATGTGTTGGTTGTGGTGAACTGTATAACGAAACTAATAAACAAGAAGATTGGATAAAATGTGTTCAGTGTTCCCGATGGTCCCATGAAGGTTGTTCAAGATATGAGAATAAGTGCGACTTCTGTGGTGAAAGGGAGAAGATGTAGGCCTATGAAAGAAAGAAAATAAACATTAAGGAGGATAAATTTTAGAAGTGATAAATTTCAATTTATACTTAAATGTACTAATAAATTTGTCTTATAATGTTATAATAAATTGGTTTTCAAATTTACTGTTCTTTTTTATACCACCTATGTTTCATTATTTTATGCAGTCCGTCTCTCCCGAGCTACCGGTCCATCTCACCCAAGTAGGTAAGGGTGAGATGGACCACTGTTATGTTATTTTTATTAGCTTTTTTACAGTAATGCTAAAGTATGTCTTATTGAGGTTTATATGGTGCACTATGTAGCCAACATATCAAAAGTTAAACAAATCTATAATCATAAAAGTTATACGAATGAGAAAAAAGTGGTCCAACTCTCCCCGATTTACCCTAATTACCAGGTAAAAGAATAAGATAATCAGGACGCATTGCAAGTAATGAAACCATAACAACGCACATTTAATAAGCACATTTGGCAAAAATAAAAATGCCTAGGCACAAAAGTACAACTGTTATTCCATGTCTGAAAAGTAAAACTTTTACCTTTGACATTGAGTCATAAAAGTGTCACTTTTGTGACGTTTGCGGATAAAATAAATAATTGTAGGTATGTTAATGCATATTAACCCACAAAAAGACGTTTTGAAATTATATCGAAGTATGAACGAGACACGTCACAACCATTTTAAATTGACGTTTCCTACTATTTAATACGTTACAGTAATTAAAATTTAATTTTTGCACAATTTCAGTTAAACCACCTTTCCGATGGTGAACATTATGGAGAAACTTCGTTATTGCTGGATCAAGAAAAACATGCTGTTACTGTGGTTGCAATTGAGTGCTGTGAATTGTACAAGTTAAGTCGTAAAGACTTTCTAAAAAGTATAGAACCCTACCCTGAATTGTTGCGTAAATTGAATAAAATTGCAGAACAACCAAACCAGTCGAACAGTACTTCTCATAATGCCTTACAATAATATTTAGAATTGTTGTTTTAATTAAATATGGAAATATTGAACTTTCATTGCTTTACAACACATTTATAACACAGTTAATTTTAATGTAACTCAAAAAGTCATTAATGCTTCAGAAGCTCATACAGGTAGCCAAGTTAGTGTAGAAATGAAACCCATTTGGATCTTAATTTTAAATTATTTGGAAAAACATCTGCAACTACTACAAATTGATTGTTTAAAAAAATTTACAATGTAAAAAATCTTGAACCTTTTATGTAGAAAATTTAGTGAAGAACTGCAGACAAAAGTCTTTAGCTCAAAATACAGGGTGTTTCAAGAATATGGTACAATAAAAGTTTACGAACCCCTGGTACCACAAAATGGCTTATTAGAATTTGACATTTTGAAGAGACTATAAAGTATAAAAAATTTTAAATTTGTATTTCTATCCCCCAGAAGATATGCAATAAAATGTGTATTTCTTTGCACCCTTTATCAGCTTGTATCTCACAAACTAACAAGGTTAGAGAAAAATTGTATTTAGGTATTTTAAATATTTCGTAACGATCTACCATTCCTTTAATTTATGGTACTTATTTACGGGACACCCTGTATATATATATATATATATATATATATATATATATATATATATATATATATATCACACACACAGGGTGCTTCATTAGTATGGGATCCGAGGATATTAACTTTATAAATGAGGATTCAAGAAAATATTTTTAAGGTGTTGTATAACAGAGTTAATGTTCCATCGATTGAAAATATTTCCAGCCGGAAGGGGTGCCTCGTTATTCCAGGGCCGTACTAAACTTTTTACTTAAATAGAACCCTACCTATATTTTTACACAGTATTATTCACCTTGTTAAGTGCTGTACAAACATGTTTCATTTTTGTAATTTAGATGCAGCGTATCCAGATTATTAATTTTTTCCTCAAAAATTCTGAAAATAATGGTATCACATAATATGGTGTAGAAATGTTAGTATAGAGCATAAAGGAACCAAACTTTGCTGAGATTTAACCAATACTAGACTCTACTACCGTATGGTATGACTTTTGGATTGCCATATACAGGGTGTCCTTGGGAGGTACCCAATTTTTTCAATTTTGAATCCCTATATTTTTTCAAATCAAGATATTCAGTCAAATATGTTCTATAACTAAAACTTATAGTTTTTGAGATATTCTAATTTTTTTAGAAATAAATTTTAAATTAGGCAATTTGTGGAACTTAACATCCAATAGCAGGCTTTGAAATAGTGACATTACTTCAAAACAAATTAGAAATGTGAAATAAGCAATCATAAATGTCATATTATTAAAGTGTAATTATTGTCAACACTAGTAAAATGAATTTCTCTCAAGAAGAACTAATTGAAATGGTATGTTGTTTGGGTGAGAGTTGCCAGGCTATACGCCTAACATTTTTCGGAACGAAAAACTGGTCGCGGTATAGTATTTGAAAAACCGAAACAATGATTTAATAAAACTGGATCAGAGAAATGTACGAAGACAGAAGGAGAAAGAAATGCAACAAATGAAGAAAATGACTTTATGGTCCTGAGCAAGGTAGTGGAAGATCCTTATGTAAGCCAAAGAAAAGTGAGTCAAGCATTGGAAATAAACCAAACGGCTATATCAAGGATCCTAAAGAAAAATAAATGTCACCCTTACCACATACAGTTGTGCGATGAACTAAACGAAAATGATTTCCAAGCATGGTTGGAATTTTCGCACTGGGCGCTGAACAAAACAGTATAGCAGAACAATTTTTTTAATTTTGTGCTTTTCTCTAATGAGGCTACATTTCATAAAAATGGACATGTGAATAGGCATAATTTTCACTATTATGAGAATAATAATCCTCTTATGCTTCGGATAGTTGATCGCCAACATCGAAGGACTTTGAATGCATGGGCAGCTAGAATAGGTGATTATTTGATCGGTCCATACTTTTTTGATGGAAATGTCGATGGTCGAACGTACCTACACTTCCTACAAAATGAACTTCCAATTATCTTGGAAGATGTACCTTTAAATGTAAGAGATGCCATGTGGATCCAGCTAAATGGAGCTTGCTGTCATTATAATCAAGCTGTGAGGGAGTATTTGAACAGGGAATTTCAGAATAAATGAATTAGTAGAAGAGGACCAGTGAGATGGCCTGCTCGGCCTCCAGACCTAACAAAATTGGATTTTTCTTGTGGGAATACATCAAGGAGCAAGCCTACAAAGACCCTCCTACAACTAAAGTCAATATAATGATGCTCAGGATAAGAAAAACTTTTAAGTCTTTAAGAAATCAAAATGTGACTCATTTTTGAGAAGAATACGCATGTGCATTCAAGAGAATGGTAGTCATATTGAACAAACCTAATTATTAACAGTAGAATAAAAAAAAATTAAAAAATGTTTCATGTCTTTTTTGACGAAACAATAAGTACACAATTTCACTTATGAAAATTGCATTTGTACTGTAGTGTCACATTGATAGAATCATTTTGACATAGACAATAATTTGACATTTATAACTCTTTATTTGACAGTTCTAATTTGTTTCGAAATAATTGTCATTATTTCAAAGTCTGCTATTTGATGTTAATTTCCACAAATTGCCTAATTTAAGATTTATTTCTAAGAAATTTGAAACTATAAGTTCTAGGTATAGAACATATTTAACAAAAATGATAGAGAATTAAAAATTGAATATCCTGAAAAAATATAGGAACTTCCATTTGAAAAAATGAAGTTATGGCCGATTAAAAATTGGAAAAATTGGGTGCTCCCAAGGACACTCTGTATATGGCAATTCGAAAGTAATACCATGTGGTAGTAGAGTCTAGTATTTCTTACGTCTCAGCAAAGTTTGGTTCCTTTATTATCTTTACTAACGTTTCTACACCATATTATGTGATACCATGTATTTTCATATTTTTTGAGGAAAACATTAATAATGTTTGTATAGCAGTGAACAACGTGAATAATACTGTGCAAAAATATAGGTAGGGTTCTATTTGAAAAAAAAAGTTTAGTACGGCCCTTGAATGAAGGGGTACCCCATCCGGCTGCAAATATTTTCAATCGATGGAGCATTAACTCTAATCGTTGATTAGAGATCAACGCTCTAACATACAACACCTTAAAAATATTTTCTTGAATTCTTATTTGTAAAGTCAATATCCTCCGATCCCGCACTAATGAATCACCCACATACATGTATATATATATATATATATATATATATATATATATATATGTATATATCGGGTGTCCGGATAAGAGTAAGATGTGGTAATGGTAAGGCCTAGAGGTTTGGGAAAAAACCGTTATAAGTAAAGTAAGAGAAATGGCTCGAAATTATTTAGATGTTCGTAGCTCGACTGACAGGGGGCGTAGCTACTACGAAGAAACATAAAATTGATGCTATCTCGGAAAATTGGGTGATGAGCGATAACTTTGAGCATATCATTTCAGAACTTGGGCTACACCGCATCATTTTACTTTGCGACATTTTTCCGTATCTCTCATAATAAAGGAGTGGGAAGCCATTGCATTTTCCAATATTTCCATTTTAATATTTACTGAATCACTCAACGGATTTGAATATTCTTAGTCCCGTTTGAAAGAGCAATTTATAGTCTTTTGAATGGTGTTTTTTGTTGGAGCGTTTAGTTTTAAACAAATAAACTAGAGGGCGGGATCTGCAGCGAATTCGCATTTTTGTGATTTATGTAAAAAACTAAATAGAACGATACATTTATTTGACAGACCGTTACACGGGTTAAAATTACCTAAATTTTAGTAAAAACTCTTTCGCGATATATCCATCCTTTCTCGGTTTATACGGGAAAATGGAAAAGTTTGAATACCACAATCGAAACAAGTTGCCTTGGCGGGGAAACCAAATGACATATTCATGGTAACCGACGTAATTTAAACTACGGTTCGACTTTCTCCCCAGTAAGTATCAATCTTAAAACGTCACGTCTTCCTTCCTTCACACTTTATCCAGGCTTAGTGCTGGTTAAAAACTTAGCTTTGAAGCATGTTTAAAGGCCAACTGAACATCAGTAATAACAATAAAACAGATGTACAAAAATCGTTCTACATAAAAAAAGTTTAGCCAGAAATAGCTCACAAATTTTCAAAATGTCTTCCATCATTCTCGATGCATTTATTTAATCTTTAACAAAACCGCTGCTTCAATCCCAGCCATGGACAAACTTCTAATGGCATTTCGTATTCTTTCTACAACATTTTCCCTGGTCGTTGGTTTCTCTTGGAAAACCAGGTCTTTCAGTCTACCCCATAGGAAGAAATTTAAACAGCCAGAGAAATGGACTTCCTCTTCCAATAAGACGTTTCGAATGTTGCTCACATAAACGCAGAAGTACGTTTCGGTCATAATGTGCCGGATAACCACCAGCATTCTATTTGCCCTATCCAATGTGGTTTTCACTTGGGCCAATAATGCATATTGTATATATTCACCCCTGTGCTACTGAAAGTGGCTTCATCCGCCCCTAATATGCGTAACAGGAAATTTGGATTTTCCCGAATCATATTTAGGAGCCAGTAACAATGGTTGAGTCTATGATTATAAGTGTGATTTAATGCTTGATGTAAAACAATGTGGTAGGGATGGATATTATTGTTTTGAGGAATCTTGTGGGCAATTGTTTTTGGAACTCTCAAGTCGCCGGAAATTTCTCTGGTGCTTAAGATGAGATCATATTGCACGTAGGCCAAAACGTTGATAAAATTTTCCTCGGTGCATGTTCTACGAACTCTTACAGATGCATGGATCGGCTGCACGTTGCCAGTTTCCAGCAATCGCCTAGCCAATCTTGAAAACACTCTTCTTCACTGTCTTCTTTATGGGAATTGTATTGCACATTGTCGTAATTGCAGCATTTTCGAAACATTGAAAATAAATGTGCAAAATATCATACGCTTCCGCGTTGGTAAATGGCATATTTTTCTCAAAAACAAATGGATTAAAAATACATACAAGATACAGAAACTCTGAGAAGTAACTTTTGACAATTGTCAAATCAGTGATCTTTTCAATTTAGCGGTTACCATGGATATGTGATCTGTTTTTCCCGACAGGGTAACCTGATCCGATAGCGGTATTCAAATTTTTAACACTTTCTCGTATAAATCGAGATGGGCGAAGTTATCGCGAAGGGGTTTTCACTAAAACTTAAGTAATTTTAACCCGCGTAACGGTCTATCAAATAAATAGTATCGTTCTATTTAGTTTTTTCCAATACATCACAAAAATGCGTAATCGCTGCAGAGAACGCCATCTAGTTTATTTGCTAAAAATAAACTCTCCAACGAAAAACATTCTTCAAAAGAGTGTAAATTGCTCTTTCAAACGAGACTAAGAGTATTCGAATCCGTTGAGTGGTTCAGAAGATATTAAAATGTAAATATTGGAAAATGCATTGCCTCCCCCCCTTTATTATGAGAGATACGGAAAAATGTCGCAAATCAAAATGATGCGGTATCACCACAAAACTCTCAAATGATGTGTTCAAAGTTATAACTTATCACCCAATTTTCCGAGATTACCATTGTCGAGATAGATCCGTTTATACTATATATATATATATATATATATATATATATATATATATATATATATATATATATATAGGGTGTTTCGAAGAATACACGTAACTTCGGGAAATGAGTGATCTAATCATTTTAACATAAAACTTTCATATAAACGTAAGTCCAATAGTACATCCTTTTTCGAGATACATTGTCAAAAGTTACAAAAAGGTTGATTTTTGAAATATTTCTAAAACGAAAAAACGTATTTTTCTCACTCTTGGCATAATAAATAGTGATATAAAGTACATTGGTTTTAGCTTATTATTATATTTTCATTACGTACAGTGGAGTTGAACACAAGGGGTAGGGCAACCTTTTAATCCCTAATTTCTACGCCAGTGGAGTAAATTGTTTTTTTTAGTTCAAATACGAAACCTTGAAGTTTTTCAAATAAAAAATCTAAATCAATAACTAACAGTTTGTAAGATATTTACATTTTTAGGTGTTCATTACCAACTCTTTAGGCAGGTTATTAACTTTAACACCCTGTATCTCGAAAACGAAGCACTATTGGAGTTACGATTATGTGAAAGTTTTGTGTTAAAATGATTAGATCTATCATTCCCTGAAGTTACGTGTATTCTTTCCGAAACACACTGATATATATATATATATATATATATATATATATATATATATATACGATCGGAATGTTATTTATCTGGTTCTCAACAGAGCGCTACAATTTGTAGTTATAAATTTTCATGTATACATCTGTATACAGTGCCCGTCTAAAGTCCGTTTACCCTACTAATTTTCCAACTACCTGGTGTCGCAAGGAAATTTGGAGGCCTTAAATAGGAGATAAAAATCTACATTTTTATGAAAAATGACAGCTAAAGTTTTAAACTGGCGGCTGAGCTTTTTTTAATAGAACACCCCGTATATTATTCCATTTTTGAAATCTGCTCATAATTCTAAACATTTTTCTCTAACACACTTTACTCCTAAATTTGATTGTTTTCGAAATATTAACGTTTAAAATGAAGTATGGATTTTAGTCACTTACGGTAAAACATTTTGCAAACTAAAGTTTGTTATTAATTCGTAGTTAAATCTCTTAATGAATCCGACTAATAAAGAGAGTTTATTAAGAATAACCAGTACCGCTTACCGGAAGGAAAGAAAGGAAAGGTCACGTATTTCATTCCCTGTTTCAGCTTTCCAAGCTCCTTCAGCCACAATCATGGATTCCCAACATACATACATACATACAATACGTATATATATATATATATATATATATATATATATATATATATATATATATATATATATATATATATATATATATATATATATATATACATATAGCTGTACATGGTGTGCATATACGCAGTGACCATGCCACTACATGAAAACCCTCTGAAAACAGCTTTATACAAGGTAGACGGTGACGGGAATTGAACCCATTACGTCCCGAATGCTAAGCAGATCGCTTCAACCACTGCTCTACCAGCTCGGTCCGATTACCGGTGCTTACGAATGCGTTCTGTAAATTCATAATCAAAACAAATTGTTTGGTTAAAAAAATTATTTATTTTTGAATAGTAACACTTTTATTGAACCCCAACAATTATTTTATCAAGCGTTCGAAATGGCCCCTCCTAAATCTTGACAATAAAGTGACCTATTATAAATAGCTTCTCTCGCGTTGAGGAAAATCTATTCATCTAAAAAACTAATTGAAGATGGCGCTCAGCTGCCATTTCAATTCTTTAGCTCTCATTTTTCCATAAAAAAAAGTAAGTTTTCATCTCCTATTCAATCATAACAATATACATAGTCATTCCCGCTACGAATACACCTCTGAAAATGGTTAGATCACTATATCGTTATCACTTCTAGCGGCGTTGACATAACTATTATATATTTCTACGCGATTGTTTATTTCACTTTCACTTTTTAACGGGTGAAGTTCTTTATTAGACCAAAGTGAAAATTTTATTTTTGTAATTAGTAAATAGAATAAATATGTATACGATAGTACCTGCATGCTCTTTGTCCTAGTTTACGAGATGTTTAGTTAGCAGTGTCGGAAATCTAAAAATGGTTTTTTAATTATACTTAATTTTAATATTATTTAACAATAGAACCTGGTGATAGTGCATCAGAAGAAGAACATTAGAAACTGATCCACGTAAAGATATATTACTTCAAATTAAACAAAGTCAATTCCACCACTTAAACATTGACCCTTTTTATGATAATAGTGGTAATCAGAATGGCCGTGTTTACTTATTAAAAAGCCTCTAAGCAGTGTTGTGATTTATCTAAATATTTTTGAGTATGTAATATCTTATCTAAGTACCTCTACAAATATTTATCTGTATGTATGTCTAGACGCATTTTATGCTGCGTCTGAACAATCTACAGAATTAGATAATTTCAAATTTTCCAGTTCTTTGATCGTCTGAACCTAGTCATATTTGAGACCAGCAACATGTTTATTTGTTAGCGTCTTTGAATTACTAATACAGAGCAATTTTGTTGTTTCTATTTGTTAAAAAAAATGAAATAAAAAATCAACTAATCAAATTTCAATAAAATTTCTCGACATCGCGTCAAATGTAAATCAAAAACGCTAGCAGACCAAAAGTAGAGCAGCCACAACAGCGAAGGGTCGAAGCTTCTAGTTAGGGCGTCCAGCGACTTACAAACCTTAGTTGCATCAGCTGATTGGATGTGTTTGCCAAGCCATTTCATTAATCGGTATTTTTTTGGAGTACTTGCCCTTGTTTTATGAATATACAGGGTGAATACTCTAAGTGGAATAAACTCTGTAACTCAAAGGGGTTAAGTCTGGAAGAAAAATCGTGATAGGTATTCTTTATAATTGTTTCCAGCCCTCAATCTGGGAGTTAGAGTTTCTTCATATATCCACCCCGGGTAAAGCCACCCCTAACTTTTTTTTAATGTAAGGGTAGGTCAAGTGATACACCGTGTGAAAGCTTGTATTAAGAGGAATACAACGCAGTATTTATTTTCTCGGCATTTGAAAAATAAAGTGAAAAAACCTAAATGAACAACTTTCTCTGGCTCAATGATATTTAATTTCGAAAATGATTGATATGTCGGCAGGTAAAAATGTACCGTAGTGGTAATATGCATATATTATCGCAACAAGCCCGATCTTATCGCTGAAGGAAAAAATCTTTATCTTCTGTGTTGCTTACACTCACTAAATGCTTTTTAATTTCGACAATGCTTAAATGGTCGGTAAATAAAAATGTGCCGTATTGATAACGTGTATTTATTATCTCAGCAAGCCAGGTCTTATCGTTGATGAAAAGTGCTCTTAATCTTCTGTATTTTAGTCCCGATTTTAGTTACCTACTTGATTTGTTAGCGTCCACATTACTAAATTACAATATTATCTGTTCCTTGTGTTTTTCTTTGCTCGTTTATTTAAGTAAATAATTCCTCTAGTGTAGTTTTCACATCTTCACATCGTAGTAAATTATTTAGCATGGCTTATTTAACGGACGCGGCTTTCTCAAGGCATAATTAGCAAAATAGAAAGGCGCTATAGATAATTGGGTAGGCCGTTATATTTTTCTATGCTCACGGATGACCTCCTCCCAAATTTAAGGGTCTATTTCCAAATAACAATGCAAATCAGTTGGATGAGAGAATTTGGTTTCAGCAAGATGGCGCTCCACCACACTATGCATTGCCACTTAGAATATCCACCCTGTATAATAGTTTTAAGTATTTGATAAATAAAGTGAATAAGGTGTATAAACGTGTTAAATAATGAACAAGTTCGAATTTACGTAGGTAGTTTTTGGAATGTTTGGGTTCTCGTGCCTGGAAAGTATCTCAACTGTATCTAGATAGAAAAATTGTATATCTTTATATTCATTTAGATACTGTGAATAAAATGTACTTGAGCATGTATCTAGATAGCTAGTTCCAAAAATATCCGTAATCAATGTGTTCTTCTACAATCATTCCTTTGGATTCCCCTTCTCCATCATCAGAAATAAGTACGACACTTTGGCTGTCGGATAAATATCAAGGTATCCTAACTCAATTACATAATTTATAGACAAATTTTATTTTTTGCATACTACTTACTGATAAAACTCATCATGAAACTTTTGTATATAGCCCATGAAGTTGGAAAATTGTTTTGCTTCTCTGGTTTAAGATTCAGAATTTGCGTCATGTCAGAAATGCTCAATCACCTTTCGCCATCTAATGAAACTGTCTGGCATTGCAGACACATACTCATTAGTATACTGTAGTTACTCTTTTTATCCGCTTTATGGTCGTTAATCTTTTGACGTTGGACGTCTACTATTCGCTGACGATTAAATAAAATTAGAAGTGACAATCCACATTGATTTAATAACTTAATAGCTTTTTGGTTCGCATTTTCACATTATCAAGTGTATAAGTTCATCATATGCTAATTTTACTCATATTCCTAAATAGTCAAACTTGGAAGTTGTTTCTGTTTGTGATTATATCCAGTTACTCTTCTCACTCCCACTAACACAGTATCAAAGTGCTTAGGATGTAATAGATTGCTAAACTAATCGTTATTGGTTATTACTCGAAGGTTCAATAATATCTAGAAAATTCACGCCATCTATTACTGCATGCATAGGCTTTATAAATATGATTCCCTAAAATTACTAGCCAGTAGATTTTTTTCGTCTCGAACGCAATGCCATCTGCTCTCATAATGTCGGATACCTGAAATGGTCCCAGAAAGTATGTAAGCACTTATAATACAAATCAAATAGATACTATAGCTTATTGTTACAATTACCTGCTTGTTGACATTCGAAACAGTCCGGTTCATTGCGAATGTATGGTTTGAAATAAAACATTAGTTTACGATTAGTCCTTTTCCTGATCCTTTAAAAGACATTACTCTGTGTGTCGTTTTAAATATTATTTTGCAGATACCCCTTTGCCGTAACCACAAGGGTAATATATCACCTCCATGTTCGGCATCTTTACGTAGTATCGATTATGTCTAACATTTCCACTTATAAATAAATCAAAATTTGGTGTGTTTGTAACATTAAAAGCGGCTCCAAGTGTATATAAACACTAAAACTGGGCCAACTTATAACATTAACACAAAAGCGATGATGTAATAAACAAATTGTAATTGATTTTAATTAATAAAAAAAATTACCAAATAACAATCGCTACTGCCGTCGGCTCATCGGTGGATTGAGATAGGGGAGAGTTCTAATTTAGAGTTTAATTAACATACCTGAAATACTGCCTGCTTCTCCTAAGCTTAATTATTACTTAATTCATAAAAAAAATGTTATCTAAAAATTATGAAAAAATGATAAAATCTCGGGCGCCAAAGTATAACAGTATATATATATATATAGGAACAACAAAACCTAGTTAAGGAATAATAATAAACAATTTATCAAAATGAAAATAAAATAACATGAAATACTTAAGTTTATTTAATATCTGATTGAAAAGGTTAAAAATCAGAAGTCTTATACTATTCTAAAATTATATAAAAACATTACCTTTGAACGTTCGGTACATAAACTGTAACTGGTAACTATGAAGCAGAATGGTGAACTTGGTGAGGTCAATGTCTTGCTTATTTCCCTTTATATATTGTGTCCATCACTTTATTGAATTTCTTTGAAGTTTAATTCGCCAAATTTATTTATAAAAGTATGTAGAACTTGCGTTGTAAAATGTAATTCAAGTAAAAATTGCCATTTAAAATAATAGAATAGTAAAATTACTGACTTATACGTGCCATTAAAAATAATTATTATAAAAATGCCATATAAAAGTATGCATTAAAAAATATGAGTAAAATAATTGCAAACTAAGTGCAAAGTAAGTAAAAGTGGGTACTTAAAAGTGAGTACTTAAAAGGTGAGTACTTAAAAGGTGAGTACTTAAAAGGTGCCTCAAAAAAGCAAAGGCTTTAGTTTTAAATATAATGAATTAGAAAATAACTTACCACCAAAATCTGATGGCACCAAATATAAAAAATTAGGTAAAAATCATGCTTACTGCTGTAACATTCAGCATTAAGTGAATTAAAAAAAAAAAAGCTTTCAGAATAACTCAAGTGTATTCCCCCTAAAAGTCTTCACGCGTAACGCGGAACAATAATATAAATCCAATTTTTTAAGAAAGGGAACTATAACTTTATATAATATTACACCCAAAAGATATGTTCTAGGAAATGCAAATTAAATTGCCATTCTCAATTCTACATATTAATAATTGAAAACTTTTCTATTACGCCAAATAAATGAACGATTCTTAAATTAATGTACTTTTTATTACAACCAGAAAAAAAGGTTGTTACATGTTTCGCAACATTCGAAAGACATTTCGCCTGTCTCTATGCCCCTTCGGATATTAGGACCAGCTCATGTTCATTTCCTTAGAATATTTGATAAGGGCTCAAGATCAGGTTTGTCATTAATACGGAATGTTGAATTTTTAAGTAGGTGTGATGCTTCATACTCATTGAGATTATCATCTGCTGAATTCTGGTGGATAGAGTTGATATCATCAGTGAAAGGTACGTCATTTGTCACCAAATTATCATTGTTAGTGTTTGTCTACAAACAAAATTACTAGAAATTAGAGAAAATTTAGAATCATAATAGGTACCTATACTTTTTTTATAATTACACTGCTACATGGGCAATTTCACCGCTCTCGGTACAGTAAAATTTGTTTTATTTCCTTGCAGTATTTCCTTTATTATGGTCAGAAGACTCAAAACTCTCAAAAGAATTTGCATAGTCACTATTAGGAACTAAATTCCAATCCAGGCATGGATCATCCACTGGTGACACTGACAGTGACACATGGCTTCAAGTATGTCAGCTTTGGCTCAATTCATAACACGACTCAGCACATACTTTCCATAAAAATATAATTGCCACTATTTATGAATGGATCTAACCCATACGATGGTACACAGAACTACCTTAACATATCACTACAACATAAATAGAGACAAAAAGTAATACAGGTCCTTGTGCTCGATTTTGATATTAATTAAGATCCAATAGTCATAATCAAGGTATCTCCGACCGTTATTGCGCAATTAGTCAAAATTGAAAAAATGGCGATTTTCAACAACTTGAATAACTTTTTTATTTCTAAATGTATCGACAAACTGTAAAAACATTCTTAAGGCACTTTTTGAAGTAGAACAGTTAGTTATGACATTTTTAAATGACTCTTTTTGTGCGTTTTAAAAATATATAACACCTGCACCTCTATGCTATTTTAATATTTTTCAAGTTTTTCTTATTTATGTTTTATATTAAGAATACACAGTGGACATAGGAGGCTGAGATTTATTTACGTAAAAACAAATGATACCTATATGTCAAATAATAAATTAAAAATTAGAAGTATGCAACAAAGTGATCTTGGAATTTAGTTATTAACATGCCTAATTATACAAGTTCAGAAAAATTTTGCATGATGAAGTGTTTTATATTATCCAAAGGTGATAAGAATGTGGAATCGGAATTATATTTACAAAATTTTCCTGAAAGGCAGCAGCCAAATAAGAATATTTTTGAACGGTATAGTTAACAGAAATTAAAATTTTTGCTACCTCAAAACAATATCTTAATTAATTTTAGGTTACAGAAAAATTTAATTGAATTCGGTTCTTTTAAAAATCCAACGACAAAAACTTACTTTAAACGAAATTCTGAAGAAAATTCAATGGTCGTCTTAGGACAAGTCGAAGCAGAGCCAACAACTTCATCTAGACAAATGGTTAATCTAGGCGTATCTCGAAGCAAAGCCCTTCGAATTTTAAAGAAACACGATTACTATAGATTTTGGAAAGAACATTTTTTGACTATAGACGACAGAAGCCCGGCCTGAAATCGGGCCGCTCTTCGGGCCGGGCCGAGCCGCGGCCCGACCTTTAACCACAAAGGGATTGTATATCTTTATTTCTGAAGTAAATTGGAAATATTTTGAACCGTAATAGGTAGCTGGTTGAAATTTCTCGAACTATTAAGGTGTTTAACAAAAACAGAGATTGAAACAAGTCATATATTATTAATCTTCTTATTTATGGAATAAAACCACTATAACGCTGAAATATGTAATTCGCGTTTCGGTTCCTAACCTACAACCGTTTTCAAAGTATTCATAAAAAATTAATCTCTTTCTGTCTGTTGGAGTTGGACTATGAAAATTGTTATAGAGTTTTTGATGTTCGTAAATACCAATGGTGAAGTGATTAAAATGGAACCACAACAATAACAAACATCAGGGGGTATACATATCTTATTAGTTAAGTTAATAGGAAACGAGTAAGTATAGTACTATCAATTCCTTTTGGGATGCATACTCCCCTCTTTTCTTAACTCAGTGTTGAAATTATGCAAAAGACGTATTTATAAATACAACTTAATTTGAAACTTTAATCAACAATTTGTTATGTCTTGCTCCAGCGTTAGAAACGTATAGTGTTCAGCCTTAAAAATTGAAGTGCAGCAACATCATTGAAATGTCACATACCTTTTAAACGTTTTCCCTTTCTGGCGTACATAACATTATTCAAACTAACTGAAGGTTACTTTACTCAAAACGTCATGAAACAGTGACGCCCCTTCCCCCCTCTGGTACGCCTATGAAACGTTCTATCTTAATTAGACTGATTTTAAAATAATATACCTGGGGTGGAGTGAATCTCATTGTGTTCGCTTGAGAAGGTGTAATTTCATTTTTTCGGCCACCTATCGTTACCACAACATTTCGTATTTCGGTTTATTGTACTATTATATACGAGAGCTGTAACCTGCCAATATTTATTTTTGCTACTAGAATATTATCTCCATCCTATTAAAATAAAAATAAGTTACTTTTGTTTAAAGCATTTTTTTCGTTTCATATAACCGTGTACACGGTTAAATGCGCACCATTGCTAACTTTTTTATAGTTGTGCTTACGATTTCAGTTAAATGAGCAAACTAGTAGTATTTTTGCGTGGATCATGAAACACGATAGTTAAAACAGAAAAACAATTGAGGACCGGATGTTCGAGTTATTGCAAAAGTAACTTTATTTTAAATGAGACGCCCTGTATATTTTTTAACATTTCGATAGATTGAATTAACCTAAACAAAAACAATTACTCTATTACTCTAAAGTCAAAACTAAAGGAATTATGAGACTTACTAGAAAAGGGTTATGTATGTATCAATAAATTTATTAAACACGTGTCCTCCTCCGTAGAGTTAAAAATGTATTAAACGAGGATGGGTGGCTTTTGAACATCTACTATAATGGTTTTTGTTATTGGGTATCATAAATAAGGGTGTCCTATTAAAAAAAGTTGCTTTAGCTAATAATTCGAAAATCGGCTTAACAATTATCTTTATTTATTTGCTTTTCTGTTTTCACGTAAACAATACTACTGTTTTGGTCATTTAACGGAAATCGTAGCTACAGCGATAATAAAGTTAGCAATGGTGCGCACTAAACTTTGAACACACAATCACTCTCGTTATCGTAGGTGTATTGATTTCGGGCCGGTCCGAATGGCTCGAAAAGCCCGAGTTCTTTGACCCGACCCAGCCCGAAAAAAGTTAGGCTCGACCCGGATAAAATTATGCTGGCCCGGCCCGAATTCAATCCCAAAATCGTGTCGGGATCCGGCCGGGCCCTAGTCCTTCCCTATTTTTCGGAGTATCGCGAATGTGAGTGAAGATAGACGGATTTAACTAAACTCCCTTCCTCGTTATAATTACACTTTTGTAAATCTGTAATAGTAATAGAAACTAACTACTATAACACAGATAATAACAACGACGGAACAAGGCGTAAGTGCTGTTCACAGCGAAATCAACGTATGTATACTCATTTCATTACTATTATGGAAGTTACATAGTATAGTACGTATATATATATATATATATATATATATATATATATAACAAACAAAATACACCCACGTACCATAAAAAATTAAAAAACACCGAACGCGTTTCAATAGCTACGCTATCATCATCAGCGGTCGACTCCAGTTCCACTACTTACGCTCTAGCCAATCTCTAAATTAACGCCACCACAGGAAGCCGTCTCAACCTTTCGTAGATTTCCATAAAAGCAGAAGACGCGTTGCCGAGGAAGACGGAGACTCTCCACCCGTTACTCCAACTGGGTTAACCAGTGGAGAATCCCCGTCAATCCCACCAAAACCCAAGCGATCCTCTTCCCACGTGCTAACTACCATGAAGATACATTTCCAAATCTAACCGACAGCAATGTTTCCCTTACCTTAAACCACGAAAGACTACCACTACCACAATAAGTCACCTGCTTAGGAATTCTACTCACCAAAACCCTTAACTGGCTCCCCAATGTACAAAGAACACTTAACAGGATAAGAAACCGAGCAAACACTCTGGGCGTCCTCCGAGGTGGAATCAGAGGCTTCCATCCAAAACACTGCAACACACCTAGAAAACATACATACGCCCTGTCATGTATTTCCGAGCACCCATATACACAAACATACACGAACTCCCTAGGAGATAGAAGAATGATTAGATAATACTCCATATGCCCTTCGTATCTCCCCGTCTATTCGATGACGATCTCGCAAAGTATAAGATACAAGTTACGCAAACGAAATTGGACTAACTACACGCTGTACGCTACACCCAGCCAAACAACACGCAGAATTAAACTTAATAACATAAGTATTCAAATAAAATCAAAATCAAACTAATGATTGTAAAGTATACAATTACACAAAACAACGCAACACCAACAAGAAAAGAATGACCAGGGCTGACGAGGAGAAGGACTTCTGAACAGTCTACGAACAAAAATTTACATTAGCTAAAATAAATAAGTACTAACCATAAGAATGAGCATACTAAAAAAAATACTGAAGGAATCTTCGCTTCCAACATTCCAATGTAACACAACCCGAAGTAGTGGTTGCGTAGTTTGCGGATTACACTACCTTCCGGGCAGGGTCACGGCCTTCCGCCTCATATCCTCCGGAACTTTTCCAACTGGGCTAACCGGTGGAGAGTGTCCGCCAATCGTACCAAAATACAAGCAACCTTTGTCCGACATCCTAATTACCACGAAGGCAAATTTCCCAACCTGGTCGACAGTAATGTTTCCTTTACGCTAAACAACGAAAGACTCACTGTAACAAGAAGTCACTTACTTCACTGGATTCCCGACATACAAAGAACAGGATACGAAACCGAGCAAAGGTACTGGACGCTCTCCGGCGTAGCTCCACCTCAAAACACAGCTACAATAAAACATACAGACGCCCTGTTATGAATTTCTGAGCATATATACACAAAAATAAACCATAATCACCAATCCTCTATCGCCTGCTGTGAACGCCAAATACTTCGATGCATACACAGGCCACCTTTCAGGTACCCTAAGGTCCTTACAATACAACACATAAACATACCATTCATCACAAACATTACGAAGAAACTTTGCACACAAAAGAATTTTCGGTGACACAATTTCAACCAAAGAGATCCTTACCACTCCCTACAACTGCTTAACTTACACTTACATGCCGCCCCAAGCAACTTAGTAAAGTGCAGTATCGTCGGAAGAAAAGCGATTAACCAGACCGAGATCCGATAATTATCTCTGTCATAAAGTTCCAGTCCGTAGAAATTACATTACGTAAATAAGAGTGAGTGTTAATATTCTCTCACTTAACGTAATTTCCCGTTCCTTTCTGGAGTCCTGAATCCCAATTTTTCCTGTATCGCACGTCGCGATAAAAACCAGTTTAAAGAAATATTCCTTTGATACGATACCCAATTACACAAATGTTTAATATATCCCACCCGTCAGTATAAAAATATAAAAATTACAGTAAACTAATCATTGCTGAAGGTGAAATACCTTACACAACCGTCCCAAGATAAGAGATTAACATTTCTCTCATTCACCACCACCACCATTCCTACCTAAGGCAGTCACGAACGACACATAACCCTGTAAAAGAATAAATCGTCCCGTACAAATATCCAATACGAGAACCTCCAGCAACCAAGCTCGTTATCCACCATCAAATTTCCCTTTTTTAAATAACCCTTTAAATTGAGTAACCACCTGATTCCATCGGCACATCAGTTGTGTATTCTAAATACGGATAGATACCTGAAAGAACACAAAACAACCCTTTCAATCTAATTAGTTATAAAACGCTAATTAGAACAGCTCCTGTTAATTAAATAGCTATATTAGTAAAATATGTTTAAAATTCTATTAAAGTGTTTAGATATAAAACTGTTAAAACGCAAGCAGTTATTCTAGTTTAAAAATATAGAATTTCTTCTTGACTTAAGTATTGCAAGTATAAGACGTTTGATTCTCTGCTTTTATCTCTTTAAAAATATTTCAACGAGAAATGCAACGTTATTGAACAATTCTTAACTGTAAAATTTGTATAACTTCTATGCACTACTAGACAGGGAGGTAATCAAAATATTGCCTGATTTTTTTATTAATATTAATCCTTATTGTTACAATTAAAAAATGTTCATTTGTGTATGCAGCAAGGCTGCAAGAACTAATAACAATTTTTAATTTATAACTTTTAAGTTAAGATTTAACTTTTGAGTTACGAGTTATATTTAATTTACCATAGTATTTCTGAGAAAACAAAGTTCTTTTGATGTTGGGTGACGTCTATGATCTAATTTTTTACTACATTATTATTGGTTGATGTCTAATCAGGGTACCTTATTTTAACAATGACACAAACATAGGTTAGGAGAAAAAGTTCTTACGAGTCAAAAATTGTTTGTTTGTGTTAAATTCTTTTGATGTTGGGTGACGTCTATGATCTAATTTTTTACTACATTATTATTGGTTGATGTCTAATCAGGGTACCTTATTTTAACAATGACACAAACATAGGTTAGGAGAAAAAGTTCTTACGAGTCAAAAATTGTTTGTTTGTGTTAAATTAATTTTAACTAAAAATAATTTAATCCTAAACCTAATTCCTCATTCACATGCTCTTAAATTCTCTAAATTGTGATATTTGTTTCAAATTGGTACTCGATTATTTAACGAACTACACAATTACAGTTAATTAATTCTACTTAAATCTAAGTTTACGTGTTATATCTTACACAAGTAACATATACCTATTTACGTTGGTGTTCTATGGAAGCCAGAAGTCTAGACAGGCCAAAAGAGCACCGATCGGTTCACCACTATCGCCGGTCTTATCAAATTTATTTATAAGCAATCTGGAAGAACGAGCAAGTCACAAACCTAAGTTAAGATGTATGAACAACGCTTTCATAATCTAAACACTGGACCGATTTCTACATCATTTAAATGGAGTTCACGAGAAGATAAGGTTAATAATGAAGATAAAAACTATGGAACACTACTGTTTTACACGTATTAATCTATAAGAAGGAAGAACAACCAGGATACGCAGTTTAAAAAAAGCTACACACACCAACAAGTACCTGAAGACTCCGCCTCATCATCATCCAGCAGCTGCAAACCGTAGGCAAAACACTAATTACGCGATCCAAACGACAGACAGATCATCAAAACAAACACAAAAAGAAACACTAAAGTCAGGTTTATTACAAAACAAATTCACCGAAATACACATCCAAACGCGGCCCAATAGAACAAAAAAAGCAAGAAGAAAAAACAAAGTACTCGTACCGTCATAAAGTAAACAACATACTGTATTTAGAGCATTCTAAAGAAACTCAATCAAATCGATATTTAAGCGCACGAAAGATCAGAACCACATTGCCTAATCCACACTCCAAAATCAACTTAGAAGTGAAGTCTGTAATATCATCTTTGGCGCATCCTGTTCAATAGACTTCACATGATATAAATTTAGATAAGTTCAAAATGTTGGCATCAGCACAAAATCTAACCAAGAGAATAGTCAGAGAAGCTGTAAAAATATAAAAACACCCAAACAACCTTAATACTCGAGACGACGCGCAGAGACTACCGAGTGCATGGAAATTGGTATTAAACAAAATTCGTCAATCAAACACATACAATAGACCTTTTATACAAACTACAAAAAAAAAGCAGCGAAACGGAAAAAAGAAAGTAAAGCAGAGAAAGTGAAAGTTGGCGAAGGTAGAAATAACACCAAGCAGAACAAGATCACTAGTCAGGTGAAGATAAGTTTGCCAAAATGTCCTCAAATCAAATCAAACGAAGGCTCTTTCATGAACCTCGTCAATAATACACGAGATCATGGACCCGGAAGAAATGAAAATATATATAACAATACACACACACCCACGCACGCACGCACGCACGCACGCACGCGCAAGATCCTTGTCCAAACATTTATTTTACTGGGGTATTGCGTATGACCTTCCCGAAATATATGGGGATTTTCATCTGGCCAGTAACGACAATTTTGCTTGTTCACTTGACCATTTAGGAAAAAAGTACACTCATCGGAGAAGCAACTATTTTTTAGTAGATTGGGTGATCTATTATTCTGTTCTGACATTATTTCGCAAAATTGAATTCTTCGATCCGGGTCGTCCTCGTAACAGTTCTTGAAGTATTTGCAATTTACAGGGATGGAACTTATATAATTTTGTAACCTTATGTATTGAGCCAATCCATATTCCAATTTGTTGTGAAACTTTTCTAATGGAAGTAGTTGGATCTGCCCCAAAATGACCCAACACTTCAATTTGAGCTCCTTCATTTAATACTCTAGACGTATTTCGTTTGGCATTGCCTACTGATTCTTGAAACTTTTTCACAAGTTGTAACACACTCTGTGGTTCTGTCAACTGAGTGATCTTTGACTCAGTTGGCATTCAAAAAATGTTGTTTTGACGTACCATTAAAAAGGACACTAAAGTGTAAGAATAAGTTTGATTTTGTACAACATTCAAACTACGTGAAACAAATAATTGTTTTCAACGTTGACGTTTATTAAATACGTAAGTAAATACCTACTTAAACCATACATTAACTATTAAAGAAAATAAATAAAACAAAAAAAGTTTTGGCAACTGAGTGGATTTTGAGCCATAACTTTCTCAAATTTCACCCAATTTTCAAAAGGAATACCCTGGTGTGTTGATAATGATGTATAACAAGTGGCGTAATTGCATTTGAGATTTTAAATTTGGGGTTGCTAGGGGTTACAGGATTGAACATATCAAGACCCCTTGTCTGTCAAAAATGTTCCCCCCTAAAACAAAAATTGACGTGTCCCGGCGATTATTGAATGTTTTGTTGTTTTTGAATTGCAGGGTGTGGTAAGTTTTAAAATCAATACATACGGTTACAAAATTATATAAGTTCCATCCCTATAAATTTCAAATACTTCAAGAACTGTACGAAGATAACCCGGATCGAAGAATTCAATTTTGCGAAGTAATGCCAGAACGGATTAATAGATCACCCAATCTACTAAAAAATATTTGTTTCTCCGATAAGTACTTTTTTCCTAAATGGTCAAGTGAACAAGCAAAATTGTCGTTACTGGTCAGATGAAAATCCCCATCTATTTCGGGAAGGTCATATGCAATACCCCCAGAAAATAAATGTTTGGGCAGGGATTTTAGGCAACACCATAATAGGTCCGTTATTTCTAAATGGTTCTCTTACCGGGGAGGTGTATCTAAATATGCTTCGGGCAGAGTTGACGTACTGATCACTCAATCTTTAGAAAATCAAATAGATCAGCACGAAAATCCATTACTCCAAGAAGACCTAATACACTTTCAACAAGATGGTGCACCTGCGCACTACGCAAGACCTGTACGTGATAGGTTGAATATCACATTCCCTGGTAGGTGGATAGGAAGAAGGGGGGCATTAGAATTACCACCAAGATCTTGTGATCTCAGTCCAAATGACTTTTTCCTTTGGGGTTATCTCAAATCAGTAGTTTACAAAATAACACCACTCAGCATTCAAGATTTAAAAAACGTATAACAGCTGCGTGTAGGGCTATCAGGCCAGAAACTTTTTAAAAAGTGCGCGGGGAATTTCATCAACGTCTTTTTTATTGTTTTGAACAATTCACAAAATGACATATGTTTGAGCTGCTCCAACAAATTTGTATTATTTTTCTTTCAATGTTGTTTCTGATTTTTTTTTATTTAAACCATTCATTAACTATTAAAGAAAATAAATAAAACAAATAAAGTTTTTGTCTACCGAGTGGTTTTTGACCCATAACTTTTTCAAATCTCACTTTATTTTCAAAAGGAACACAATGATGTGTTGATAATGAAAGGGGCTTTCAAATGATGTGTAACAAGTGGGGTAGTTGCATTTGAGATTTTAAAATGGGGGTTGCTATATATATATATATATATATATATATATATATATATATATATATATATATATATATATATATATATATATTCAAATCTAAATATTTGAAAAATTCGTTTATGGAGAACAAGATTTAGATGTCTTGTTTTTTACGGGAGAGTGATCCAAAATGATCCACGTACGATAAAAAATCTAAATAATGCTCAATTATAGGGCATACACGTTTTGAAAATTATTTTAGACTCATTAACTATTGTGCTCCAAGTATGGTATATACAATCAAAATTCCAAAATATATATTACATGTTTTTACAACGTTTCAATTTTTTTGAAAGGATCGTTTAACCCAACTGGGTTGTGCAAAATGATCCCTTAGGGTAGGGTAAAATGATCCCTTTTTTTCTTTTAAACTGTTCCTTTTTTGGAGAATAAAGTAAAGTGAATTGGTGAACTTTATTTCAGGAGAAAACATACTTGGGATGGAAACAAAACAAAACACCTTATAACATGGCAAGTATTAAAACTTCCTACGAACTTCCTAACTTGGCATTATCTATGCAATAATCGCATGTGTAAAAGACTCAGTCATTGTCATCTGTTCCAGCACATTCAAAATTGTCCCGCCCTTTGAAAAACATCGCACCCAATCCTCCCCTGCGGAGATCTTAGAAAAGTGTCGGAATAATTGAAGCACTCTACAACTTCTTCCACATCCGACTCTTCATCATCTCTTCTTTCGTTTTATCAATTTGTTTTTTCTTGAAATTTTTGCTTCCCATTAACTGCTGCTTTATTTTTCAATTTAGAACCCCTCTTTTCTTCTAGTGCTTCTTTTTTTGTCGCTTATCTAAAAGAAGGTCTGTATAAGGGGAGCTTGTGAAAATAACAGTATCAACAGATTTTCGTTTAGTAATGCGTCGTGGTTGTGATTTCTTGGCAAATGGGAAAATATCTTTCGGAAAAATAGCTATAGAGGTCCATGGCACAGACATGGTAGCAGTGTCAATATTCTCACGAATAACGGATGAAGCAGGCAAATTTATTGTTCGCCTGATCATCTTCATCTGAACTGGACCGCTGTTCACTCTTTGTCGTACAAGGGGTTTGTTTAAGGGGAGTTCAAGGAGCTGTTCTGAGGTCATTTCGACGCAAGTTTTCGGGTTCGCCTTGCTCCATGATTCCAGCAGCTGCAAAATATACTTCTGAGAAAATATTTGGAGGCTTTCATGTAGGATTCATTAAAAATTCTCGAAATTTGAAATACTGTACCAACTCTTCCTGCGTTGTCAGCCATTTTTCCAGAGCTACATCATGATAGTGATTGAGGGGATACATAAAGGTAAGCACAACGTGATGACAAAATTACTCCTGGATGTTTCGATGACATTCAAATTCTTAGCGTGGAAAAGGTGTCCGTGAAGAATTAGAAGCGCTGCGTCTTCTGCAAATGGTTTAATGAAAGGTATAAAATAATCAAACCAATCCGTAAACACGTCGGGATTCATCCATCCAGAAACATTTCATCTGAATGTTGTCCCTGGCGGTGCCCCTTGTTCCAGCGCCTCTTTAGGGAAACAATTACTGCAGTGGTAGACACGACTCGTTCATTAGACACTACTCCGTCAACTTGTTTCCCACATCTTGTGGAAAAAGTGTTACAGGTTTCCCTGGGACCGTACTCACAGACGTTTCATCTGCATTATAAATCATGTGTGAGAGAAATGCGTTTTATCCAATATAGCCTTGAGAAAAGTGAAAAATGTTGATAACAGGTCTGTTCAAACCACGATTACAGGCAATTGGTGTTGTTTCGGAAGATCTCAGAAAGGGAAGGGTGTCTGGTGAGAAAACCCTTCAACCAATCTTTACCAGCAAGTTTCATTGCATCCGAAAATGGATGCACAATGTTGTTCTTGACTGCGAGCTGGTACCATTATCCATAGCGAGAATTATTATTGCAGTCAACACGAGCACGTTTCGCATAAGATTCATATATACATGTTAATTCAAATGCAACAGCGTTCATTAGCGAGCAGTATATCAATGAATAAGATAGTGACTTTTCTGTGTTAAGAATAATCGATTGTTTACATTTTGATGCGTTTCAAGACGCCACTTGGTGCAAACATCTACTTATCAACTGTAAATTACAGTTTGTAACTGGTAACCCATCACTCCCATGTCTATATCTTTGTTCATTGAAAATTGAAAACTTAACTGGAAGAACAGATTATTCTAAAAATGCGTTGTAAGCAATCACATAAAAGAATACTAAGTACTCAATTAAGTAGTTTTAAGAAGAATTAAGAAAAAAATACTTTTTTTTAGATAAAAATAATTCAGGTGTGAAAGAACAAGCTACATCCCCAAAAGCAGGTAGTAGTGTTTATGCTACAGAAACTGTGCAAATACATGAACCCTCAGTCGGAACTATTTCTCCTGAACCTTCTAATTTAGAAGGAAAAGAAGGTCAACTTCAATCTGGATAGACAACTCGCAAACGATGAAATTTATACCCGGCGCTGGCTGGTATACTAGTAGAAAGGAGACACCATGCGCCATCTTGGATTTTGACGTCACAAGACCGCCCAGGTGGGAGCCCGTATTTTCCACCCCTAAGGTTTCTTTTCGGTGGTCATTTTCAACCCTTAATGGGATTTTCATCCCTAATTATTTTTGTTTTTACTCGCTTACTTGAGGGGGCGTATTTTCCACCCCTATGGTTTCTTTCCAGACGTCTTTTTCAACCCTTGATAGAATTTTCATCCCTAATTACGACCTTTTTGATTTTACTCGCCCACGTGTAGGACGCGTGTTTTCACTCCTATTTTTGACGGCGTCTTTTCGGAGGCCTTTTTCAACCCTTGATGGAATTTTCAACCCTAATTATTTTTGGTTGTATTAAGAGCCTTTTTTTTTGACAGCCATGTCTTTTTTGTACTTGCTCACGCGAGGGGCACATTTAGGCCTTGGAATTGGTTTGGAGTTGGGATTGGGGCAGGATGTTGGCTTCTTTTCGGTGGCCTTTTGCAACACTTGGTCGGAGTTTAACCTTTAATTAAGATCCTTTTAGTTGTATTAAGAGCCTTTTCGGCAGTTCAGCCTGGAGTTTAGGCAATTGTGCGTATTTTTTTAATTACTATCTACAGATCTACAGATTGTCTGTGTGTCTGTGTGTCTGTGTCTGTGTGTCTGTGTCTGTGTGTCTGTGTTCTGTGTGTCTGTGTGTCTGTGTGTTGCCTGTGTGTCTGTGTTCTGTGTGTCTGTGTGTGTGTGTGTGTGTGTGTGTGTGTGTGTCTGTGTGTCTGTGTGTCTGTGTGTCTGTGTGTCTGTGTGTCTGTGTGTCTGTGTTCTGTGTGTCTGTGTCTCGTGTGTCTGTGTGTCAAATTTTTTTATACATTGGGGTTGTATTCTAATAAGGAGGCCTAATGATAGCTTGTAAGACACGTGTAGGGCTTCGCAACTTGTTCTCGGGCCTTCGCCCCCTGGCTGGAGATGGTATGGGGACCCTAACCTTATAAGACAAGTGTAGAGCTTAGCCCCTATCGTGTTCCCCTTGGTGCAATTGTATGTGGGTTCTAACTTAATCTTACAGTTGTAGGCCTTCGCCCCGTGATAAAAAAAAATTGTATTCTAATAAGGTGGCCCTAGCCTTGTAAGACAGGACTTGTATCAGGGTCTGCGCCCTGGCCCCTTTGAGTTAAAATTGATTTTAGCGCCATCTAGTGGCGTATAGACTAATGAACATTTTCTATAATAGAAGTTGATCATGCACACCTCTCTCTTGAGCTCCCTCTTTCGGCTCTTTCTCACACACAAACAAATCAATTAATTAATTAATTAATCAATCAATCTCAAACAAATCATGATCAATCAAATCAATCAAGCCAATCTCAATCAATCAACCGAAATCATGTCTTACAGTTTGCGGAAACCAGATTACAGTTCAAAACTGAATACATTAAAGTCTAAATTAAATATGACGTGAAATAATAAATAATTTCTACCCTAATGCAATGATGCTATATATATATATATATATATATATATATATATATATATATATATAAGGCAGAAATTCTCTCTTTCTAAACAGGCGCCACCTATACATTCGGAAAATTATGTCTGATTTATTTGTTCAATTACATACACACAAAATTATTTCATAGAAACGTGTTCATTAACAGTTATAAAAACCTCATTAAAAGACTCGAAAGTAATAACTACTTATATATATATATATATATATATATATATATATATATATATATATATATATATATATATATATATATATATATATATATATTATAAAACATCAGTTAAATTAAATTAACATGTTTTTAAGAATATCAAACTGATATAATGGAAATAAAAGGCAAAAGGTTTTAATGGTTTTATTATTATATGCGAATTAACAATAACTAGAAGTTTAAATCCACGTAAATGTACCAACTATTTGTAGACCTGATTTTATGACGTCATCCTATAAGAGTAATAATACATTTATCGACATTTTTGTTAGCAATATCAAGTAAAAAACATATATATATATATATATATATATATATATATATATATATATATATATATAATATATATATATATATATATATATATATATATATATATATTAAAAATAATACGTTCACCTTTAGAAGTGTTTTTTCTTTCAGTTGTTCTAATAATAACTATATGTTGAACGGAAATATTTTTTTACAACGTATACACATGTAGTCTCACTAAACACGTTTTATGAATAGTTGGATATAAACTGGCTATTGCATTCCGATCATTAACTAATTCAGAAGGTAATACATAAAACCTGATTACTGCTACTCGTATTTAGCAATTATATTGTACTTATAAATTTACATTCAAAATACTTACATATATTTTAAAAATTTTGCTAACGTAAAATTACTTTAAATAATTTGAATCTTGAGATTACATAAACTATTGTTATGGAATGCATTAATATCATGTTAAAATATGTTCTATTTTCTATGCAATCATGATTTATCTGTATACTCAATTATGCACACGCACACATATGCACATCACGTTATATGGGTTTTTATCAGTTGAGATTAATAGCAATGTTGACTAAACGCTTTAAAATTTCTAATCTGAAATAAGAGTGCCGTAATCTAATTTATTTGAAACTTCATAGAGAGCATCACCATCATCGAGATTTTGAGATACATTCATCTCATCGTCTTCACCTTGAACGATTATATGGTAACAACCTATAAAGCAGGTAATAACCCCTGACAGTTTTTATCAGACACTATTATTATTGTTACATGGACATGAGGTTATCCCTAAATTAACTGGTTTCAGCACGGTTCTTCAAATCATTCAGTTCGTTCTCAGAAGCTGTACCGTAGTCATTTCCTTCAATTATATCTGCATTCTGTTTCGAGACTGTAGTACGTTTTCTAATACATAAACAGAATCTTCAATATTGTGATGCATGTAGCAGGAAAACACGTTAGCTAGGTAGTTTCACCTCTATCTTATTTTACATGCAAGTCTGATCGTATCATAAATACATCTGTCAAAAATCTAATTAAACATAGTTCCACGGACTGGACATCGCAAGTACCGTTTCCAATTATGGTTTTAGTCAACACAATATTGCCCACAACTACATACAATCGACGATCAATGTTTTAGCACGTGGAGCAAACGAAAACACGCTAACACGAAAACACGCTAACGCTAGAACACACAAACGAAAACACGCTAACACGAAAACACGCTAACACGAAAACACGCAAACGCAAAAACATACAAACACGAAAACACGCAAACACGAAAACACGAAAACACACAAACGAAAATACGCTAACACGAAAACACGCAAAAACACACAAACGAAAACAGACAAACGAAAACACGCTAACACTAAAACACGCTAACACGAAAACACGCTAACACGAAAACACACAAACGAAAATACGCTAACACGAAAACACGCAAACGCGGAAACACACAAACGAAAACACGCTTGTAACAATCTTTTTTCAAGTTGTACTAAATTATACTTTAATTTTCGATCTTTTATTCATTTAGTAGTAAATATAAGAAAAGTTTTTAAGTTTTGTATAAGGTAGACAACTTAATTTGCATATCTTAATAGTACATATCTTTTAAGTGAATATATTTCATAAAGATTTATATTTCCCTTTCCTTAGAAATGGTATTCTGATCATTTAAAAGCCGCGCAATCCGTTTTCAATTCACTTGCTGCTAAATGTAATAGCATGAAGCATGTAGTTGTGGGGAATTTTCCCTAAATTTTAGTGTAAAGTGCCATCGGTAGATGGTAAGTTATTTTTTTTCATTATAGTTAAAACTAAAGCCTTTGCTTTTTTTAGGCACTTACTTACTTACTTACTTACTATTATACTTTTATATTTTATACGTTTACACTTTTATACGTTTACACCTTTTGCATACCTTAATAATGCATATTTTTTTAAAGCACTATTTTGCTATTTTTTAATTGTAATGGAATTAATTTTTAATTTTTACTTTTAAAGTACCACTTTTATTAACTACTTTATTTTTACTTGGTTTACATCATAAATCGCAATTTTTTTACATACTAAAAACTTCAAAGTAATGCATTAATTATATGGATTCAAATTATTAAGAATAAATTATCAAGATAATTCCAGTGGGGTGTGGCTGGTAACACTTTTACACTTTTATACGTTTACACCTTTTGCATACTTTAATAATGCATATTTTTTTAAAGCACTATTTTGCTATTTCTTAATTGTAATGGAATTAATTTTTATACGTAAACACGCTAACGCTAGAACACACAAACGAAAACACGCAAACACGCAAACGCGAAAACAGACAAACGAAAACACGCTAACACGAAAATACGCTAACCCTAGAACACGCAAACGAAAACACGCTAACACGAAAACACGCTAACACGAAAACATACAAACACGAAAACACACAAAACGAACGCTAACACGAAACCAAGCTAACGCAAAAACACGCAAACACGAAAACACACAAACGAAAACCTGCTAACGCAGAAACACGCAAACACACACAAACGAAAACACGCTAATACAAAAACACGCAAACACGAAAACACGCTAACGCGAAAACACATAAAACGAAAACACGCAAATACGTAAACACACAAACGAAAACACGTCAGTGAAAAACACGCTAACGCGAAAACTCGTAAAGCTGCAAACATGAATCAAGACGGGGGAGCTCCGTTAGGGTAAACAAGTTTATTAACAAAATTGAAGGAAAGCTTAGCTTTTGAAAATATATTATTATTATTATAAAACAACAGTAAATTATTTTTATTTAATAACATCCTTTATCGGCCTTCTTCTTCTTCTTGAACCGTGATTCGTCGCCATCATCATCATGGTTTTGAGATTTGTCCTTTTCCTCTACCTCATCGCTCTTCTTCCTATTCTGTGAATCATCACCATCACCTTGGATGTGAGATATATTCGGCTCATCCACGTCATCGTCTCCATCATTATCTTGAACGGTTATGTTGTAATAGTTTATTAACAAGCCAGTAAAATCTCTAATGTCCGTTGATGTTGGTTCATAAACAGGAGAATACATTATAATAATGCTCACTCGATGACAGTTACACTTTAGAGAGCGAAACACACGAGTAACGGGAACGCTGCTAGCCTAGGGTCTTGTGCGCTGGCGCTCGTCAATGTACGCCGAACGTACACGAAAATAGTGCATCACGCAAAAAATTATACCAGCAATGGATTGCGACAAAATTGAGAACACAAACAGGTGGAACTACAGACAAAGCAGAACTGAAATTAATAGAAAAAGAAAAGAAAAGGTGGCAATATATACTCCAGCGATTAATGCAGATAATTTTATATCTAGCAACAAGTAACATGGCTTTCCTAGGTAGTTCTGATAAGTTGTTTACACCTAATAATAGAAAGTTTTTACGACTCGTTCAACTACTTGCTAAATGTGATTCTGTTATGCTCGAACATGTGACGCTTGTTCTTAATGGTGAAATTTCGGATCACTATTGTGGTATACCAGTTCAAAATGGAATAACTGACTTAACCCTATGCCTCGCAGGCCCAGAAAAATTTTGGTTACTCATAATTTGCTTAAAATAATTTCTGTGCAAGTTGAAACCTGCATTACTGCTGGATGTATAAAAGTAAGCGCAGCTGACTTTCATTCATCTGTAATACAAGTTGCATTGACCATGAATATAAAAAGCGTGATAATTGGTGATTGTGTCTATGACGAAAGAGTGTCGCAGTGGGTAGCTAAAAGTGATCATTTGCCTTCTGAAGAAAGTGATGTGTCAGAATCAGAAAATGATGACGCGGAGACACAAATTTCGAATTGGTTTCTGACGAGTAGTCTGGATTCAGTTCTGATAATGTTGACGATAATTCAGAGGATGATGTTGACGATATTGGTAATTCTTCAATCAGTGGTTACATTGCTCCAAGTAGTCTGGATTGGAGTTTAGAATCTCCAGCAAAAAATAAAATTCAACCACACCACATTATTCGGCGTGCGACTAGCAAGAAAGTATATGGCTGCAACACCAAACGAAGCGTTTCAGTTATTTGTAACTCCAGTTATTGTACAAGAAATTGTGAACTATACTAATTGTCTCCTGCGAGAGAACTGTTTTGTAGTGAATTTGCCAATCCTATATACCGAGCCACAATGTCCATATTTCACTTTGAAAAAATACAAATATTCGTCAGATTTGACAACAAAAGAACCCGTAATGTGCGTTTGGAAACCAGTAAGTTAGAAATGGTGTCCTACGTTTGGGATTTATTCATTCAGCAATACAAAACCTGCGTTATACCGGATACTAATGTAACTCTTCGTGAACAACTCGTTGAGTTTAGACGTAGATGCAGATTCGTTCAAAATATGCCAAGTAAACCCACAAAATATAGACTTAAAATATTTTGGATGTGGGAATTCAAGTGTGGTTATGCTCTGGATGGTTTAATTTATGTTGGTCGCCATCCCGGAGAACCTCCACATAAAAACTTGGGGCTTGAAGTAGTACAAAATATTGTGCGTGGCATGCATAATTCTAGTCTCAATCTCACGATAGACAACTTCTTCACTAGTGTTCCTCTAGCAATTTGTCTGTTGGATAAAAATATTACTGTTGTAGGTACACTACTTCAGAATACGCGTGACATTCCGAAAGAAATGAAAGCCTCAAAAGATCATGTAGTCTGTTCTTCATTATTTTGCTTTCGAAATGATGCATCTATGGTAAGTTACGCACGTAAAAAGAAAAATGCGTAATTTTACTAAGCACCATGCACCACGACGCATTTATCAATGATGACACTAACAGGAAGCCTGAAATCATCACTCATTATAATAAAACAAATGGTGGTGTTGACGTCACGGATCAAATCGTGTCGACATGCACGTACAAGTTGCAAAGTAAACGATTGCTCATGAAATTGTTCTTCAACATCATTGATGTTGCAGCGCTCAACTCATATATAGTCTTTACGAAGGAACATCCAAACTACAAGATAGGAGTCACTCACAAACGCAGATTGTTTTTGAAAAATTTAGCGAAGGAACTAGTGATACCACGTATGTAGAGAAGATCTACTAACCCTAACCTACGGCGTAGTGGCCGGGAGTGTCTAAACAGATTTATTGATACCTCTGGTACGGCAGCCGCTCAAACAAGTGCAACAATTACGAGCAGGAGATGCTTAGTGTGCCCCGGAAATACTGATTGTAAAAGCACAATGATATGTATTAGTTGTAAAAATAATATCTGCAATTAGCATGGTATGAGAGTGTGCACTAAATGCATCTCTAATCCCTAAAAAAAATTTAGACAATATTGTTCACTTTCATATTTAATTTCACGTTTGTAATGTATATGTATAAATAAATAAAGTTTTACTTCAATAACTTTGCTTCTATTGTAACTATACGTGATTTTATATAACGGGTCTCAGAAGCCCAGATTATGTAAATGCCGATATTTGATTGGTTAAGTATCCTAGGGTTAATGACTAAAAAAGTGACAGATAAGATAATTTCAAAGGCTATTATTTTTCTATAATAGCCGATCGCACTCTTGACGAATCGCGTAAAGAGTAACTCGCTTTTACGATTCGTTTCGTTGACGTATCCGGTGATGACATCGCCATTAAAGAGCATTTTCTTGAATTTTTTATTGCTGGTGAATCAACAGGTTATGGTCTCTTGCAAATTATAATTGGAACTCTAGAAAAATTTGGACTCAAACTCATTCATTGTCGCGGCCAAGGTTATGACAACGGTGCAAGCATGGAAGTTAAAAATAAAGGTGTGCAAAAACAGGTTTTAGATGGAACCCCTTTAGCTATGTTCCTGTGTATGTCAATGTTTCAATCTTCTTTTGTGCGATTGTACACAATCATCACTCCTTTCTGTAAATTTATTTTGTGCCGTACAGCGATTATTCACTATATTTCCGGCTTCTACTTCTCGATGAAGCATTTTAACTAGTCAAGTCAAAATCTTCACTCTTTAAAATTAAGTGACACACGATGGGAAGCAAAAATAGAAAGCCTTAAAGCAATAAGATACCAAATAAGTAGAGTGCATGATGCTTTAATAATACTGTATGAACTGAAACTAATAGTCCAGATGTGGCTCACGAAGCAAGTGCATTGGCTGAACAATTAAAAGATTTTGGTTTTTTGGTGACATTGATTACGTGGTATGACATACTGTTTCAAATTAATGTTGTTAGTAAATCGCTTCAGTCAAAAAATATTGATCTTGTTCAATGCACCAAAATGTTAAAGAATCGTACTGACTTTATAGAAAATTATAGAAAGTATGGGTTTAAGCAAGCAGAGGTTGATGCGAGAGTTAGTTGAAAAGTAAGACGCATAAAACGACAGTTTGACGAAAGCTCTGAAGATGAACCAATTATGTGTCCTGATAAAAAATTCGAAGTTGAATTTTTTTATCTTTTATTGGATACATGTGTGGTATCGATCAAAGAACGATTTGAACAGCTGAATGCATACACTGAAAATTGGAATTTTTTATTTCATTTAGATAAACTGCTAGATAAAATTAAATTGTTAAAATTATCAAAAAATACTAACGAATCTCATGATTTAAAATATTTAAAGCATGCTCAGCCACTGAAGACTTTTCAGGTTGACAAAATCTCATATGTTCTTTATCTTTTGTATCAAAGCTACGTTTTGTGGTTCCAATGTATACTGTTGCACAAGAACAAGATAACTTACACACTCCGGAAGATGTAGGTCTAAAAACAGTCCTAATACCCTGATCAATTTTTTCAATTCTATCTGTAACATTGGTTATAAAAGGACGAAAAGCATTACCAACACTAAGCATTAGTTTTTCTTTATGGTTATGTCTAGCAAGTATAATAACAGTATTAATATCTTTAAGTGAATACCCATTATTACCCGGTAGTGATTTGTCTAGAAATGGTAAACTTCCATTAGTTTCCTTCTTCATGGTAAACTGAATTCTTGGATGAATACCATTTATAAAAATTATGTATCCATGTCTTCAAATAACAAACGTGTCATCTACATGTCTATAAGAAACTAAACGTTTTTTAGGTACACTTTGTAACGCTAATGTTTCAAACTTTTTCATGTAAAAATTAGCTATAACAGGACAAAGAGGGTTACCCATTGCTGTACTATCAAGCTGTTCATAGAATTTATTATTCCACTGACAATAAGTCGTTGTAGGACAGCGTTGAAAAAGAATTGTTACATCCTTTGGAAAAATATGATCAATATATTGAATATATGGCAAATTGAATCAACAAAGACATTCAACGTATTCTCGAATAAGCAATAATCTAGTTAAATTTAATGCTAACAAAACTCAGTGTTTTATGTCAAAAGATCGATCATTTGTTGATAATGATCGTTCTTAAGTTTTCAGACTCTATTACTCTGTTTATGACTGTATCTTCAAATTTCATGTTGACCATCTTCTGTCAGCTACCAAAACATTCGTAAATAGTTTTGTACAGATCTAAAATTTTTAGACAATCCTTCTGCTGTATAAGAAATTGGTCATCTGGAATATAATTTCATTTGAGTTAATATATATCGTTGATCGTATTCAAAAACGATTAGGTTTCAGTTCTTTCTTTGTATTATCGTTATTAAACGGCTATTTCTGGTGAATTACATTCTTGATACCATCTCGACTATCTTTCGAGAAACACTGGTTCGTCATTCACATCATCAGTATGCAGTACAAATTACTTGTCGTACCAAACGGGAATACATTTTCTACAGGCTTCTAAACTCTAATGATCTCCTTAGTTCCTGTTTTCTCTCACTTATGATAGAGAAAATTTAAGGTAGCTTTTCAGGCATCTATTGCAGTTCATTATTCTGTCCATTTAAGTTTGAGTGCTTTGACGATATTATTTAGCCTGTTCAGGAAATCATAAAAAAAAATACTTTCTTTTAGAAGGACTTTTGTAAAAAGCGAAACAACGTCAAAACTGATCATTATATCACTACCGGGTCCGCCTTTGGGAGCTGATCCTATGAGTATCTGCTAAACCAAACTTCCTATAATTTTGAAAATTTGGTGACAGGGTAATGATGTTAGGGCTAACTCATCTAAAATATTTTCACGTTCGTACCACTTCCGGTTATACCGGAAGTCGGTACTTAGTCGCTTATTTTAAATGGAACACCCCGTATATTAATACATTTGTGGATTCTATGTCGAATTTTAAGGTAATTTTGTTAAATAAACTACATATGACATTTCAGTCGTTTTAAAAAAAAAACATTTTTCTAAAAAAATTGACAAATGCGGTCTTAGTAATAACTCGTTAATTGTTCTGTTCCTGTCAAACAATTTGAATAAAATTTTGAGGTGTTGTAAAGGTTTATTGCAACAGTCTGCAAAAATTACATTTGTATTTTTCATAAAAATAAAATTATGAATGTCTAAACTTGACTATCAAAAATGCAAGTTACTCAAAAAATCAAATGGAAACCCTATTTTTATTACTCAGATCGATTTAACGTCAAAAATTAAGGTAAGTTTGTTTAAAACTTTATTTGCCTAAACGTAACAGTTTCATACTTATTATCAATTTTAAAATTTGTGATAAAAATGAGCTACATACTTAAATCTAGTATTCCTTGTTCGTGGTCACCATGGAAACCAAATAATTGAGAATTGAAATAAAAAAAATATTTGAATAAGTTACTGCAAAAAATTATAAAAATTGGTAATTTTGTGATTCAAAAGTCAGTTTTGCCAAATAGAAATTTTCTGTCATTTTTTTCAAATTCGATATACAACCTAAGTGTAAAAATTTAATACTTTATGAGTAAATCGAAAAAAACTACTTTTTACTGCGGAGGTAGAACTACATACTTATCAGCGCATCATTACACGATAAAGATGCTTATTTATTTTGTTTTTCTTTTGTAGTCAATAATTTAATAAAATTGTTGACAGTTTGTGTTTTTCTTGATGAAATGGCCCGATATTCTAATACAGATTATTTGAATTTAATTTTAATTCACGGAGAATGTCATAGAGTTGTAAAACGAACAGTAAGAACATTTATCGAACACTAGCTTGAGCGCTCCCGACCATCAGCAGATACAATAAGACGTGTGGTTCAAAATTTGGAACTGTTTGGCACATTTAAACACTCTGCGCCTCGCAAAAAAAACTGCTATTAATAACGAACAGAATGAAGTTATAACTTAGGATATTTCCGTGCCTATCCTTGTTTACAATTAGTTCAACATTTGAAAGAAGCAGATTTCTTGAAACGTATCGAATTTTGTGAAACAATTTTGCTCAAATACAAGAAATTCCTAATTTTTGACTAATATCATATGGACGGACGAATCTAAATTTACGAAAATGGCATATTTAATCGCCGAAACTCGCATTACTGGAATAACGAAAATAGCAATCCAATTCGCGAATGCCATTTTCAGGAAATTTGGAATATTAACGTATTTTGTCTATTCGGAATAACGAAATCTTTGACGTGTATTTTTACAACGAAAATTTGAGAGGTTTAAAATAGTTGATTGTTGCGATTTATGATTACAAATTTAATTTCTAGGAGAAAATTATCTTGAGATATTAAACACTGGAATTCAACCCCGATTAAATCTAGGAAGGGAAAATTTCTGGTACCAACAAGACGGTGCGCCCCCCACAACACCAACGCTGTTTCCATGAAACTTTATGAAATTTTGAAGATCGTTGGTTTGCCAATAATGGTCCCTTTCCATGGCCATTCTAGGCCACCTGATCTTACGCCAATGGATTTTTATCTTTGGGGTCGAATTAAAAATATTGTTTATGCTACACCACTAACGACTAAAGAAGATTGCATTGCAAGAGTGCAAAATGCCTGCAATTCTCTTTCTCCACAAGAAATTCTAAGGGCTACAAATAAAGCCGTTATAAGACGGGTTCAACAACGTCTTGCGTCTAACGGGCAACATTTTGAACATTTATTGTAAATTAATTTACATTTGATCACGAGCAAGAAATTCTAAATAAGCGACTTTATGGTGTAAGAATGCACTGATAAGTATGTAGTTACTACCTCCGCAGTAAAAACTAGTTTTTTTCGATTTACTCATAAAGTATTAAATTTTTACACTTATGTTGTATATCGAATTTGAACAAATGACTTAGAAAATTTCTATTTGGCAAAATGACTTTTGAATCACAAAATTATCAATTTTATAATTTTTGCAGTAACTTATTCAAATATTTTTCTTTATTTCAATTCTCAATTATTTGGTTTCCATGGTGACCACGAACAAGGAATACTAGATTTAAGTATGTAGCTCATTTTTATCACAAATTTTAAAATTGGGACTTTTTTGATAATAAGTATGAAACTGTTACGTTCAGGCAAATAAAGTTTTAAACAAACTTACCTTAATTTTTGACGTTAAATCGATCTGAGTAATAAAAATAGGGGTTTCCATTTGATTTTTTGAGTAACTTGCATTTTTGATAGTCAAGTTTAGACATTCATAATTTTATTTTTATGAAAATACAAAGTTTTCAATATTTGCTACAATTTTAATTGTTTACAGGAACATAACAATTAACGAGTTATTACTAAGACCGCATCTGTCAATTTTTTAGAAAAATGTTTTTTTAAACGACTGAAATTTCGTATCTAGTTTATTTAACAAACTTACCTTAGACATAGAATCCAAAAATGTATTAATATCCATTTAAAATAAGCGACTACGTACCGACTTCCGGTATAACCGGAAGTGGTACGAATGTGAAAATATTTGAGATGAGTTAGCCCTAACATCATTACCCTGTCACCGAATTTTCAAAATTATAGTAAGTTTGGTTTAGCAGATACTCATAGGATCAGCTCCCAAAGGCGGACCCTATATATTCAATTTCGAAATTTTGTATTTTTTCAATGATATCGTCAGAATTTTACTTATGTGAGTTTGTAATAAAGGTGTAAATGCTTTGTATGTAGGAGAACTAATTGTAGTAACAGTAGGCTTAAAAGGAACATTAGGTTTATGGATTTTTGGTAGACCATACAGGTTTGGTGAAAGAGCTTCAGAGTTAGTTAGTTTCTTTTTTATTTCCACAGGAATAGAAGATAATTTAATAAGTTAATTACTATTACCATTAAAGTAGAATTTTTGACAATTATTCGACAACAATGTAAATTGGAAAACAATAATAACAAAAGCCAATCTGCATAAGCAACAATTTAAAAAAAAGTTATTAATGGTGTGTCCAAAATGTTCATATTTTGTGTGTGGCCCATTTTTTATGTTTCTGAAGGCATTTCGGCTATCAGTGATGATAAAGCAATACTGTACCATCTTTTTTGGCAAACGAGCGATGGCGTTTTCTTAATAATTGACATATCCTTTTTTTTAAATACAGGACAATGTTTTCAGAAAAAAATAAGGATGTCCCAGTTGTCTAAAGAGAAAAGTATTATATATAAGTATTTATTTATAATACCCGCATTCAATGAGCTGAAAATATATAGGGTGCCCTATTAACAAAATTAGGTTTATTTGATATTTCAACAATATAAGATATATTTTAAAACTAATTACAACATCAAAATCTGCGTAGAAAGATCTACCGACACCAAATTCTACCTTCGGCATCCATTAAAATAGCGAACGTACATGAGAATTGACACAAATTGTTTTCCCATTTCAAAAAAGAGGTAGGCCAAGACAGTTGTGAAAACGGCATTGTTCGTTCCACAGCATATTATTGCGAAATCCATATCCCTCGATCTTCATTCATCATGGAGATACCCTAAAAATGGGACACGTTAGGTGTGGAAGTTTAAGGGATAAGATTGGTGGTCCATATATAGGCATTTAAATTAAACAATGTATTTGCCTTTTTTGTAAAATGAATTGATGGCCTTTCTAGAATGGCCTGCTTTGTTTATGCGGCAAAAAGAAAATTGATTTCTTCACTTTTGCTGTATCTCGATTATTTCAAAATCTAGTTTGTTAAATATACGTTATACTTTTTAATGTACCAACCAATCTTATAACTTACATCATTAATAACTATTTTTAAGATTTGTTTTTGTTGTTTATCCCGATTGACCTTTGCTATTAATATTTACATTGTTGTTGAATAAATTTTAAACTGTTGGAACTGTTTATAAGCAAGCTTTTATTAACAGTCATTTACAAGTATCTCTAGTTTGCAAAAAGATACGGTTTTGCGGTTTTCACATATTATTTAGTATTTAGTCATCTTTTTTTATGTTAAAAGTATACTACCGTGCTATTTCAAAATTTGGATAAAAACTGTTAAAGGCATAAATTCTTTAAGAAGCAACCTTTATCGACCATCCAAGAGGTATAGAAAAATAATTTATAGCTCTATTAACGGAGGAAACAAAGCTCCTTTCAACGAGAGTAAGTTTGTTTTTGGTTAAAACAAAAGAAGTTTGCTTTTCCCCTACCACTTTATTTCAAGACAAAATTATTTAGACAAATCGTCGTACCTTAACCTGACACTTTTTATAGAAAAGATTAATTTTCTAATTAGTGCATCTATTACGCCACCCAACGAACTTGAAAATTATTTCCAGCTTTTTCTCAAGTACAGTTTCATGATATATGTTTTCTCCCAAAGCTCTGCGATGAACTATTAACAAGATACGACTGCTGGCCATCCTTAGTGGGACAGTCGGTAGAATGGAATTACAAGTAAATACATGTAAAATAGTTGAAAATAACTCTTTAATCTTTCAAACATATTTATAATGCATAACGGCAAGGATAGATAGTGGCAACGCTGTACATTAACCGAGAAAGCTGCCGAATTTCTGGAATTCCTAAGAAAGGCTTCAGATAGTTAATAGCTGCTCTAGAATTTCGTGTCAGAACGTTTCTCAAATTATATAATGTTTATTTTTAGTTGGCTAAGACGGCGTTGAAAAACGATTGAAATCTAAAAAGATTAATCTAGCTGTCAGTATGACACATGTGTCAAAGTGGCAGTAAATGTGATGACATATTAGTCACATTACTATTTGAAACTCATTAATAATAATTATACCGGACAGCTTAAGTTATAGGTACCCAGCGTTCCAAAAATAACGATCCATTTTCATGTTAAACATGTTTAATTTAGGAATCGAAGATATACATAGAACATGGAACATATGTACATAGAAAATTAATAAAGTTCGACATGTCGACCGTGCATGTCAACGCAAAAATTAATAAAGTTCGACATATCCACCCTGGATGTCAACGCACAGCGACCAACGTTCCGCCATAGAACTGAACACTCTCTGGAGATGCTCAGGTGTGAAGCTGTTGACTGCTTCCACAATTCTTTCACGAAGCTGTTGCAGACTTGTGATTTTAACCCTGTACACAAGGGATTTGATGTAACCCCAAGCGAAGAAGTCAACGGGCGTTAGATTAGGAGACCTCAGTGCCCAGATGCGCTGTGAACCTCTACCGACCCACCGTCCAGGAAACGTGCGATTGAGGTAATCGCGAACAATGCGAGCAAAGTGGGGATGAGCCCAGTCTTGCTGGAAGACAAAGGTGTTCAGAATTTCATCAGACTCCAATTGTGGTTCCACGAAAATCACAAGCATATCAAAGTAATTTGTACCATTTACCATTGGCTCTGTAAACATGAATGGATCATAAATTTTAGTCTTGGTCATCTCTAACCACACTTTAACCTTCGGGGTGTTTCTTTTCAATTCTTGCACCTCATGAGGATTGCTGTCGGCCCATATCCGGCAGTTGTGACGGTTTACTAATGCACATCTGTGAAATGTGGCCTCATTTGTGCAGAGGAGATTGTTAACAGGTCATCATTTTCCACATTTCCATACGGGCTGCATAATCTTCCTCTTGCAGGTGATGCAATACCTGCACGTGATACGCCTTCTTCTTCAGAGTAAACCAAACAGTGGTTTGAGGAATATTCAACTCACGGTTCAGCCGACGACGGAAGCACGTGGGCTCCTTTTCAACTGCTTCCAAAATGTTCTGGACGGGTCGTCAGATGTTGTTGGTCTTCCAGGACTTTTCTCATTAGACATGCTACCGATTAGTTTGAATTTCTTCACAAGTAGCCTGATATTGGCCCTTGCTGGTGGCTGTTTCCCATATCTTCGATGGTACATCTCACGCACACTTCATGTGTTCTGCCACCGAGTATCAAAGAAACTATCGTTATTCTTTCTTCTAACGAGAGCATCCCTTCAAACAACTGTGAAAGAAATCAATGCGTTAGTATTTTCATGGAAATGGATCGTTATTTTTGGAACACCCGGTACTATAAACTAAGATTAATTAAAATTATTTATTATTTATGGACAATGTATTTGAGTTATATCAAGAACATGAGTCACATGTACTATTCGATATCCTCAAAACAAAAGTCATCGTCATATGCAGTTAAACAAATTACAGAAAATTTCAAGGACTTTGGATACGTCAAAATAGCACAGTATTTTAAGAAGAAAATAACTAAAATTAGATGTTGAAGTAAAAAAAGAAGTTAGGTTGTTCAAACTGGCGCCCTTGAACTTCCCAACATTTTTCGCATCTAAGCAGTACTTTTTCATGGGTTGCTCTTCTTATTGACTCGCTGCATGCAATCTTCCATAGCCGCAAGGGACCCTTCATTGTAACCCAAATAAAAAGATCGAGCACTAAAAGATCTGGGGAGCGAGGTGGCCAAAAGAAAGGACCATTGTGGGCTATCCGCCGATCGTCTAAAGTATTGTGTAAAAAATTATCGATAGATGTCTACCATGTGGAGGTGCGCCAACCTGTCGCTAAAACAGGTTTCTATTAACGTTTACTGGCAAATTATCTACGTAGACCGATTCAAAATTGCGCACAATATTCAAATAGCCTTCACCTACAATTTAGCAGGCACATTTTATATCTAGAATGATTCAAAAACTCTAAACTCTAACTTACTATTTAAGTTTTTTGATAAAAATGTAGTGCCACGACGTAATTATTTCTTACCGCACAATAGACACTAAAATGTCAAGATTCCTGAAAATGTTATTCTCTAAATATATTTAAATTCGAATCACCAATTCACATAATGCCACTCATCTGGGAAAATCAGCTTCTTCTAAATGTTGCACAATGAAAAATGTGTATGCATGAAATTTATTTTTTCGCATTATTCTGTGAACTGTTGACTTGGACAACCCTGACTCTAACGCTGCTAGTCTTACAGACATTGATGGATATGCGGTAAAATATCCCAAAATAGCTATTTCAATATTTTCATTATTGACAACGGTTTATTTCTTTACACTATTGCATTGACGAATCTAAAGTTCTTGTAATTCTCTACATTTGTGTAACTGTACATGATGATGGTTTCTGCTTTTGCGGATATCGAATAGCAAATGTGTCACATGTTCTTGATATAACTATCACATTCTACATAAATAATAAACAAGTTTAAATAATCTTCGTTTGAGTAATTTAGGCGCCCAAGCATGTTTGTATACAACTTTCAAACAGTAGAATGTTACAATGACAGCGTTCATGCGTGCGTACGTGCGTATATATATATATATATATATATATATATATATATATATATATATATGAATGAACACAAGAATATGAACTTTTGACCAAACCTGGCAGAAAAGTTTAACTTTACTAAAGGCAGCAATTGACCCTATTGGTTACACACTCCTCCACTTGTCGTGGCATCGATTCTAGCAGATGGTCGATGTTCTCTTGAGGTATTGTGTTCCAAGTAACCTGTAATTCGTGCTGTAGAGCTTTCAGGATCTGCGGAGGATGCTGCAAGATTCTCGATTTTCTCCCCATAATGTCCCAAACATGCTCGATGGGCGAAAAGGTCGGGAGATCTGGGCGGGAATGGTAAGAGATTAACATTATCCTCTGCAAATCGGTTCAAAAAACGTCTTGCAATATGGGACGGGCATTATCCAGCTGCAAAAGTGGGTCTTCCAACTGCTGAAGAAATGGGAGGATATGGGGTTCTATCGCCTCATCCACATATTGTTGGGCGTTCATATTGCCTCGGATGAACACCAAATGAGACCTACTCCCATACCATAATCCCTACAGTTTGGTGCACATGCCTCGCAACAGAAAATTCAACATTTCGACGTTCCGCACGTCTTCGTCGGACCCTCATACGGCCATCATGCATCCCCAAACAGAATCGGGATTCATCAGTGAACACCACCCTATGCTACTCTTGGTTCCAGTGCAGTCGCAACCTACACCACTCCAAACGTTGCCGTCGATGTTGATCCATTACTGTTAACACAAGATGCGGCGGATAGGATTGTAACCTCTGATTTTGAGGTAAACTGTTCGAAGGGTTACAGGACGACCTTCGTTAGGTAACCATTGATTGGCAATTGATCTGGTACTTGAGAATCGGTCTCTTGTTGCTATAAGTTGAAGATGGCGGTCCTGCATCTCATTTATTCTTCTTCGCCCCCCCGTTCCTGTTCTGCGGCGTTGCTTACTGTCCCTAGTCTATGCCTGAGGGCAGCGCATGATGGCGGTTTGGCTCCGGTTAAGGTGATTTGCGATTTCTCTAAACGGAAAACCACCTTCGCGCAAACCAACTGTCGAATTCGCTTAATTGGCGGTAATTTCCACGTTGGCGCACTCTAGACATGATCACACCTCAAAGCAAACAACCACAAGCAAAAACAATAAACATACAATATACACCAGACAAAATTGTTCGAAAAAACTGAACTAACAGTCAGATAAGCCATTAATAAAAAAAGTTAGCAATAGTGCACATTTGAACTTGATCACCGTGTATTTACATATATACAGGGTGTTTCGGGAAGAATACACGTACTTTCAGAAAATGATAGATCTAATCATTTTTCATATAAACGTAAATCCAATAGTGCTTGGTTTTCGAGATGCAGTGTATCAAAGTTACAAAGAAAAGTTTATTTTTTAAACATCTCCAAAACGAAAAAAGGTATTTTTCTCATTCTTGGTATAATAAATAGAGATATAAAGTTCATTGATTACGTTTTTTATTATGTACAGTGGCGTAGAACGGAAGAGGTAGTGCAACCTTTTAATCCCCAGTTTCTACACCAATAGAGTAAATTGAATTTTTTTTTAAATGCGAAACCTTGATATTTTTCAGATAAAAAAGATATACTTTGTCTAAATCGATAACTTTAACAGTTTCTAAGATATTTGCATTTCTAGGTATTTATTACTAATAGTTTAGCCAAGATATTAACTTTGATACCCTGTGTCTCGAAAAAAAAGCACTATTGGACTTGCGTTTATATGAAAATTTTGTGTTAAAATGATTAGATCTACCAATGTCCTGAAGTTAAGTAAATTCTTCCCGAAACACTGATTTTCACGTTTTGATGTTGTTTCTCCAGTGCTACAGAAATAATAACCTGCCTGAGCAGTTGGTACTAAATACCTAAAAATGCAAATATTTTAGAAAGTGTTAAAGTTGGCAAAGTATACCTTTTTTATCTGAAAAACATCCAGGTTTTGTAGTTCCAATTTACTCCATTGGCGCAGAAGTTAGAGATTAAAAGGTTGCGCTACCCCTTGCGTTCTACGCCATTATACATAATAAAAACGTATTAATAAGCTACATCCAATGTACTCTATATCTGTATTTATTATACCAAGAAGGAGAAAAGTACCTTCTTTCGTTTTGGAGATATTTCAAAATAAACTTTTTTTTGTAACTTTAACATCCTGTATCTCAAAAACCAATTACTACTGGAGTTACGTTTATATGAAGATTTTGTGTTAAAATAATTAGGTACACGTTTTTAATATATATATTTATCAAAACTGCTAACAATTTCAAAGTGTATTGCGTTACTTGAATTTAGTTAGAATTCAAAAGAAATTTAATTATTTATTTTATATTACTAATGATTAGGATTTTGTGCGTGCTTGCGTGCGTGTGTGTGTGTGTGTGTATTTACATACAAATCACAGTATTGAAGAATTAAACAATCGCATAGTCGCTTCTTGTGAAATAATCTGCAACTCTCCCGGCATTTTTGAACGTGTCAATCAACGTTCGCACGGTAAATACATGTGTGACAGTTGGCAGTAACATTTACTATGAGTTATTTTCGTTTTAAGTAATTGTTTTTGTAAAAAAAATTCTTATTAAATAACCTGTATATTGAAAAATACACTTTCCACGTATATGTGATGAATTTTTGTAATCCTATTTCTGCGTCAGTTACACGCTTTTAAAATTTTGTTTGAATCACCCTATGTAATTTGATATACGATATAAGATATTTATGATCTTTTCATATATTCCAACTTTACGAAAGAAAGATTCCAAAATCCTTTCGCCTTATCTTAAATAAGAAAATAATGATTTATTGAACTTCACTGCGTTATAATTGAACAAATAAGGTCATATTCATTAATCACCCTAGATAAACTGTTGTACAATGATAAAATTATTTATATAAAATCCGTGTTGCATGAAACTGCATTTATATAACCTTTTGGCTTTATCGATATTATTTATTAAATAACATATATAAAAAATACGTAAAGGTTATTTTGTAGAAGTAGTGAACATTTATTAGAATGTTCTAATTGTTTTTTTCTGTTGGCACAGAATCATGTATAGTTTAGAGTAATAACTAGGTTTACTTAAACACAAAATACTTGTATTAAAGCTGTGATATCCATTAGAAAACTACATCACTACTTTCTACTACACTACATCCAGTTATTGATGAATACTTATTGATATCCCAAGATTTGATCCCAAGGGATGAGGATTAGATTGGTACCGCTTGATATGTAACCAACAGATTGACTGCAATTAGATTAGATTAGGTATACTTCGACCAACAATAAATTGATAGGCATACCTCTGCTGGTTAACGGTACCAATAGTTACGTTTTTATCCAGATTATTCTTTAAATTATGGACAGAATAGCGATTGTATAAGCCCCAAATGCTGTTCATCATTTTACTGTTGTACTGCAGTGGGTTAAGTTCCAAGTTCCCTAAATTCACCAAACTTACTAAAATATTATTTAGTTCAAAACACTCTCACCATTCCAAAATGTAACATTTTCCCTAGGTATCCTCTTTTGGTTTTGTGACCATTTTTTTGCCATAAAGGCTCCTTGTGGTATAGCTGACATAGCTTTTCGTTTAGTGTACTTTTTATTTAAACGCGTCAGTTTAAAGGTGTTATGTAAACAGGAAAAGTAGCGCATATAGAAAAAGTTTCACAGACTTGTATGCTTTGTAAAAGTTACACTAGAACAGAGTTCATATGCGAGCGAAATGATTAAAATTTTGTTAACGTTTTATATAAACAGAATATGTTTTGATTGGTCAAAGGGTAAGTGTTATCGCTTATACCCCCACAGTAAGATAATTTTTTTAACTGGTTTTAACTTTTGTTCTAATTATTTTTTTAAATAATCTTAATGTGATTTTTTATAACTTACTACGTGTCTGATACACGTTTCATATCAAAGGTGATAGGGTCATCTCATAACAATGATTATTAGAGGTTGGATAATTATGATTGTCAAAATTAAAATAGTTAATTATTTATTAGGCTTAGAAGTATTACTTTGTGTGGCGAATCTGCTAGTTTGATGGTGATGTAATTAATTAAATGCATTTTAAACTAGACCAAGTTGACTGCCTGTTTTATTTTATACAGATTCTAATAATAATCTTTTTTTCACTATCAATCAAGTAAGTAGCACTTACAATATGTCGTTCTAGGGAAGTAGGTTATATTTACACGACCTTTTCAAGTTGGCATGACAACAGGGATATAATATTATTTCCCTAGGGCACTAAGTAACGGTATGGCAAACGGTTACTATAGTACCAATACAAAGACCACTGCTTAATTTTGCTACAAAGACATAGATTCTCCTAATGGTTTTTTTGTAATAAAATCATAGAATAATTATTAATAGATGATATATCGTGTTGACAGTGATAAAGATAATGCACTTTATAAAAAAAAAGGATTTCCTCTACCTCGCCTTGTTAAATCCCTCGCGTACGCTCGGGATTCAAATAATGATCGGTAGAGGAAATCTTACTTACTTCGCTTGTAAAGTGATATACTATTGTTGCATAGTTACATTAAAAATACAATAAACAACACGTAAACAAAGTATCTTGGTATTTCCAACACTCACACTCTTTGTTTGCTGTGGTAAAACACACACCACTCCTGTTGTTTTCAAATTTAACTTTCGGTAAGGATTTAGTTAGAATATCTGATAACTGGCTACTCGGCTTTACATAAGAAACATTTTCAATGTCCTGTCGTATAAAAGGTACTTCAAGTCAATGTGCTTAGGTTTCTTGTGGTTATCAAATACACAAATGGCACTTTTGTTGTCTACGTATAATTGTGTAGGCTCATGTGTAGTAATACCCAATTATTCTAAGAAACATCTGAACCAAATCACTTCTCGTGGCTCTTCTGAAACTGCAACGTATTCGGCTTCCGTTGTGGATAGTTAAATGCAATTTTGTCGATGACAAGACCAGGTGACAGGTGTTGTAATCGTGACATATCCGCTTGTCGAACGCTTTGTGCCAATGACACTCGCAAAATCTCTCTCCAAATATGCTTTCGGTGCAAACTTATCTCCAGTACACTTCAATCTAGAATGTATCTCGTCCTTGTGTTCACATTCAGTTAAAAACATGCTTTTATAAACACAATCTCGTTTTAACTCAATTCCAACATAAAAGTCAGAACTACAAATGGTAAGCTCAAATTTCTTCTGCAGATCGTCTAAAACTTGAGTTATTGTAGATTTACACCCACACAATATAAGTCCATCATTGACATCTAACATTAAGACCACATTTTCATTATTTATTTGGCGACTACGCAGATCTATAAGACTCTAACTGTTTGAAGCCATGTTCTGTAATGAATTGTACAAAATTTTGGTTCCAACCATGTGGTGATTGCCTTAGGCCATATACACTCTTCTTTAATTAGCACACCGACGTTTCTTCGGTTACAAAACCTTCAGGCTGTTCGATATATATATATATATATATATATATATATATATATATATATATATATATATATATATATATATATATACTTCTCCCTGCAGATCACCATTAAGGAATGCAGTCTTAACGCCAAACTAGTAGACATTCAAATTTTTATTGACAACAGTAACAGTATCATACGTGGCCACTGGTGAATATGTTTCTAAGTGATCAACACCTTCGACTTGAGAATACCCTCTTAAGCTTGCCTTATATTTTTTCACACATCCATCCAGGTTGCATTTAATTTTATAAATCCACTTGCACTTAATTTTCTTCCGACTTAAAGATAAATGTTCTAATACCCACGTTTCATTTTTCTTGAGCAAATTCATTTAATCGACCATCGCATTTTGGCATTCTTCTTTACTCTCATCTGTAGTTGCTTCCGTGTAAGTTCGTTAAAGGTAGCAGCTCAAGTCATTTTGATATCATCACGAACCATTAATTTCGTCTTGTGTCTATTCGGCTTCTTGTCTACATGCTGAACTGGTTGCTTCATTAAATGTAATTTTTCTTGCAACAATAAATTCCTTAGTATTCGTTTCGTAAAACCTACAGTTAGAACTATTACCATCATAGACCAATTAAAATCTTCTTATTGGCTAAGCAGGGCTAAACATTCGGGAAGTAATAGGTTCATATGAGGTTTTTTCAGGGGGGTTTCCTCATACACAAGTAGCGGCTATTTAGGCAAATGCGGTTGTAGTATCCCCCCAGATCCCTAACTACGTTCCTTCGATCCCACCATGCATACATATTTAATGTATGTATGTTTGTAATTCATGACTGTGACTGAAGGAGCTTAGAAAGCTCAAGCAGCCCGCCTTCCTCCTTGAGAAGGGAATGAAATACGTGGCATTTTCCTTTTCCTTTCTTATTGGCTTTCTTTTCAAATTTTCTTCGAAATTATTTTGATATAGGTACATACCCTTCCGTTCCAAATTTTCGTAAATGATCCAATTTTAAATCTTTTCCTGTAAACTTTTCAAATGAAGTTTTACTTTCATCCGGTTTAGATAATCTTCTATTTAATAAATAAGCCGCTGTATTTACGGCTTTTGCCCATAAATAAATTGGAAGTTACTGCATTCTAACATTGTTCTTGTATTTTCTACTATGTATCAAATATCCATTTCTTCTTTGCCATTCTGTTAAAGCATAAACGTTGCACACGTTTAGTAAATAATTCCTTTACGTGTAAAAAATCTTTAAAAGTTTGGTTTACATTCTCGGTTCCATTATCCGTTTTAAAAACTTTAATTTGGTTACCTGTTTGAAGTTTCATCAAACCTTTAAATTTGAGGAATTTTGCAAAAAGAGCGCTTTTGTGTTTCATAAAACAAAGAAAGCGATACGAGGAACTATCATCCTTGAAAATAACAAAGTAATTCGCTCCAACAAGAGATGTCGCAATTTTCCTCAAATTCTTCGCGTTGTTTTGCTCTGTAGGAGTTTTTTTTAAATGATTTCTTCTGTTGCTTTCCAACGTGGCAGCTTTCACGAAAATATATTTTATACTTCCAATCCTTAAACCTGAAATTAAACGTTTGTTAGCCATGTGGTGATCATGAGGTTGATCGATATGCATTTTATAACAGAGATTAGACATCTTGACACCTGAAACTACAGGCTATTAACAGTTTTGACATTTTCATTTCATTATTTTCAAATTAATCCATTAAAACCTTTAGCAGTAACTGCTCCCACTGAAAATAAATTCTTTCTTAACTCTGGTACATACAGCTTATTTTCTAAGTATTTCAGTTCCTTTTTACCATTTTCTATTGGCAATACTTGCACTGTACATATGCCATGAGCATAAATTACAGAGTTATCTACTATTTCTACAGATAAACCTGTTTCAATTTTTTCAAATGTGATTAATCCTTTACAATTTCTGATCATTTGTTTAGATGCTACATTGTCGGCAAGCCAGATATCCTGATGTGCATCATCAATTATGTTTCTTACTTCAGCGTTTCCCATAAGACTGGTATAGACACTGGCGCGTGTGCGTGCGTGCGTGCATGTGCGTGTGTGTGGCGTATTTGTGTATGTGTGCGTGGATATGCTGTAAGCTTGTTACAGGCTAGAGCATCCAGCCCGTAAAGGTAATTTGTGTCACGGCATAACTGTGGGCGGGGTTCTCACTTTAAGATCGTAAAAGGCACTCGTAGCAACTCCAAAAACCGTCAAAATCGGTAAAGTCAAAAAGGCGCCACCTGTTAAAATCATTTATGGTGGGAAACGACATGAACTGACGTTATATTGACCTAACAGGGAACCAAAGCGTTCACTCAAAAATCTACTAATTTAATCCTACAATTAAAATGAAAAATATACGTCACCACAAAACTAAACAAACGCGATCAAAAAAATCTATGAAATCCTAAAATTTATCAAACGTCGATAACGAGAAGTAATACCTAAATTCGTCGAAAAATACAGCTAGTCTTCAAACAATTAACAAACTGTTTACCTTTTGGCAAATCAGGCTTCAGCAAAGATGTCTACAATCGGTAGGTCGTTACCTATAAAAATCCTTCAAAAGAGGGCGACTTATCGCACTACCCTCGTATGCATAAAAATACAAACAGCTGTGCGGGTCAGTACTTCATAAATTTACGTTACATTATGATTTAAAATCTCTTAATAAATCTGCACTTCAATATAATTATTCTTCAGGAAAGTCACTAATTATTTTACAACCATTCGCAATTATCTCAATCCACCCGGTATAAAATATGTTCAAATTAAAGAAACTAAAATATTGCATTGAACCTTTAAAGTTCGTTAAAATTTCAATAATCAATGATAACTTTCTAATGTAATTATTTTACTTCCAATAAACACAACAACTTGACGTTAATTTCATAACATAAATAAAAACAAACACTTTACGCGATATATGATGCTGTACAACAAATAATGGGTGTACGCTTAAAAAAACACAAGTACACTAACCTAAAAATACATATATTGAATATTAATTAAAACAACACCATCATCGAAAGGTTACACAATTGTTACATAAATCAAATCCTTAAATAAATAAAATCTAGTTTACTTAAAAATTTGCGAAACCAGCTGGTGTCAGTATGGCCTTACTAAAATTTGAAATAAAAAAAAACAAAATAACAAAGATTATAACCAATAAGCGGCGTTCACTTATAATGCATAACAATATGTAATTTTGATACAATTCGTCAAGATCATAATTAAAAAAACACTCAGATATATTTAAAATCATAAAAGGAATGAGTACGCATGCATTAATTGCAAAAAAGCAGCGTATTCAAACGTTCACATATAACACAAAAAAAACATCAGAATTCATTAAAATTAAATGCACAAAAGAATTTACCTTAAATTCGTTATACAAACATCTTTGGTACCTAGAGATGACCTCGACGATTACGGAAATGTGATCGGGATTGATATACACTAGCTTCTTCCAGCATAACTTAAATCGTGAATCTTCCTTTCCATGCATTTGATTGATATTAACAATTGGTTGCAATTGCGCTAATACTTAAAACTTCGACTACGCTACTATGTACATTGTACAAGTACTATCACTTATTAATTATAAAACAACGAAAAACGAAAAGCTTTTATTTACAGGAGTTTGTAGTTTGTTTGACGTCGACAATATACCCAAAAGCTACCATTATATAGAGGAACTTGTTACTTCAACCCGCAAAAAAAAACAAATTGCGAAACAGCAAGTCCAAGGCTAAGCGCATCATACAAAACACGAAAACCACTTCTACGTACAAATATGTCATTATGACAAACGATATATAACCAAAAGAATAACTCCATGAGAACTCGATACAACCCCTTTTGCGGATAATGCGCTGACCGCAAACAAACAACACGTGAATATAGTACGACATTCCTCACTAGACTGACCATAACTATTCATTACCCCCTCACATTGGTTTTTCAACCACATTTCCTCTAATTTGCCCAAAAAACTTAATTATATCTCTCCTTGAAAATGAACGGAAAGATTGCTTTGGCAGCAAGCCTGAATACGTTAAAGTGTGAGAAAGGGAGAGGGAGAGGGAGAGGGAGAGGGAGAGGGAGAGGGAGAGGGAGAGGAGAGGGAGAGGGAGAGGAGAGGAGAGGGAGAGGAGAGGGAGAGGAGAGGGAGAGGGAGAGGGAGAGGGAGAGGGAGAGGAGAGGAGAGGGAGGGAGAGGGAGAGGGAGAGGGAGGGAGAGGAGAGGGAGAGGGAGAGGGAGGAGGGAGAGGGAGAGGGAGAGGGAGAGGGAGAGGGAGGGGAGGGGAGAGGAGAGGGAGAGGGAGAGGGAGAGGGAGAGGGAGAGGGAGGGAGGGAGAGGGAGAGGAGAGGGAGAGGAGAGGGAGAGGAGAGGGAGAGGGAGAGGGAGAGGGAGGGAGAGGGAGAGGGAGAGGAGAGGGAGAGGGAGAGGGAGAGGGAGAGGGAGGAGAGGAGAGGGAGAGGAGAGGGAGGGAGAGGGAGAGGAGAGGGAGAGGGAGAGGGAGAGGGAGAGGAGAGGGAGAGGGAGAGGAGAGGAGAGGGAGAGGAGAGGAGAGGGAGGGAGGAGGGAGAGGGAGAGGAGAGGGAGGGAGAGGGAGAGGGAGAGGGAGAGGAGAGGGAGAGGAGAGGGAGAGGGAGAGGGAGAGGGAGAGGAGAGGAGGGAGAGGGAGAGGGAGAGGAGAGGGAGAGGGAGAGGGAGAGGAGAGGGAGAGGGAGAGGGAGAGGGAGAGGAGAGGGAGGGAGGAGGAGAGGGAGAGGGAGAGGGAGAGGGAGAGGGAGAGGAGAGGGGAGAGGAGAGGGAGAGGGAGAGGAGGGAGGGGAGGAGGAGAGGGAGAGGGAGAGGGAGGAGGGAGAGGGAGAGGGAGAGGAGAGGGAGAGGAGGGAGAGGGAGAGGGAGAGGGAGAGGGAGAGGGAGAGGGAGAGGGGAGAGGGAGGGAGAGGGAGAGGAGAGGAGAGGGAGAGGGAGAGGGAGGGAGAGGGAGAGGAGAGGGAGAGGAGAGGGAGAGGGAGAGGGAGAGGGAGAGGAGAGGGAGAGGGAGAGAGAGGAGAGGAGAGGGAGAGGAGAGGGAGAGGAGAGGGAGGGAGAGGGAGAGGAGGAGAGGGAGAGGGAGGGAGAGGGAGGAGGGAGAGGAGAGGGAGAGGGAGAGGAGAGGGAGAGGGAGAGGAGAGGGAGAGGAAGGGAGAAGAGGAGAAGAGGAGAGGAGGGAGAAGAGGAAGGAGAAGAGAGAAGGGAGAGGAGGAGAGAAGGGAGAAGAGGGAGAAGGAGAGGGAGAAGGGAGAAGAGAGAAGGAGAGAGAAGAGGAGAAGAGAGAAGAGAGAAGAGGAGAGGGAGAAGAGGAAGAGGGAAGGAGAAGAGGGAAGGAGAGGAGAGGAGGGAGAGAGAGGGAAGAGAGAAGAGGAAGGGAGAGGAAGAGGAGAAGGAGACAGAGAGGGAAGAGGGAGGAGAGGGAGAGACAGAGACAGGAGAAGACAGGAGACACAGAGACAGAGAGACAGGAGACAGAGACAAGACAGATAGACAGAGAGACAGAGAGACAGGAGACAGAGGAGACAGAACAGAGACAGAGAACAGAGACAGAGAAGACAAGAGACAGAGAAGAGAGACAGAGAGACAGAGACAGAGAGACAGAGAGACAGAGAAGACAAGAGAGACAAGAGACAGAGAGACAAGAGACAAGAGACAGAGAGACAGAAAGACAAAGAGACAGAAGAACCAGAGAAAAGACAAAGACAGAGAGCAGAGAGACAGAGACAGAGAGACAGAGAGACAGGAGACAGAGGAGGAACAGAGAACAGACAAGACAGAGAGAGACAGACAGGAGACAGAAGACAGACAGAGACAGAAGACAGACAGACAGACAAGAACAGACACAGACACAAGAACACAGACACAGACACAGACAGACAAACACAGAGACACAGACAGAACACAGACACACAGACACACAGGACACAGAGACAGAAGACACAGACACAGAAGACAGAACACAGACAGCACACAGGCACAAGGACACAGACAAAACAGACAACAACACACAGACACAGACACAACACACAGACACAGAGACACAGACACACAGAACAAAGACAACAGCACAAGACACAGGAACAGCAGACACACAGACCAACAGGCACAGACAGAACACAGAACACAGACACAGACAAGACAACAGACACACAGACAAGAACAGACACACAGACAAAACAAGAACAGACAGACACACAGACACAGACAACACAGAACAGACACACAACAAGACACAGACACACAGAAGCACAGAACACAGACACAAGAACAGAATACAGAACACAGACACAGAAACATACAGAACACAGACACAGACAACAGACACACAGACACACAGACAAGAAAGACAAAGACACAAGGACACAGACAACAGACAGACAAAGACAAGACACAGAAACAGGACACAAGACACAACACAGACAACACACAGACACACAGACACAGAACAAAGACAAAGACACACAGACAACAGACAAGACACAAACAAAGACACAAGACAACACAGAGACACAAGACACACAACACAAACACAGACACAACAGACACAAGACACAGACACAAGACACCAAGACACAGACACACAGACACAGACACACAACAACACAGACACACAAACAGACACAAGACAAGACAACAAAGACACAAACAGACACACAGACAGACACAGACACACAGACAAGACAAGAAAGAACAGACACACAACACACAGACAACAGACAAGAAACAAGACACAAGACAAACACAACACACACACAACACACACACACACACACACAACACACACAACGAGACACACGACAAACACACACACACAACACAGAGGCTGCAACAGACACAGGACAACGGCACAAGGAACAAGAACTAAAGACAAGCAGACAGAACAGCGAGCAAGACACACAACACAAAACAAAACAAACACAAACACACACAACAACAACACAACACACAACACCAACAACAACACACACACGACACACACACACACAACACACACACAATACAACACGGAAACCGCAACGCAAATACCACAGACATTACGACGGACGACAACGCACAGAGAAAACACAAAAGACCAAAACACACAAAAACAGGACAACACAACAACAAACAGACAAAACACAACAAAACAAACAACAAGACACAAAACAACACAACCAAGACACAAAGCACAGACAACACACACAAACAAACAAAACACCACATTAACACACCAAAACAACACCACAACAACAAACACACAAACACACACACAACACAAAACAAACGGACAAACACAACACAACAGGACTTTGACACGCCACGCATAACACCAATATTTCACAGCGAACGCAAAAACAATGACCTAAACGGAACACATAAAAGAACGATGCTAAATTTACGCAATGCCAATTTAGAAAAAAAATGGAAAAATTACTTAAAGCATGTTAACGTTTAATTATCCGGACCTATTTGAGATCATCAACTTCTTCGAGTCATACATCCAACTCGTTACAAATTCAAAATTTTCAACATCATTAAAACCATCAGAAAGAATCCAAAACGTTATTGGTTCATTCAGACAAGATCTAACAAGGACAATGTAAGGTCACGGATGCACCATTACATTGAAATGAAACACGATGAAATAATTTCAACCGAAACAATTTAAAATTATCACATGCAGAAATAGCAATTCTATGCCAAAACCAAAAAAACCGACAAAAGAAAAGAAAAACATAACAGCCAGAAAACCCCAAACCGCCAAAAACACAACCCAAAACAAAAAAAACCCAAAAACCGAAACAGGAAACAAAAACCAAACCCAATTAACGGGGAGCAGGCAAAAAAAAAAAAAACAACCATAAACAAAACCCACAAAACAGGGAAGGGAAGGAAAATTTAAAAAAAGGTAACCAAAAAGGGGAACAACCCCACCCAAACCTAAAATAAAAAAGAAATATAAAATTTTAATTTTATATTTCCAAATTTTTCGAAAAACTTGCCTGTTGTTTTAAAATTTAGAAAATTAAAACCTGAAAAAATGTTTATGGATGTATTCTAGCTTACTAAAGTACATCTATGATTGTAGAAACAAGCAACATTTTATGAATTTGGTACGTGGATGATATGACTTACAGGCTTGAAATCGTAAACAGGATGCATTTATCATATACATACATACGATAACAGCACTTAAAATTATTTTTTTACATGCGAGACAAATAAACACAATGTCTCTAATGGGTACACATAATATATAATTACTTCTAAATATTTACCTAAATGCACAATAGAATGTAAAATAATGTAAAATTTAACTTTATATTTACATGATTTACAAGTTTATTATTATTGACCTTTTTGGCACTCTTATCACTTTCTTTTCTTGCATCAATACAATCACAACTTTCGTACAATATTTCAAAATAACTCTTTCAACAGTCGGGCGTTAAACACCTGTTTAGTCTAAGCCATTCCTAATCCCAATTGAACGTTTTTGGACGTTCTGATGTGCCATACATAACATCTTATTACATTGGTATTCATTTTGTATCTTATCGCTCACGGTTTGCATAACACAACCTTATTTGCACATTAATACTGATAGTCGTAATCGTGACCGTGACTCTGGACCGGAACTGTCGTCATGTTAAATCGTCATCGTGTACGATGCCTGAATTTTGTGCTGGAGTTACTAACTGCTGCTATTTTTTTTCTGTGCAAATCTAAATAAATTTGATCGGTTGCTACAGGACATATCTTTCTCAACGCAGCTACGTCACTGCTTAATCTTTTATTATTTCGCTGAATTTGTTTCCAGAAAATATAACTTTTTCTGTTCTGTTTGTTTTTTTACAAATTTATTTGTTTACTAAATTCATAAAATTTGCTTCATTGTATAAACTTATTCAACCTTACTAAAATTATTATTACAGCATCTCCAGAAAAGAGATTCTTTGTAAAACGTAAATAATAGTGTGGATATTAATTCCTAGAAAATGTTCTACAGTACGGTAAGCATGTAAGGTCAGCATTGGTATTGGCAGCCAGTTGAACAAATCTGAAAATGTAAACTTTCCCATATAATTATTATTTTTCATATTTCATAAGTAATTCTTACAGATATTATCTACCATTTACTTAGGATGATAACCGTAATTGTTTTGGAAAGGTATAAATTTATTTAAAATAGGTAGAAAAATGCAAGATTAAATATCTGGTGTGGAACACCACACGACCTTCCAACCTACAAAATGGAAATTAAAAGAAATTGAATAATTTTATTTGTTACTCAATTTACCAAAACACTGTATTAATCAAGAAAGTTTATCTTAATAAGTTACTAACTTGTAAAATCTTTACAAGTTAACAGTTAGTTAAAAAAAAATTAGAGAAACGCAATGACCTTTTGAAACCTGCAAACGTCACATTTTTTCATTATTTAAAAAACAAACAAATCTGCGAACTGGAACATTTTCCTTGATTTCTAAGCAACTTTTGAGGAGTTGATTCATGTGACCCCAATCACGCCATTTTTATTCTGACAATTTTTGAAATCCCTATATTCACGGTTGTATCTTGAGGATGATGTTTCTGGCAATAAACGTGATGCTACACTGGTGGCTTCCTTAATAAATGCTTCCGGCACATTCATTTTCACCACAATAATAAAAAAAAACAGTGAAATAAACAGCATACCTAGTCACGGTAATGTTTCCAAAGCATACGGCAAATTGTTGAGAAATTTGTTGTAAAATCAAAATATTTGCATCTAATTAATATTTGCATTTTTTTTACAAATGAGTAACAAATAAAATATATCACAATACTCGCACGGTAACGGGTTTTACTGCCTCCAGTAAACCGTTTTTACCTTGCTAGTAATGTTATATACTATTAATAACATTTTTTTAGGATAATTATGCAATCTCTTTTATAATAAGTTCATTACGAAATAGGCAACATTGTAAAAACAAAAACAATATTCTATGTCAGAAAGATGTTTAAAACTGCATATCAGATAGAGATTAATAGACATAAATACATGTTAACTTAAAAAAATATCTGGTGTGGAACACCACACGATCTTCCAACGTATAAAATGGGAATTAAATGAAATGAAATAATGTTAATAACATTTTTTTGTAGGATAATTAAGCAACCTCTTTTATAATAAGTTCATTGCGAAAATAGGCAACATTGTAAAAACAAAAACAATAATCTATGACAAACAGACGTTTAAAGCTTCATGACAGACAGAGGTTAATAGACATCTAGATGCTAACTAAAATAATAAAAGGAAATGAAATAATTTGAATTATAACTATTATAGGGTAACTATTTCATACGTTCATAACGAAAACAGGCAACAATTGAAAAACAAAAAACAATAATCTATGTTAGAATGACGTTTAAAACTTCATGTCAGATAGAGATTAATAGACATAACCAAGTGTTAACTTAAAAAATATCCGGTATGGAACACCACACGGCATTCCAGCGTACAAAGTGGTAATTAAAAGAAATGAAATAATTTTAATGTTTTTATAGTGTTATTTTCCAGTAATGCACCTATTTTTAAACACGTTGGAAGCGATATAATACCCTAGGTCATTATGAAATTAAAAACAGAATGCATAGTTACGAAACCAAGGTGTGTGTGTGCGTGTGGGTGTGCGTGTGGGTGTGCGTGTGCGTGTGTGTGCGTGTGCGTGTCGTGTGATGCGCGTGGCATGTGCGTGTCGTGTGCTGTGGGTAGTTGCGTGTGTGTGTGTGCGTTTGTGTGCGTGTGCGTTCGTGTGCGTGTGCGTGTGCGTGTGTGCTCATGTTTGTGTGTCGTGTGCGTATGTGCGTGTGCGTATACGTGTGCGTGTGCGTGTGCGTGTGCGTGTGCGTGTGCGTGTGCGTGTGCGTGTGCGTGTGCGTGTGCGTGCGTGCCTGTGCGTGTGCGTGTGCGTGTGCTGTGCGTGTGCGTGTGCGTGTGCGTGTGCGTGTGCGTCGTGTACGTGACGTGTCGTGTGCGTGTGCGTGTGCGTGTGTGCGTGTGCGTGTGCGTGTGCGTGTGCGTGTGCGTGTGCGTGTGCGTATGTGTGCGTGTGCGTATGAGTGAGCGTGTGCGTGTGCGTGTGCGTGTGCGTGTGCGTGTGCGTGTGCGTGTGTGTGTGCGTGTGCGTGTGCGTGCACGTGTGCGTGTGCGTGTGCGTGTGCGTGTGCGTACGACCCGTCGCGGGTACGCGTGCGAGTGCGAGTGCGATTGAGAGTGCGAGTGCGATTGCGAATGCATGTGCGTGTGCGTGTGTGTGAGCGGGCGCGAGCGTGAGCGTGTGTGAGTGAGTGCGAGTGCGAGTGAGAGTAGGTCTGTATGTATGTGTGCCTGTGTGTCTGTGTGTCCGTGTTGTTACGTGCAAACTTCAACTTTGTGCTCAAACTTACCCCAACAGAGGAGATACCTTTATATATAGGACTTGCCGGTATCGGTCTAGAGATGGAGGTCCACAGTGATACAGATGGTAATGGTAGCTGAAAGAGAAGAGAAGGGCGCCAGCTAGAATGATAAAACAGCCAGCCTTAGATAACTAGTTAATTTGCCACTTTTCTAGCCAAGTAACGAAATATGTGCAAGGATCTGAGCACTAGGAAAAAATAGTTGTAAAGTAGAAAGTCCCCAAACCAAAAGCGGTATATTAATTTCTAATAATGGCAGTATATAGTTTGCATTTGTATGTACACACACACACACACACACACACACACACACACACACACACACACACACACACACACACACACACATATATATATATATATATAGGGTGTCCAGTTTAAGATGAAATGCATGGGGATATTGGAAACCGTTAGAGATACGAAGATGGTTAAATGGAGAAAAGTTGCGTCATTATATGCCCAAGAAGTAACCATGGTTACATGTCAAAAATCCTTCCATTTACTAGACACAGGGTGATAACTGAAAATATGCGTTTTCTAAAAATCGCTATATCTTGTTTCTTGCAAGAGATACATCCACGATTTTTGCAGGATGGGGTAACAGGTAGCGAGGATTTCAAAATGATTTTGAAAAAATCTAGGCCTACTAGATTTTGAGATAATGCACGCAACTTTCGATTTTCTTATGGACGCCATATTGGATTTTTGCATTTTGAATTCTTCATAAAAATGCTTTTCAACCATATATCATATGTTTATAATCTGCCAATGAGAAAGTGTCAAATTACACAATTAAATTTATATCAAAGCAACCTTGACATATTATGTATTTTAATTAAATGAAAATTAATCTACAAATTAAACTAACTATTGAGAACAATATTATTGATTATTAACATAAATCATAATAATAAAAGTGACAAAAACAACAAAAATAAAATTTAATATTATACTGAATTTTACTATTAATTAATCAAATGCTCGAATAAACCTCCATTCTCTTGCAATAATTGAATAGATGGTTGATTGGCAAAGGCCTAGTTTGATATAAATTTAATTGTGTAATTTGACACTTTCTCATTGGCAGATTATAAACATCTGATATATGGTTGAAAAGCATTTTTTATGAAGTATTCAAAAATGCGAGATGATATGGAACTCTTGTGATGCAGTGATAACTCGATGCAGATGGTGTTTGCAGGAGAATGAAGGTTTATTCGAGCATTTGATTAATAATAGTAAAATTCAGTATAATATTAAATTTTATTTTTTGTTGTTTTTTGTCACTTTTATTATTATGATTTATGTTAATAATCAATAATATTGTTCTCAATAGTTAGTTTAATTTGTAGTTCATTACAGCTAAGGGAATATTGTGTTGGTTAGCGTAGTGTATAAGCTCGCGATGCAGATGTATCGTGTCGTACATTGATCTGTTGGGAATAGAATAACTCTGATCAGGTGATACTATTTTATTAATGAGGTTGGTTATTCTTACGGATAATGTCTTAGCAAATATTTTATAATCCGTTGTCAATAGCGATATAGGTCTTCAATTTTGTATTTCTAATAAATCGCCTTTTTAGGCATCAGAGCAACAACGGCTTTTGTAACTGAAAGTGGCAGCTGTTTGTCATCCATTGCTTTGGTGATCATTTTCTGATATGTATATTTAATTATATCTCAAAAGTATATACAAAACTGGGTTGATAATCCACCAATACCAGGTGTACTATTTTTGTTTAACAATTTTACCACTACAGTTAATTCGTCGGTGGATATTGGTCCGTTAAGTAGAACTTTATCCTTGTTTGAAAGAGAGGACAGGTCTTTGTATACTGCACTGATAGAATTAGTATTGCTGGGTTTCTTGCTGTAAATGCGACTAAAATAATCTCTCACAATTCCACAGATTACATGTTAACTATTAATTGTTTTATTATTATGCCTTAACATTGTAAGTGATTTTCAAGTATTTCCAACGTGTTTATTGAGAGTAGGACGATCGGATTGGATTAATTTTTCACACTTTCTAGTTATTAGTTGTCTTTCGCTTACACGGTGGAACGCATCCTGAGAAGTTTTCATTAAAGACGCTACGCTGTTGGTATAGGTTTGTTGATCTACACCATTTTGCGGGGTTTGTTGTACTAGCTTTCCTAGGTTTTGAGTTCCTGGTACTTTCGTTCTTTGCTTTGTCTTTTTAGTTTTAAATTTTCCCACCATGTTGATACGGTATGCTCTGGTACAGGTTTTGTAACTTCTGTTGTTAAAAACATTTTCATATGATCTGTAAAGGACTCGTCTTCTAATAGCAAATTGTCAAATTTCCAGTAAGTTGGGTTATCATAAACTTTACGCTCTTTGAAACTAACTGACACTGCAAGATGAACTGAGAATGATTTATGCAGTTTAGTTGACTGTAGTTGTACAACTAAGTTTAGAGAGCAATACAATTTATCTAAACGCGTGTGTGCGTGTGTGAATGTGTGCGTGTGTGCGTGTGTGCGTGTGTGCGTGTGTGCGTGTGTGCGTGTGCGTGAGTGCGTGTGTGCGTGTGTGCGTGTGTGCTGTGTGCGTGTGTGCGTGTGTGTTGCGTGTGTGCGTGTGCGTGTGTGCGTGTGTGCGTGGTGTGCGTGTGCTGTGTGTGTGCGTGTGTGCGTGTGTCGTGTGCGTGTGTCGTGTGTGGTGTGCGTGTGCGTGTACGCGTGTTCGTGTCGTGTGTCGTGTGCGTACGTATGCGTGTGTGCGTGTGTGTGTGTGCGCGTGTTGCGTGTGTACGTGTGCGTGCGCGTGTAGCGTATGTGCGTGTGCGTATGGCGTGTCGTGTCGTGTGCGTGTGTACGTCGTGTGCGTGATGCGTGTGTGTGCGTGCGTGTGCGTGTGTGCGTGTGTGCGTGTGTGCGTGTGTGCGTGTGCGTGTGTGCGTTGTGTGCGTTGTGCGTATGTGCGTGTGCGTATGTGCGTTAGTGCGTGTCGTTGCGTGTGTGCTGTGTGTATGCGTGTCGTATGTCGATGTGATGCTGTGCTGTGTGTGCGTTGTATGCGTGTGCGTTGTCGTATGTCGTGTGCGTGTGTCGTGTGCTTGCGTGTGTACGTATGCGTGTGCGTGTGCGTTGCGATGTGCGTGTGTGCGTATGTACGTTGTGCGTATGTGCGTGTCGTATGCGTGCGTGTGCGTTGTGCGTGTCGTGTGTCGTGTTGCGTATGTGCGTATGCGTGTGTGCGTATGTAGTGCGTTGTACGTGTGGTGTGTGCGTGTGTGCGTGATGTGTACTGTATGTGTGTCGTCGTGTAGCGTATCGTGTCGTGTGTGCGTGTGCGTGTGCGTTACGTGTATCGTGTTGTGCGTGTAGTGCGTGTGTGCGTGGTGTGTGTGCGTGTGTGCGTGTGTGCGTGTGTGCGTGTGCGTGTGTGCGTGTGTGCGTGTCGTGCGTGTCGTGTGCGTGTGTGTCGTGTGTGCGTGTGTGACGTGTGCGTGTGTGCGTGTGCGTGTGTGTGTGCGTGTTGCGTGTGTTGCGTGTGCGTGTGTGCGTGTGGTGCGTGTGTGCGTGTGCGTGTTGTGCTGTCGTGTGTGCGTGTGCGTGGTGCGTATGTGCGTGTCGTGTGTCGTTGTGTTGCGTGTGCGTGTGTCGTTGTGCGTGTTGCGTGTGTGTGTTGCGATGTGTGTGTGTCTGTGTTGTGCGTGTTGTGCGTGTGTGCATGTGTGCGTGTGTGCGTGTGTGCGTTGTCGTGGTGCGTTGTCGTGTGTGCGCGTATGTGCGTGTGTGCGTGTGTGCGTACGTCGTTGTGCTGTGTGCGTGCGTGTATGTGTACGTTGTGCGTGTGTACGTGTGGTGCGTGTGTGCGTTGTAGTGCGTGTGCGTGTGTGCGTGTGCGTGTGTCGTGTGTCGTTGCGTATTGCGCTGTGTCGTGTGTGCGTGTGTAGCGTCGTGCGTTGTACGTGTGTACGTGTTGCGTGTCGTGTGACGTGTGCGTGTGCGTGTTGCGATGTCTATGTGCGTGTGCGTATGTGTGTGCGATGTGTGCGTTATGTGTGCGTAGTGTGTGCGTGTGTGTGCGTGTGCGATGTATGCGATGCTGCGTGTACGTGTGCGTGTGTGCGTGTGTGCGTGTATGTATGCGTATGTGCGTGTGCGTGTGCGTTGTGTGCGTGTATGTCGTATGCGTATGCTGTGCGTGTGTGCGTATGCGTGTGTGTCGTGTTGTGTACGTGTGTGCGTTGTGTGCTGTGTGCGTGTGTGCGTGTGCGTGTGCGTGTGTGCGTGTGCTGCGTGTGTACGTGTGTCGTGTGTGCGTGTGTGCGTGTGCGTGTGCGTGTGCGTGTGCGTGTCGTGCTGTCGTATGTACGTGTGTGCGTGTGCGTATCGTGTGTGTATGTGTGTGCGTGTGTACGTTGTGCGTTGTGCGTGTGTGCGATGTGCATGTGTGCGTATGTGCGTGTATGTGTATGTCGTGTATGCGTTGTGCGTGTGTCGTGTTGTAGTGTAGTGCGTGTGCGTGTGTGCGTGTGCGCGCGTGTACGTGTGCGTGTGATGTCGTCGTGTGCGTGTAGCGTGTGTACGTATGTCGTGTGGTGCGTATGTGCTGTTGCGTATGTGCGTTGTGTGCTGTGCGTGTCGTGTACGTGTGTACGTGTGTGCGTGTCGTGTGCGTATGTCGTGTGCGTGTGCGTGTGTGTACGTGTGTGCGTGTGCGTGTGTCGTGTGTGCGTGTGTGCGTGTGCATGTGCGTGTGTGCTGTGTGCGTGTGTGCGTATGTGTGTGTGCGTGTATGCTGTGTGCGTGTGTCCGTGTGTGTCGTGCGTGTACGCGTGTCGTGTGCGTGTGCGCGCGTGTACGTGTGTACGTGTTGCGTGTGTACGTCTGTGCGTATGCGTGTGCGTGTATGCGTTGTGTGCGTGTGCGTATGTGCGTGTGTAGCGTATGGTGTGCGTGTGCGTGTGTGCGTGTAGTGTCGTGTGCTGGTATGTGTGCGTGTGTGCGTGTGTGCTGTGTGCGTTGTGCGTGTGTGCGTGTGTGCGTGTGCGTGTGTACGGTGCGTAGTGTGCGTGTGTGCGTGTGTGCGTATGTCGTTGTGTGCGATGTGCTGTGTACGTGTGTGCGTGTGTATGCGTTGTGCGTGTGTACGTTGCGTGTGCGTGTGCGTGCGTGTACGTTGTGTGTCGTATGTGCGATTCGTGTGCGTGTGTGCGTATGTGCATGTGTGCGTGTGTGCTGTATGTCGTGTGTGTCGTTGTGCGTGTGCAATGTGCATTGTTTGCGTGTGTGCGTGTGTGATGTGTGCGTGTGTGTCGTATCGTGTTGCGTGTGTCCGTGTGCTGCGCGTGTACGCGTGTGCGTGTGTGCGTGTGCGTGCGTGTACGTGTCGTGTGTGTGTACGTTGTGCGTGTGCGTGTGTGCGTGTATGCGTGTGTGCGTGTATGCGTGTGCGTGCGTGTGTGTGTGTGTGCGTGCGTATCGTGTGCGTGTGCGTGTGCGTGCGTGTAGCGTATGTACGTATGTGCGTATAGTGCTGTGCGTTGCTGTAGTGTACGTGTGCGTGTGTACGTGTACGTGTGCGTATGTGCGTGTGTCGCATGTGCATATGTGCGTGTGTGCGTGATGTGTGTCGTGTGTGTACGTAGTACGTGCGTGTGTGCGTATGTACGTGTGTGACGTGTCGTAGTGTGCGTGTGTGCGTGTGCGCGTATCGTATGTACTGTGTGCGTGTGTACGTCTGTCGTATGCGTGTGTGCTGTATATGCGTATGTACGTGTGTGCGTGTGCGTGTGCGTGTGCGTATGTGCTGTATGCGTGTGTGCGTTTACGTTGTGCGTATGTGCGTGTGGTTCGTGTGTGCGTGTGTGCGTGTGTGCGTTGCGTGTGTACGTGTGTGCGTGGTTGTGTCGTTGTCGTGTGTCGTTGGTGTGCGTTGTGTTGTGCTGTGTGCGTTGTACGTATGCGTGTGTACGTGTGTGTCGTGTGTGCGTGTGCGTATATCGTATGTACGTGTGTGTGTTGTGCGTGTAGTGTGTACGTGTGTGCGTGTGTGCGTGTCGTGTGCGATGTGCATGTGTGTTTTGTGTGCTGTGTGTCGTGTGTGCGTGTGTGCGTGTGTTGCGTGCGTGTGCGTGTGTGATGTGTGCGTGTGTACGTTGCGTGCGTGTGTGTGTGCTGTGTGCGTTCGTGTGCGATGTGTGCGTATGCGTGTGTGTACGTGTGCTGTTGTCGTAGTGCGATGTAGTGATGTGCGTGTATCGTTGTCGTATGTGCTGTGTGCGTGTATGTGCTTGTGTCGTGTGTATGCGTGTAGCTGTGTGCGTGTGCTGTGTGTGCGTGTGTGCGTATGTACGTATGTGCGTTGGATGTGCAGTCGTGTGTATGTACTGTGTGTGCGTCGTGTCGTGTCGTCGTATGTGCTTCGTGTGCGTTGTACGTGATGTACGTGTGTGCGTGTCATGTGCGTGTGTTGCGTGTGTCGTATGTGCGTATGTACGTATGCGTTATGTCGTATGCGTAGTTGTACTGTCGTGTGCGTAGTGCGTTATATGTGCGTGTGTACTGTGTACGTATGTGTAGTCGTGTGACGTCTGTTGCGTGTGTACGCAGTTAGTGTACGTGTGTGCTGTGTGTGTGCGTGTGGTAGTGTGTGCGATGTTGCGTATGTGCGTTATTGTGCGTGTGTCTGTGTGCTGTGCTGTTGCGTGTGCGTGTGTCGTATTCGTATGTGTGTGTGGTGTCGTGTGTCGATGTGTCGTGTGTACGTGTTGTGTATTGTGCTGTGTGCTGTATGCGTGTACGTATGTGCGTGTGTACGTGTGTACGTGTGCGTGTCTTGTGCGTGTATGCGTATGTGCATGTGTTGCGTGTGTGCGTGTGCGTATGCTGTGTGGCGTGTGCGTACGTGTGCGTGTGTGCGTTGCGTGTAGTGTGCGTGTTGCGTGTGCGTGTGTGGTGTGCGTGTGTGCGTGTGTCGTGTGTGCTGTGTGCGTGGCTTGTACGCTGTGCGTGTGTGCGTGTCGTATGCGTGTAGTGTGACGTGTTCGTGTGTCTGTGTGTGCGTGTGTGCGTGTTGCGTGTGCGTTGTGTCGTGGTGTGTGCGTGTGCGTGTGCGTGTGTGACGTGTGTGCGTTGTGCGTGTCGTGTGTACGTGTGTCGTTGTCGTGTGTGCGTGTGCGTTTGTGCGTGTCGTCGTGTGCGTGTGTTGTGCGTGTGTGCGTATGTGCGTGTGTGGTGTGCGTGGTGTGCGTGTGTGCTGTGTGCGTGTACTGTGTGCTGTGTGCGTGTGTGCGTGTGTGTGCGTGTGTGCGTGTGCGTCGTGTGTGCGTGTGTGTCGTGTGTGCGTATGTGCGTATGTGCGTGTGTGCGTGTGCCCGCGTGCGTGTGTGCGTGTGTGCGTGTGTGCGCATGTGTGTGCGAGTGTGCGTGTGTTCATGTGTGCGTGTGTGCGTGTGTGCGTGTGTGCGTGTGTGCGTGTGTGCGCGTGTGCGTGTGTGCGTGTGTGCGTGTGTGCGTGTGTGCGTGTGTGTGTGTGCTCGTGTGCGCGTGTGTGCATGTGTACGTATGTGCGTGTGTGCGTGTGTTCGTGTCGTGTGTGTGTGTGTGTGTGTGTGTGTGTTGTGTGTGTTTCTATTTAGATTTCCTCAAGTTAATTTTGAAATAAGACATTTTTCTTGGAAACCTGTGTAATTAAACATAAAAATTAATTCAACGTTTCGGTAACGTTCTTTGTTCCCTTTTTCAAGAATTCATTTTAAATGCAGAAATTGAAACAAGGCGATTATTTTGATAAATACATAATATGAAACAAGGTAACTAATTTAAATTCAATCTGGATGAGCGTGTTGACTTCGGGCAGTTGGTCTAGTATATGATGTAAAAGGTGTAGAAGTGTAGCCGCTAGGAACAGTTGCAGCATAGGTGTTTAAAATTTCTGGAGGATTTGGAGTTGGTTGAAATTTCGAATCAACATATTTAATGATATTCTTCCAAATTTGTGGCATTCTAGAAGTGTCTTCTTTCAATTTCAACTGCTTCTCCAATTATTCGTTTGTGTAAGGTACGTGGAGGTGCAATTAAAAGGATATTGTTGGGCTTAATTTGGTGTTCTGTGTCTAAATGATGTGCAGCTACAGACGATGATGGATTGTGCTTGCAGCTACATGTGTTCATCGGCTCTCGCATATAGTATTCTGCTAGTTTATCCGATATAAGTTCTTGGACAGTTTTTGCACGGTATCTCATATACTCCTTGGTTTTCAATGGGAATTTTGTCTTTTGGGTCTCTTAAAAATTGGGATAAAGTTCAGTGTGGTTTGAATACCGGTATAAAGGCGTTCTTGGGAAATTTCCTTGCTATTTTCTCTGTTATTCCTTTTATATAAGGTAGAATAACATGAATTTTGCGTTCCATTGTACGACAAGTTATTATTTTTGGGTCTTCTTACTTCTTTGGTAATTTTCGATATTTTTGATCTTTATATCCATTTTGAAGTAATAATAATCATATTTATTCAACAACAAAATGTTGAAATGTTTGTGGAATGTCAAATCCTTAAACACAAAAGCGTTATATAAACATACAAAAAGAAACTAAATATATCACGTTACAGTTAGTCTTAACAAACAATATGTAATTAAAAGTGTAAACGACGCTGGTGAGTACTTTGTGTTTGTTATTCACAGATAAATAGTTGTAACATTGTTGCATGCACCTAACGATCGAGATGACCCGCACAAATCCCCTTAATACACGAGTCCATTATTAATGAATCTATATCAAAGGTAAGTTTGTTTGTAAAATAAAGCGCTCCCACATCATATATCTAGAAATAAAAGAGGATGATGGAGTCAATCGTAACATTTTTCCGTGTTCGGATATATTTCTGCCTCTCTAATTTGTTTTGTAATTGAATAAAATCGCACGTGTAGTGTTTGAATTTTATGTTTACCTTTTTTTTACATTCAATTCTGATTTTTTAACATCTGAAGTGGGATAAGTCCACGGCCTGTTGGTGAACTATGACAGTGTGCGTGAGTGAAAAAGAAATTAAAAGGAAGAGAAGTCGGATTGTGAGGATAATAGTTGGTGAAAACGCCGCAGTCGCAAAACTCTGTAACATATGTTGAAGTACCATATTTTCGCCTAGAGATAAACGAATCCAGCAAATGGGTGAGTTACGTTGAAGAAATAAAGCATGAGTTAGCATAGTCTAATGTGGAAACGTTAGCTAGACTGAATCGATTTCTTTTGAACGGCGCCAAAAGATGGTACGAATATAGCAATTCCGACCGAAGGGATTGGGTTACCTTTCGACAACATTTTATTGCGGCTTTTCCTCCAAAAAAGAACTTGGTCGCTTATAATCGGAAGCTTTTAATAGTTCCCTTCTTAACACTTACGAAACGCATGTTCACGAGAAAGGAATCTTAGAGAGAATTGGTCTGAAATGATCTAACAGAACTTGTTGTCCATGGAATAGGTGAACCCGATAAGGAAATACAGCAGAGAATGCTATCTGTCCTACTATTCCGCACTCTTAGTTTTCCTTTCAAGGTTTATAAAACCGCCGCGAAAGGATCAAGAGGTCTGTAAATTTGAAAACAATGCTCTCGTTACTAAAAGGAAATTTTAGCGGTTCGGCAATTTCGCGAAAGAAATGTTTTCATTGCGGTAAGACTGGTCATATTCAGGCAATGTACCGTTTGACAGTGACTGGTTCGAGTAAATAACCTGACTTATCGGTCATGACGTGTCAAATTGCTTAACAAAGGCAGTTATTTCAAAATTTCAAACGTTTACCTAACGTAACCTACTTTTTTTTTGTCCCGGATGAGTGTATTGGCTATGAAGTTATTATTGGGCGTGATATTTTCACAGGTCCAACATTGCATGTAATTTACTAATCGTCAAGGCTCGCACGTAATTCGTCGCAGAGAGTTGTCCGGAATAAACAGAATGTCACACAACGTTTCCTTCAACATATATGACATCGATGTACCGTTCAAACATCACGATGCGCTCCAAAAGGTACTCCGTGATTTCACCGGAATGGTAACCAGCGGAAATAAAGTGCGAGGAATGTCAGTTTAAAAATTAGATCAGAAAAAGACGTCATTGTTAACCGTCTTCCATACCGTTTGTCCACCAGAGAAATAAATGTTATGTGGGAGATCACTGAAGATTTTGTAATGTACCTCAACTGGTTCATCTGTACCTATTTTATTTTATAAATTAGAAGGCGGGTTGAATTGAAACCATCTAGTAAATATGGGCGGCTGTGGTTATTTTGATAGTAGAAAATAAGGTGTGCTTAGGTTGTTGATTTTGAGATTTAGAAAAGAAAAACGTATTGTTTTTGGCCTAATAAAATAGAATAGAATAAAAGGTAATGTTATATATTCATTAACTGTATTGTCTTTCAGAAAATGTTTATAATGTCATTATCTAAATGAAAAGGTAAATTAATTTATAATATTACTATAGATTGATTGGAAAACAGAACGTTCTCTTACAAACTGAAGTAAATAATAATTGAAATGAGTATATGATTTGTGTTACAATACCATGGTAAGAGTAATTATTTAGTCTAATATCAATTAATCAATTAATATCAATGATAATTTGAAAGTTAATGTTACATCATAATGTTGTTATTTAATGTAAAGAAGTCTCTTGATTGCATTATATATATATATATATATATATATATATATATTATTTTGACAGTTCGCACCTATAATGTAGCATATTTCAAGATGGATGATCCCTTGCAAATGTAGTGGAGGCGTAAGATTAGCACTCGGGTAAAACTGGCATAATGCTGTCCTATGGGTGATAACTGCAGCAAAACTAAAGAATGTTCTCGTTGGAATACTATGTGTATGCCTGTTATGAAATATGTTACCTATTGGTTCGTTAATGGTGAATGCAAATCCTTAACATGTTGTGATGTTTTCCTTATACTACAGTAGCTAACTGTATTATAACTTGGTGATCACCATTTATGAAATACAGGCCTTATTAAATTACTACTACTACATTGAGTGAGTTATTAAGCTTAGAGTAGGATGATAGCAACAATCTTACAATAACAGTAGAGTCTAAATACGTATTGATCTAGGTACGTATAATTAATACTGATACCATATTTATGTTGTTATTCTTGTTGTAGTATGAGGCGGTGAGGTTTTCTTTAGTAGTTCTTTCCTAAATCCCCAATAAAGATAACAGAACTACATTTCACTTGCATATAAATTTATATACTCTGTTTTATTGTGTTACCTTTATTTTTATCCTCCCTTAGATACCGCAACACATATATCTCAGTAACAACTCTCTTACACAACATAGTGGTCCTACCTGCTTTTCATGACGATCATTTGCCTTAAATAAGTCCGCAAATTAACCTTGTTCTTGCATTTGAGTTGTGCAGTCGATAGACTGGCCTGGGTACACTACAATTTGCTTCCAAATAACATTATTCGAACCAGCGACCAAATTACATATTCACGCAAGTAGCATTGGGTATGAAGCTATTTTGATCCAACTACATGGAACACACCAGAAGGTAGTAGCGTATTTCAATAAAAAACGACCGGTATTGAAAGTAAATATCACTCATATGAGCTTGAAACGCTGGCAATTATACAGGCATTAAAACACTTTCACATTTATTTGTTGGACCTTAAGTTCAAATTAGTTACGAATTGCAACGCCATCGACGTTACAGCTATGAAGAAGGATCTGATACCTCGTGTGTCCCGATGGTGGATGTACATGAAGGATTTTGGTTTTGAAATATCGTATCGAAAAGCCCCGCTCACTGGGAAACATTCCCCTCCACTTTTTGTACTCGTCCACCTGGGAAGCGTATGTTTGGAGGATGGGATCGACTTCTCTTCGGGGGCAATTTTCAAGCCCTGGGCGGAGTTGAACCCCCTAATTTCGCTGTATTAAGAGCCTTTTTGGCTGTATACCCCTTGAAGGTTAGGCAATTTCGCGTACATGCAGTTTTCTGATTGGAGGGATTAAAACTAGGCCACGCCCCACTTTTAACCGATTGGTCGTGCGTGCACCCGCCCTCCGGCTTAGTCCTTAGCCCCACTACTAAGCCGCTGTGTTCTGACTGGAGGACTAAGTCTCTGCATTCTGATTGGTTATGGCGGGAAATTTGAATTTATATTCTAATAAGGGGCCTTAATGCTAACTTTTAAGACACGTGTAGATCATCAAAACTTGTTCTCGGGCCTTCGCCCCTGTTGCGGCCCCCTGGTTGGAAATGGTATGGAGCCCTAACCATACGACAAGTGCAGAAACTATTTCTTGGGACTTGTCCCATATCGTGCGCCCCTTGGTGCAATTGTATGTGGGTTCTAACCTAATCTTATAAGACAAGTGTAGGGCTTCGCCCCCGTCAAAAAATTTGTATTCTAATAAGGTTGCCTTAATGCTAACTTTAAGACAGGACTTGTATTAGGTCAGCGCCCTGGCCCCCTGTGAGTTAAAATTGATTTTTAGCGCCATCTAATTGTTTATTTTTAAATTAGCGAGTGTTTTCTGTAAGAAAAGTAGCGGTAGGACTAATTAGGGTTTGTCTGTGGCGCCATCTAGTGGTGTATAGACTAATGAACATTTACTGCAATAGAAGTTGATCATGCACACCTCTCTCTTTCTCTCTCTCTCGTTTATCCGTTTTCTCTCTCTCTCTCTCTCTCTCTCTCCCTCTATCTCTCTCTATCTCTCTCTATCTCTCTCTATCTCTCTCTTTCTCACACACACACATACAATCAATTAATTGAGCATATGAATCTCAAATAAATCATGCTCGACCAAATCAATCAGATCAATCTCAATCAATCGATCAACCAAAATCAATAAAAATCATATCTTACAGTTTTCGGAAACCAGCTTAGAGTTCAAAAACTGAGTTGGTTTAATTAATTACGGTTTGTGTGCTCAAAATCAGCCACAGTTCAAAATACCAAATTGCTATAATGGAAATAAAAGAGCAAAGGTTTTAACGGTTTATTATTATATGCGAATCAATAACTACGAAGTTTAAAACGAACAAATACGTACCGTATACTGCTATTAATTAATTAATTTTGAAAATAGCGTAACACACCTTTATCTAATTAACTAAATAAATGGGTAGAATAAGAGCTGATGCAGAGTTCGTTGGTTTTATGACAGCATCCCCCTATAATAACACATTAAATTCTTTATTGGCATTTTTGTGAACAATATCATATAAAATATATATTAAAAAATAATACGCATACCTTCAGATGTGTTTTTCTCAAGATTTTTCTAATAATAATAACTGCGCTGGGGAACTAAACTACATATTGAAATATCTTATACAGTTCACTAAACCGTTTTGTGTTTTTACTAATGGATAGTTGATATAAAACTGGCTATTGGCTTTCCCATCATTAAATAATTTAGAATGTAAAATATTCAAACCTAATTATCTATATCACCTTACTGCAACTCGTATTAACCTTTCCCTTTCGCAGACTACTTAGAGCGAACTTATATGAATTCATATACAAAACGATGGTTATTTACAACATTTTAAAAGATTTCACCTATATGATAAATCTGCTTTTATGGAATGCATTTGTTATTTAACAGTCATACAACTTCATTATGATTGGAAAGTGGCGTCGTGTTAATTAATGTGTTTACAAAATATTTTAAAAATTTGCTGTTGTAAAAAACATTAAGGTCCAGCATAAGGTGAAATAATAGTCAATTTCTTCATCTGCTTCATCTTGAGCGATTACAGCTTATTAACTAGTAAAACATCTAATACCCTGATGGTACTTTATAATAATGTTCACCCGTTAGTAATTGTACTTTAAATACACGCAAGGGCTAATGTATAATATTTTATTTTACCATTAGCATTGTACAGATATGGGATTATTCTTAAAAATTGGCTAAGTTCCCCACGCTGCCTTGAAATACTACATAGGCTTTCAATTCTTCTTCGCCCCTGAAGCTGTACCGCATACATCTTTCTTTATCCAACTCCGGATCAGTGGCATGTTTTCTCATACACACACAAGACAGCATCTTCAATATAGTGGTGTATACGCCGAAAAAATGGCTTGTGTCTTCTTCTTCTTTAAGCTAGATTTTGCCTCTATACAACATACAAGCTCTATCTTAGCTGAATTACCTCTGTCAAAAAAAAGGGTTATAATCAAATTAAGTATACCGGCCTCTTTTAATTTTTGAATTTTTACCGATAAAGGCCTGCCATGTTATCACATAAGACGGCTTTACATACAGGTTCTGTCTCGGATGAACTGTCGAAAAAGGGCTTTTAGATTTATAAACATGCCCCTAGGGAAGATATTAGAGTGTAGTTACGGAAACATTTTGAGTTATGACCGGCAGATCTTTGCGATATCATATCTCATATAGGTAAAATTTCGCAACACGAGGCTCTCGGCGAAGGCTGTTTCGGCGATCCCACTCCAACCCTACCGGGCATAACCGAGATTGTAAGATAGGTGTAGGATGTCACAACTTGTTTTCGGGTCTTTGCCTCTTGTCGTGATCGCAACTTGTTCGTAGGCCTTCGTGTATTGTCGTGGTACCCTTGCCGGAAAACTTGAATTTGTATTATAATAATAAGGAACCTAATGCTAACTTGTAAGACAGGTGTAAGGCTGCGCAACTTGCTCTCGGGGCTTTGTCCCTTGTCGAGGCCTCAATGGCGGAAAATTTGAATATGTATTTATATTTAAGTCTCTGCAGGTTATGGCTGGAAATATGAATCTGTATGATAATAAGAGATATAATGCTAACTTGTAAGACAGATGTAAGGCTTCGTAACTTACTTTCGGGCCCTCGCCCCTCGACCAAAATTTGAATTTGTTTGTGACGCCATCTATGAGGGGAAATCTGAACTTGAATTATAGTAATAAGGAGGCTAACTTATAAGACAGACATAGAAATTCGCAACTTACTTAATTTCGGGTCTTAGCCCCTGACCCCTTGGTGGGAAATTTGAGTTTGGATTTGTATTTAAATGCTTACATTCTGATTACTTATTGCGAGAAATTTGAACTTGTATTCTAATAAGGAACCTATTGCTAACTTATAAGATAAAACATAGGAAACTGTGTTAGGGCCTGTGCCCTCCAGCCGTGGCGCTTGTTGGGAAATTTGAATTTGTCTCGTCATCTAGTTGTCTATGGCCTAATGAATATTTTCTGTAATAAAGGTGGCACCATCTAGAGTTATATTTTTAGGACTAATCAGGGTTTTGTTTGTGGCACCATCTAGTGGTATATTTTTAAACTAGCGAATGTTTTCTGTAATAGAGGCGGTGCCACCTAGCTGTATATTTCTAGGACTAATTAGGGTTGTTTGTGGTGTAATATAGTGGTGTAAAGGCTAATGAATGTTTTCTGTAATATAGGTTGATCGTGTTCGTCTCTCCCTCGTCTCTTTCTCAAACATACAAATCAATTAATCAAATCAAATTAATCAAATCAAATTAATCAAATCAAATTAATCAAATCAAATTAATCAAATCAAATTAATCAAATCAAATTAATCAAATCAAATTAATCAAATCAAATTAATCAAATCAAATTAATCAAATCAAATTAATCAAATCAAATTAATCAAATCAAATTAATCAAATCAAATTAATCAAATCAAATCAAATTAACCAAATTAAATTAATCAAATCAATTAAATAGCAAACTGATTTAACTTAATCATACAAAATTAGCACTCAATTAAAAAAATAGCAGTATGATTGAACGCACAGAGTGCAAAAGAAAGCCAATCTCACACTTATTGTAGCTACCCATCTAAGCGCACTTTCGCATTAACTGCAGCATTGTTAGTGCAGGTTCAAACACCGTTAGGAAAAACAAGTTCATTAACAAAATTGAAGGAAATCTTAGCGTTTGAAAATGTCTTATTATTACTATAAACAACTATACATCATATATTTAATCACATCCTTTATCGGTCTTCTTCTTCTTCTTCTTGAACGGTGAATCGTCGCTAACACCATAATGGTTTTGAGACTCGTCCTTATCTACCTCATCGCCTTTCTTCCTCTTCTTTGAATCATCACTATCACCTAGGATGTGAGATACATTCAGCTCATCCGCGTCATGGTTTCCATCATCATCTTGAACGGTTATGTTGTAATACTTTATTATCAAGTCAGTAAAATCTTTAATGTCCGTTGATGTTGGCTCATAAACAGGAGAATACACTATAACAATGCTCACTCGATGACGGTTACACTTTAAAGAGCGACACGCACGAGAAACGAGAATGCTGCTGGCCTTGGGTCTTGTGCGTTCGTGTAGAATCGGTTATCTTCGGGGGAAGTTTGGAGTAGGGGTCGCCAAAACAGACTTCGCGCGCCGAGTATTGACCCAACTTCACTCTAACATTTTTCCTAGGGGCATGTTTATAAATCGAAACTCCTATTTTTGCTGAGGTATTTTCTCCTAAGACGGCTGCGAAGGCTGTTTCGACGAACCCTACTCCAAACTTTTCCAGAAGATAACCGATTCTACCCGAACATTGACGAGTGCGCCAGCGCACAAGACCCAAGACCAGCAGCATTCTCGTTTCTCGTGCGTTTCGCACTTTAAAGTGTAACCGCCATCGAGTGAGCATTATTATAATGTATTCTCCTGTTTATGAGTCAACAACAACGGACATTAGAGATTTATAAGTTTTATAAGCTAGCAATAGGTTCCTTATTATAATACAAGTTCAAATTTAAGTAATCAGAATGTAAACATGCAAATCCAAATTCAAATTTCCCGCCAAGGGGCCAGGGGCTAAGACGCGAAAGTAAGTAAGTTACGAAGCCGTATGTCTGTCCTATAAGTTAGCATTAGGCTCATAGATGGCGTCACAAACAAATTCAAATTTTTGGTCGAGGGGCGAGGGCCTGAAAGTAAGTTGCTAAGCCCTACATCTGTCTTACAAGTTAGCATTATACCCCTTATTATAATACAGATTCATATTTCCAGCCATAACCTGCAGTGACTTAAATATAAATACAAATTCAAATTTTCCGCCATTGAGGCCTCGACAAGGGACAAAGCCCCGAGAGCAAGTTGCGCAGTCCTACACCTGTCTTACAAGTTAGCATTAGGTTCCTTATTATTATAATACAAATTCAAGTTTTCCGGCAAGGGTACCACGACAATACACGAAGGCCTACGAACAAGTTGCGATCACGACAAGAGGCAAAGACCCGAAAACAAGTTGTGACATCCTACACCTGTCTTACAATCTCGGTTATGCTCGGGGAGGGTTGGAATGAGATCGCAGGAACAGCCTTCACCGAAAGCCTCGTGTCGCGAAATTTTACCTATTTGAGATATGATATCACAAAGATCTGCCGGTCATAACTCAAAATGTTTCCGTAACTACACTCTAATATCTTCCCTTTTTTTTGACAGAGGTAATTCAGCTAAGATAGAGCTTGTATGCTGTATAAAGGCAAAATCTAGCTTAAACAAGAAGAAGACACAAGCCATTTTTTCGGCGTATACACCACTATATTGAAGATGGTGTCTTGTATGTGTATGAGAAAACATGCTACTGATCTGGAGTTGGATAAGGAAAGATGTATGCGGTACAGTTTCAGGGGCGAAGAAGAATTGAAAGCCTATGTAGTATTTAAAGGTAACGTGGGGAACTTAGCCAATTTTTAAGAATAATCCCATATCTGTGCAATACTAATGGTAAAATAATATATTAGACATTAGCCCTTGCGTGTATTTAAAGTACAATTACTAACGGGTGAACATTACTATGAAGCAGCATCAGGGTATTAGATGGTTTACCAGTTAATAAGCTATAATCGCTCAAGATGAAGCGGATGAAGAAATTGATTATTATTGCACCTAATGCTGGACCTTAATGTTTTTTACAATAGCAAATTTTTTAAATATTTTGTAAACACATTAATTTAACACGACGCCACTTTCCAATCATAATGAAGTTGTATGACTGCGAAAGGGAAAGGTAAATACGAGTTACAGTAAGGTGATATAGATAATTAGGTTTGTATATTTTACATTCTAAATTATTTAATGATGGGAAAGCCAATAGCCAGTTTTATATAACTATACATAAGTAAAAACACAAAACGGTTTAGTGAACTGTATGAAATATTTCAATATGTAGTTAGTTCCCCAGCGCAGTTATTATTATTGAACAATCGAGAGAAAAACACATCTGAAGGTATACGTATTATTTTTTAATATATATTTTCTATGATATTATTCACAAAAATGCCAGTAAAGATTTTAATGTGTTATTACAGGGGGAGGCTGTCATATAACTACCCAACTCTGCATCAGCTCTTATTCTACCCATTTATTTAGTTAATTAGATAAAGGTGTGTGTTACGCTATTTTTTAAAATTAATTAATTAATAGCAGTATACGGTACGTATTTGTTGGTTTTAAACTTCGTAGTTATTGATTCGCATATAATAATAAACCGTTAAAACCTTTGGTCTTTTATTTCCGTTATAGCAATTTGGTATTTTGAACTGTGGCTGATTTTGATCACACAAACTGTAATTAATGAAACCAACTCAGTTTTTGAACTCTAAGCTGGTTTCCGCAAACTGTAAGACATGGTTTTTATTGATTTTGGTTGATTGATTGATTGAGATTGATCTGATTGATTTGGTCGAGCATGATTTATTTGAGATTCATATGCTTAATTAATTGATTGATTGATTTCTTTGTGTGTGTGAGAAAGAGAGAGAGAGAGAGAGAGAGAGAGAGAGAAATGGATAAAGGGGGCCAGGGCGCTGACCTAACATAAGTCCTGTCTTAAAGTTAGCATTAGGACCACCTTATTAAAATATAAATTTTTATGACGGGGACGAAGGCCTACACCTGTCTTATAAGATTAGGTTAGAACCCACATACAATTGCCCCAAGGGGCCGACGATAGAGGCCAAGTTACAAGAGATAGTTTCTGCACTTATGGTTAGGGCCCCATACCAGTTCCAACCAGAGGCCGCGACGGGGGCGAAGGCCCGAGAACAAGTTTTGAAGATCTACACATGTCTTACAAGTTAGCATTAGGGCCACTTATTAGAATACAAATTCAAATTTCCCGCCATAACCAATCAGAATGCAGAGACTTAGTCCTCCGGGCAGAGCACAGCGGCTGAGTGGTGGGGCTAAGGACCAATCAGAAGCCGGAGAGGCGGGTGCACGCACGACCAATCGGTTAAAAGTGGGGCGTGGCCTAGTTTTAATCCCTCTAATCAGAACACTGCACGTACGCGCAACTGCCTAACCTCCAAGGGGTATACAGCCAAAAAGGCTCTTAATACAGCGAAATTAGGGGCTCAACTCCACCCAAGGGTTGAAAATTGGCCCCCGAAAAGAATCCGACCACACCCTCCAAACATACGCCTCCCAGGTGGGTGAGTACAAAAAGTGGAGGGAATGTGCCCCAGTGGGCGGGGCGTGTGACGTAAAAAAAGTGGAGGGAGTGGTGCCCCGTTACTACTCATGTAGATTCGCTAGGTAGGAACCCTGTAGGAACGATTAGGAGAGTAGCACAACTTGACTGGGCGTATATAGTACAAAAGGGTAACGAAGAAGTCCACCACCTACTTAGACGGCTGAGCGTACACGATGTCGGTTCTAATTAATACACTGAAAGATGCTGAATGTTGTATCACAAGCATGCTAAGGAAGACGGTACTGTGAACCTGCAGTGGAATGTCCCAAGACAAAGTCGGTTAGGACTGCTTCCTGTATTTAATGATGAGCAATGTCATATTGGCGCCGAAAAGACGTATGCATCTATTTCTGAGCACTTTTGTTTTCTTCGTATGAGAAACTTCATCAAATGTTATATTAAACGGGCAAATCTGAAAGAGAGTAATCGTAAAAGGAAAGATTTTTACACTAGGCAGCTTTGTTTTAATGTATCGTGATGCACATATGCATATCAGTAAAAGTGATTATGAATATTTAGGTTCATATGAGGTGGTAAAATGTTTTGAAAATGGTCGGTACGAACTTAAGAAAGTCGGTTCCAGTATAATTACGAAAGCAACCAAGGAACAGCTAAGATGGCCCTCGCACTGGTTTCTGGCGTGCAACATGAAAGAGATCTGAGAGTTTCTGGAGGGGAACGATGATGTTAAGTAGGTAAGTTGTTTTTTGATGCTTGATGATCTCTGTCCCGGTAGCGGCAGAACCAAGTGGTGGCTGCGGTCCCCACTATACACGATATGCTTGATGGTCTCTGTTCCGGTAGTGGTAGAGCCGAGTGGCGGCTGAGGAATCCACTATGCACAATATGACTGACTGCCTCTCTGTTTAGTTATGTGAATGAGAAGCTGCGAGAACGTCGCCAGCGTCAGTCTGGCAGCGTTAGAAATCTGATGTTTTATTGACTTTATAGTAAATAAACAATATTAATTTTTAGTAGAACAATTACTTTTATTATATTTTCGTTATTGACTTATGTAATGTGTAATGTAATATCAGCAACATTATTGTGAACTACAACAATTAATTTTATGTGTCCAGGAAACGTTTAACTTCTGTTCAAAATTAGATGTTTTATTTCTTAATAGTATTTGAAATATAACGATTTTTAATAGGCCAATGTATGTAATCCCATAATAGATATTTATGTATTAAGGGCATAATCAGAAGATTATGGCTCGAGGGAATGTTAAAAACCCGACGCGAAGCGGAAGGCTATTATATTCCTGAGAGCCATAATCTACAATTATGCCCGTGGTACATACAATGTTTTATTTTATTTTGCACCATGCAACTGGTACAAAATTTTAAAAAGATTCAGTATTTTCGGCAAGTTTTTAAATGCAAATGCAGTGAAATAAAGTCGACAGTAGGCTAATTTGTTGTTACTAAGATACTGTGATATTGCTATTATATATCATGTCATGCGTTTGCTGTCAATCATGCTGCTTAGCATCAATGACATTTCCGTGCTATAAAGACCACATTACGCCCGCATTTGGAGGCGTATAAAGAACATTATGGTGGCAAAATAAAATAAAGAACATGGTGGCAAAATAAAATAAATATTTTTATTAACTAGGAAATGCTTACTTTGTAGATATATGAGGGCCGCTGCCGGTCAAGGAGAATGTTGCAATTGACTACGTATAATTTTGGCATATATTTAGAAATAAAAGGGGATGGTTGATAGTCAATCGTAAAATTTTCCGAGGCTCGGATATATTGAATTTTATATTTACTTTTTTTTTACCCTTAATTGTGATTTTCTAACAATATATACGGGATTGCTCATTAGTGCGTCAAAGTCCAATATAGGTTTCATTAACTAAAAGCGGAGAAATTTATTTTACGAAGAATGTTTTTATAACGAAAAACGAAAATTTTGAAAATAATTTTACTTATACAGGGTGAACTTTTGAAGCGGGTCACCATCGCGAATGTTTTTTTTTTAAAGAAGACCCTATATATTTTTCATGTTTCACAATCTGCTTTGAATTCTCTTTTCGATAATCTTTGAATTTTTGGTTTTGGATGACGCAATGTTGAGTTATAAAAGAAAATGCAAAAAAAAAATGGTCGCGACAAGGTCCATGCTACAGTATTACACCTAGTTTAGACATATTTGGTAATTATGCAGCCAAGGGATGTACTCAACTTACAAAATAATTAAACTTTAATTTTATCATCCTGGGTGTTTTTACGATGCTACTAATTTGGAGATTTTCAAAGAGCGTTTACTCAATTTTTTCAAATAAAACGTCCTGTATATTATTGAATATTTGGAATGACTCAATAATTACGCTCCATATTTTGATGTCACTAGCTTTGACGAACAAAAGCGCATACATACTGTAGGTAGCGGACCGCGAAAATTTTATTATTGTAATACACGTTTGTCAAACCGCCCTTGTTACCACGATAGAAAAGATAATTAGTGGATTTTTAATATCTTGATAATATGTCTTAATTTGCTAATGTTTTCGGAATATTTTATTTTATGTTTGATGTAAGAAATGTACGAATGTATGTAATTGATATTTGAGCAAAGGTTGAACAGAAAAAGGAAACATATATTAGGGTCGAGAAACAGGTGTTCTACCGAAACTGGCGCGACAAATTGTTGAAAATTTCTATACGCGCGCTATTGATGTAAAAATGTCAGTGATTTAATAATTAATTACGGTGGAACATAGCGCAAATCCAAAGGGATCTTTTGGTATGTTGAAACTCGCGGCCTAAATGAAGGGCTTGTTACGGACGAATGCATATTTTTAAAATTAAGATTTTCTTCAATAATTAATATGAAACTGTTCCAACGTAATGTTTCTTGTTTTTTTTATTACTATTGAAAAACGGGGGTGGTTTTTTGGGAGTAGACATAGTTAGTTTGAAATCGGAGGGGAAGGCAGTTGCGTTTGAAGGTTTGATTGAGCCGGATCATTTTGATTTGTTTTAATTAGAAAATCCCATTGTAAACAGTTCCGTTTATAAATATTTTTGTCGTGCACATTTAAGAAAACAGAAACGCTAATTCGTTCTTTTCTTTTAGTGTATGTTTTAATGTAAATTTTTCCAAAAATTAATCTATAATTAATCGCCGCGGCGCCGAGTTTTAAACTGCGTGTCTTTACTCGTCGTGTTGACGGTAAAGTGTTTAACAAAAGGAAATATAGTCAAGTGTAAGTAGGTATTTTTATATAAATGAAAGCTCGCAGCAAATAATTGTACAAGCCTATGTAACGTATTTAAAATAGAGCATGGCCTTGCAAAGGTATCCCATTCGTACGCGGGCTCATTAAGCTGAAATCTGCTAAAATAAAAGATAGAACGGGGCTCCCTCTCTCATCACTTGGGTGAATCAGCATTGTTGTTTGTTGTTTATATCTACATTTGTGTAGAGGTGGGCGTGGACGAACGGGTACAGGATAAAGCGTGGTTATAATTGTCAATAGGCAATTGCCGAGTGTTTACATACTACCGGGTCCAGATGACCATTAAACATCTCGAATTTTATTTTTATTGTTGTATAGATGAATGTGTAACCTGAGAAAGAAACGCTGTATTTTTGTAACGCACTCAAACTTATAAATCGGTCACGATGTTATGATCTATTTACAACTTACCCTTGTAAGGCTTTGTTTAATGAGATTTGTTTGTGTCTATGATTCAGTCACTTTAATCCGAGGTGTAATTAGAATTGTTTTCCTGCGAACGGATCTCTCTTTATATGTAATTTATTGAAATTTTACGTATGTATTTTGTGCTAAACAATCATGTATGTGTAAATTTCTCACCTATTTTTTTTGTTTATCCTTACATTTACCTTATTATCACCTGTGCAATTTTACTGTTGTTATATTTTATATCTACCGAAATTTGCCTTATTGTTTTATATGCTTATTTACTTAAAGACCGCCATGATTGGCTTTAGAGGGCCACATGTTTTGGTATTATAATTTTTATTCCGATTTATTTATGACACAATTGTGGGTGTGCCTACATGGTTTTTTTTATGGTGTTTATGTGTAGCTAAACTGATTTTTATTTACTTTTTTCTTAATGTTATAATTTGGTACGCACTTTAACCTGGTTTTAATGGTGTTTTGTTATATGTTTGAACCCTTTCATTGTTTTTTTTTTGTTATTTGATTTATTAATGTACTTGTGCAATCACTTATTTATAAATAAGGTGGGTTTTCTTGGTGGTTCTTTCCCGCAATAGTACATTAACGGATGGAACCATCCAAGCGCAAAGCTCGTTAATTTTAATTTGAGTAGTTTCATTGTTTACCTGCCCCACATGATGCAACACTTAACCTCGTCCAGCCTATCTAATTCAAATAGCACAACGTACCTACCACTAGACGGCTAATTATTTTGATCAGATTTGACTTGTAAATAAATTCTAATGTGTTAATTATTAGTCAATGTTAGGCAAGCAATTAATTTGAGTAATAGTAACATTATTGTCAGTAAAGTCCAGATAAATCAGTTAGCGATTGTTTTGTTCTGGAATTTGCATGATTGCAAATAAGTTCAGATTACATTTTTCAGGATAGGGTACCTGGGGACGCTACAATACAAAAAATGTAAAATGTTAAAATCCTAACGATTGTTGCGAATTAGGTGTGCTTCAGTGATTTCTAATACTTTTTCCTTCAATATTACCATTGTATTCTTTCCTGATAAGATTAGTGAGTACGTAGTGTTTTTCTGTTCGTTTGTTGTATGTCACATATTATCAATAGGTACGGTTTTTAGAGTTAATATACAGTTTGAAAGAAACCAGCTCGTTGGAATAATTTTCATAATGGGATCTGTTAAACAAAATTATTTGGTAGCTCAGCGAATATATGCGCAAAGACATCCTGGCAGAAGACAGTTAGAAGTTTGGAAAGACTTAAATGTTTATTAGAACAGGAAATGTGTTATGAAAAATGTGAAAGGAGGAAGAGGGCAATATTCTGTTATCAGTAACTGCGGAGCCGTCTACTATTTGGACTAAACTATCAAGGGAAACTAATGTACCACGATTTACTGTCAGCAAGATTTTAAAAAATAATACATTTCATGACTACAGTAGGTATATCCTTTCATCAAGAACTGATTTAGAGACCAAAAAAACGTTTTGCGAGTGGGGGTTGGAAATGAAAAGGATATCACCTAACGACTTCCTGAAAGTATTTATTGCTTTCTCATATACGTACATATAAAGAGAAGGCTATGTAATCGGTTTAAACTTTTAAACACTTTTTTTTACATTTCTCATTATGTATCTGTGTGAGTGTGCGCAATATCTTTCGAAACATTAAAGCCATCGACAAAAAACAAGTTCTTAGAAAAAAAATCGCGTCTGTGTGTGTGTGCGGGATACCTTTTGAACCATTAAAGCTATATAGATATGAAATTAGGTACAAAAATTCTTTGGTATAAAATCTGGGTCAAGCAAAACCCAACGAGTGGCGGGGAATTTTTAGGGGATTAAAAAAATTCATTGCTTCGAATTTTAAAAAGTTACATAATCAAAAGAACAAACTAATACATTTTTATATAATTTCAAAATAAACAAATATATAATAAGTAATGGTGCGCCGTTTTTAGGGTACAAAAATGTGCATTTCTTTTTATCAACCGATTTTTGATGAAAGTCGGGTATTGGGATTTTTAAGATCGCTAAGTATTAATCATTTATCAAAATTAAAAAATTCAAAATGGCGGATCAAAAATAAGGGATTATCGTGTTTAAAATCCGATATGACTAAATTCAGGTATTGTGGGGTATTGATCAATTTTGCAACTTTGTTAATTTGTAAAACATTATCTAAATAAAAAAATTTTAAAAACTGCCAATGGCGCAAAATTGTTTTAAAAGTCGGGTATTGGGCGTTTTTAAGATCGCTAAGAATGAATCATTTGTCAAAATTAAAAAATTTAAAATGGCGGATCAAAAATGGGGAATTATCGTGTTTAAAAATTTAGGTATTGTGGGCTTTAAAATTATTTATTTACATATATGAGAAATCATTAAGACAGATAACTTAGCAGCGGTTTTACTGACGAATCGACCTTTACCCAAAGTGGTAGCCTTTATCATTATGCAGCAGAAAACCCAAGATTTGTGAGGGCGGTTGATACACAGAGACAATAGATAGTAAATGTTTGGGTGCTATCATGGCCAACTTTATAAAGGCTACGTTTCGTTCGTGGGCTTATAAATGATGCACAATATTTGTATTTCTTGCAATATGACTTGTCTGAGCTTCTGCAGAACGTTCGCCCAACTCTAGGGGAAAATAAGTGGATAGAGCACGACGATGCTCCAATACATTTTACACTAGAAGCACGGCGGTTTTTAAATCAAGAATTCGAAGATAGATGGATCGGCCGCGGTGGTCCTATTAGTTTTAGCCACCTAAATCCCCAGACTTGACGAAAATGGATTTTTTCCTATGGGAGTACATAAAAAATATTGTATACCAGATGCCTCCAACTATAGCGATATAATGCAACGTATAATACACGCTTTTGAAACAGTTTCCACTAAAATGTTACAAGATGTAAATCGGTCCTTTCTGGCAAGGCTGCGAATATGTTCTAATCAAAATAGAGAATTTATTGTGAATATTACTTACCTACAATGAAATTACAATTTGACACCTTTTGTATTTCCTTGATTCTGTTTGTCGAAACGCTTCACGTATCAAAATCTGACCGGTACGTTAGAACGAATCGAAAACGAATAATTTATCGGTTTCTAATGAAAAAGCAAGGATATCTCTGAAATTTTTTACTTTATGCACAATACATTATTGTCAAAAATGGAGCGTAATTATTGAATTATTCTAAAAATTCAACAATGTACAGGGTGTTTCATTTGAAAAAATTGAGTAAAAACCCTTTGAAAATCTCCAAATTAATTGCATCGTAAGAAACACACTATGTAAATGTGTGTATGTATGTATGTAAATTAAAGTTTGATTATATTGTAGGTTCATTAGATCTCTTGGCTGTATAATCCAAATATGTTGTCTAAACTAATCGTAATACCATTTTTTTACATTTTCCACAATACCTCAACAGTGCGTCATCCAAAACCAAAAATTTTCGAAAAGAGGATTTAAAGCAGATTTTGAAAGATGAAGAAAATGTAGGGTGATCTATTTAAAAAAATATTCGCAAAGGTGTCCCGCTTTAAGAATTCATCCTGTACAAGCCAAATTATTTATAAAATGTCCTTAGAAAACCATTTTTTGTAATATATATATATATATATATATATATATATATATATATGTAATTTTAATTCATGTTCTAAAATCTAATATTCATCGCCATGGCATACTCCATCCACAGCATGTGATATGCTAATAACTTACCACATGACATCCACATCTTACCCATTGTTTAAAATTTTAGAAATGTACCACGGCATACTTTATACTTTCTTTATCTCTAATGTAAAAGTGTTGTGATACTAAATGATTAAGTGTAACTTCTATAATTTACTTGTAATTGAAACTAATGCAATACGAATGATAAAAAAATCGGGAATTCATTTCAATGTTTTTAATTTTCATGTTTATGCGAAACTTGTTTTGCGGTCTGCAATTACATTATTTCTTAATTTTTTATAGTTAGACAAAACAATACTATGTGCATTGCATACAAATTGCATCAGCATGTTTCATGGATATTGTATCATTTCATTAAGTGATAGAAACTGTTGTAAACAGCTGGTAATCCTATTCCTATTATTAATCTACCAGATTTCTGCAAATTAGTAAAATATACATGTATTTTTTTTTAATAAACACATATGTAACTGCAATTTCAGTAAATACAACCATTAATTAGTCTTTTATTGCAATGGTTTAAATGATGCTATGCTATTAAACTTTTTCGACGCTCACAATTGATTAACAGAGGTTTCGTAATTTTTTATAATTATTCAATGGAATATTTTGTAACATTAAATAAAGTAGTACTACGACAGGTGTTTCGAGAATCCAGTACATGGCATATGCGAATCATATTCCGACAGATATTAGAATTTGTTAGTCAAGCCTAAAACTCCACGATTTCTATCTGCTACTGCATGGATTTCATTAAATTTCTAGACCTACCTACGTCACGTCTCCCACTCCTATATTCCCGCCTGGTATAGAATACGCCGTGAATGTACCCATTTCAAGGACCAGAAATTTTTTATAATATTCATTTTCATTTTCACTTGTAATAACTATTTAAATTTGAATTTGTAATTTACACTTATGTAATTAAAGATTTAGTTTCTAATCATTGCTAAAAATAACATTAATTGGTAGGCTTTTCACATTTTATAGTTTGTTCACATGTTCATCCCTTTTTACTGAGAACGCTAGCTGTAATTGCCATTGAAACGTTTAAAGATTGTAAACATTATAAATAATAAATAGAAAATAAGTATTTTATTTAGATGTTGGTGTCCAACAGCTCCCCCATAAATTCTTCTAATTACATATCTGGCAGTTTATTTCATACAATTCATAATTTAAATTATACGCAGTTTCATAAACTAAAGGATATATTTTTCAAAATATATATAAAATAATATAAATTGGACTAGTTGTAACAGAAAATATTTACACGTCACTAGATGTATTTGGCACATATTATTCAACCTTGATGCAAATAATATAAATGCACAACTAACTTATCTGGTACAATACACATACGTAGGTACATATTCACTCTTAAACTAACCGACCATATTTTAAGTATCTACATTTTTGTGACAAACATAATTTTTACTATTGAATGCCACAATATATCCAAATGAATAGATTAAATAGCTGGCATTCAATGAGAGGCCTTAAAATATTTTTGTTCTTTATGAATGTAAAATACTAAAGGTACTCATAATGGATTAATTGAAGGAATTCTACAAGTTATCTTAAATAAAATAAGGCACTGGCATAAGTCTTTTAATGAATTTGACTTTTTATATAGATCTTTGGTACAAGTTAACAACCCCCTGAATCTATTTACAGATTTAACATCTTTACACTACTTACACTATAAAAATTATCACAGTTTCAATTTGTTTTTGATGTTCAAACTGGCATTATGCGCTTTTTTTAAAATTATAATTACCCCTTTATAGGGCAACTTAATACAATCTAATGTCGAATTAAAAAAGTATTAGAAAACATAAATCTGTTTTCGCATTAGTTATCTCAGCTTAATGCAGAGTTATGTACAGTTTTGAACAACAAATATTTAAAATTAGGATCTACAACATTAGTAATTATCACGATATAAAAAAATAAATTATTAATACATAAAATAAATATCCGACATGTGTATATACTTGCACACTTATTGCTGTATTGTACTGCTTAAATGAATTAACAGAAGAATATGAATGAAGCGTCATGGCGGCTGTTAAACAACTCAAACTGAGCTCACTAACTATCCTCGGACTTTGTTTATTTACTAAACTGGCCAATTTTTCAGCTTCTCGCACACAAGCCTCTAATTGTAATTGCGAAGGGTATTTTTCAGTTGTTTGTACTACAACAAACATATCAGCCTCAACACTTAAAAATCCTCGAAGCATGCACTGTGCTACTTGCACATGTCTTTGTAATGCTTTCAAAACGCCATTTAAAGAAACGGGAAAAGTTGATTTATTTTGAAGTGCATAAAGTGCACGATCAACTTGACGGGATGAATACAACAATCTTATGGCACCACCACAAATAGGGCAACAAGCTCCTGGTGGTGTTATTCCAATACATTTAGGATCTGGTAATGAGCCACATATTACTGATGTACATTGTTTTACGTTACTATTAGTGATTAAACCAACACTAACACAAGGCCCTGTGTAATCTACGCTTACGTAGTCAGCCCAAGCGGCACATTCCGAAATGTATGTTTTTCCGTTAATTCCACACACTTTTCCCACATATTTGCAGTTGGAAAGGCATGGTCCACGATATGCAAATTTGGAGTTGTGGTGTGCCAAAAAGCAGGAGTTCTGGTATTCGCGGTTATCAATGTCGCAAACTGGATCCTTAGGTAGGCCGTTGCAGTTAATTGTTCCATTTACTGTAAACACAACACAAAACGTTAACAAAACAATATTAACATGATTGACAATTAATAATAGTGTAAAAATCTCTCAAGACGTGAGAAAAACTCACAAAAAGTCAAGAACAATATTGATTAAGTATCCTTACAAAAAGTTATAGTATTCAACAAGAAACGATAATCAGTAGAGCGCCAGAACAGCATCATAGTATCATAGATAAGAATAACAAATGAGAAATATGAAAAAATAAAAAGTATCTGTATTGGATATTAGCCGCAAAACCCACTCACTACTTAAGTCAAGTTAGAAATAAAATTAATCTATATGTAGCATATTAACGTTGAACGAGGTTTTCAGTGGAAATACCTACTAAAAGAATGTTAAAAAAAAATTATTATAAACGTGGTCACTTACGGCCCACTGAAGTGCATTTTCCCTTAGTGTTGATTATCATTTAAGAGCAATACATCCAAAATATTTATATAACCACCTTGATTAAGTAAACAAAAACTAAGGTTTATTGTTTTGCGGGTGTTATTGTCATAATCTGGGACCAATCACATTCAAATCTTATCTATAAAAAATTTTGTGTGCAATATAATCAATGCCACTACTTATAGGCATCAACTACGTTTAGACTACATTTAAATTTTTTTATACAAGGAAATTTAAATTCAAACATTTTTTTGAGCTTTCACGAACATGGTTAAAAAAACGTTTACAAATTGTTGGGTAGATCCTATTGCATGCATGCTCTCGGGATTTGTATTCAAATGTCGCTTCTCTGTGGTATTACATAAAATCTGTGAGTCGTGTGCACGTGTGTGCGTAGGCGCAAGCGTGTGTATTTGTGCTAATGTGTGTATGTGTAACTGAGTGTGTGTATGTGTGCGCGCGTGTGCTTGCTCGTGTGTGTGTGTGTGTGTGTGTGTGTGCATGCGGGTCTATTTGTCTACGCGTGTGGGTGTCAGTGTGTACGTGCGAGTCTGTACGTGTTGGCTGCGTGTGTATGTGTCCGCGTCCGTGCCCGTGTCCGCTCCCGGCGCCTGCGTCACCATTTGCGCATGCGTCCGCGTGTGCGTGCGCGTGTTTGTGAGTTTGTGTTTGTGTGTTTGTGTGTTTGTGTGTCTGTGTGTTTGTGTGTTTGTGTGTCTGTGTGTCTGTGTGTTCGTGTGTTCGTGTGTTCGTGTGTTCGTGTGTTCGTGTGTTCGTGTGTTCGTGTGTATGTGTGTTTGTGTGTCTGTGTGTTTGTGTATTTGTGGGTTTGTGTGTTTGTGTTTGTGTGTTTGTGTGTTTGTGTGTTTGTGTGTTTGTGTGTTTGTGTGTTTGCGTCTTTGCGTGTTTGCGTGTTTGTGTGTTTGGGTGTTTGTGTGTTCGTGTGTTCGTGTGTTCGTGTGATCGTGTGTTCGTGTGTTCGTATGTTTGTGTGTTTGTGTGTTTGTGTGTTTGTGTGTATATGTGTTTGCGTATTTGTGTGTTTGTGTGTTTGTGTGTTTGTGTGTTTGTGTGTTTGTGTGTTTGTGTGTTTGTGTGTTTGTGTGTTTGCGTGTTTGCGTGTTTGCGTGTTTGCGTGTTTGCGTGTTTGCGTGTTTGCGTGTTTGCGTCTTTGCGTCTTTGCGTCTTTGCGTCTTTGCGTGTTCGCGTGTTCGCGTGTTCGCGTGTTCGCGTGTTCGCGTGTTCGCGTGTTCGCGTGTTCGCGTGTTCGCGTGTTCGCGTGTTCGCGTGTTCGCGTGTTCGCGTGTTCGCGTGTTCGCGTGTTCGCGTGTTCGCGTGTTCGCGTGTTCGCGTGTTCGCGTGTTCGCGTGTTCGCGTGTTCGCGTGTTCGCGTGTTCGCGTGTTCGCGTGTTCGCGTGTTCGCGTGTTCGCGTGTTCGCGTGTTCGCGTGTTCGCGTGTTCGCGTGTTCGCGTGTTCGCGTGTTCGCGTGTTCGCGTGTTCGCGTGTTCGCGTGTTCGCGTGTTCGCGTGTTCGCGTGTTCGCGTGTTCGCGTGTTCGCGTGTTCGCGTGTTCGCGTGTTCGCGTGTTCGCGTGTTCGCGTGTTCGCGTTTTCGCGTGTTCGCGTGTTCGCGTGTTCGCGTGTTCGCGTGTTCGCGTGTTCGCGTGTTCGCGTGTTCGCGTGTTCGCGTGTTCGCGTGTTCGCGTGTTCGCGTGTTCGTGTGTTCGCGTGTTCGCGTGTTCGCGTGTTCGCGTGTTCGCGTGTTCTGCGTGTTCGCGTGTTGTTCGTGTTCGCGTGTTCGCGTGTGTGTGTGTGTGTGTGTGTGTGTGTGTGTGTGTGTGTGTGTGTGTGTGTGTGTGTGTGTGTGTAGGTGTGTGTGTGTGTGTGTGTGTGTGTGTGTGTGTGTCTGTGTGTCTGTGTGTCTTGTGTCGTGTGTCTGTGTGTCTGTGTGTCTGTGTCTTGTGTCTGTGTGTCTGTGTGTCTTGTGTCTGTGTGTCTGTGTGTCTGTGTGTCTGTGTGTCTGTGTCTGTGTGTCTGTGTGTCTGTGTGTCTGTGTGTCGTGTGGTGTGTGTGTTTGTGTGTTTGTGTGTTTGTGTGTTTGTGTGTTTGTGTGTTTGTGTGTTTGTGTGTTTGTGTGTTTGTGTGTATGTGTGTTTGTGTGTTTGTGTCTTTTGTGTGTTTGTGTTTGTGTGTTTGGTTTATTGTGTTTGTGTGTTTGTGTGTTTGTGTGTTGTGTGTTTGTGTGCTGTGTGTCTGTGTGTGTGTGTGTGTGTGTGTGTGCATGTGGTCTATTTGTCTGTGTGTGTCGTGTGTCGAGTCTGTGTGTGTGTGTGTGTGTGTGTGTGCCGTGTGTGTGTCGCCTGCGTACTTTGCGTGTGTGCGTGTCGTGTGTTTGTGTCTGTGTTTGTGTGTTTGTGTTGTTGTTGTGTCTGTGTGTTTGTGTGTTTGTGTGTCTGTGTCTTGTGTGTCTGTGTGTTCGTGTGTTCGTGTGTTCGTGTGTTCGTGTGTTCGTGTGTTCGTGTGTTCGTGTGTATGTGTGTTGTGTTGTCTGTGTGTTTGTGTATTTGTGGGTTTGTGTGTTTGTGTTTGTGTGTTTGTGTGTTTGTGTGTTTGTGTGTTTGTGTGTTTGCGTCTTAGCGTGTTTGCGTGTTTGTGTGTTTGGGTGTTTGTGTGTTCATGTGTTCGTGTGTCGTGTGTCCGTGTGTTCGTGTGTTGTGTGTTCGTGTGTTTGTGTGTTTGTGTGTTTGTGTGTTTGTGTGTTTGTGTGTT